>JAQMYF010000022.1:2152457-2177565 GCA_030014195.1 Neosilurus mollespiculum
AGCAGGCCTAAGACAGAACCTTGAGGAACTCCAAACTTAACATTAGAACGTATAGAGGAATCACCATTTACATCTACCAACTGATAATGGTCAGTTAAATAATATGTAAACCAGGAGAGGTCTGTTCCCTTAATTCCCACAACACCTTACACAATCTTATCACCTTACATCTTACTGGTGGCTTTCCACCAATCGGAAACAAGAAAATATTTTGAATGAATAATAATGTGTATTATCCCGAGATAGCAAACCAATCATGTTGTCATTCCTGTGTAGTGTATAATATCTTGGTGTAACTGAGGCCATGTTTTGGTATATGAGAATAATTTACTCAGATGGTATTTGAGTTGTTACTCAACTAAGAAGCATCTTGATCTAAATAAAGTACTCAGTATCAAATTGGTTTGTTTGACAGGTGCCTTCATGTTCCCGTACTTTATCATGCTGGTGTTTTGTGGCATCCCGCTGTTTTTCTTGGAGCTTTCCTTTGGCCAGTTCACCTCACTGGGTTGTCTGGGAGTGTGGAAGGTCAGCCCCATGTTCAAAGGTGAGCCTCCATAAAAGAGCTTCTGCTCTTCCAATGTAATTTTTTAAAATTAAAACAAATAGAATTTATTTCCATTGTGAAACAAATTGGGCTTATCTCAGGATCTTGTCTAATAAGCAAAAACTTGATGATGAAAAATGAGTGAGTACATTACAGAAACTGTGTCCAGGATACTTTGACATGATGGAGCAAGTTGAAATGAAAGTCCTAACAAATTAACAATGAAGTAATAGGATGGCTGTCACGTAACCTATCACGTGTTTTACTCCATTCTGTACTACCTGTTATTAGTCAAATTCTGATATTATTTACACTTCTGCACACTAACATAAAGATGCAGTATATTGAGCATTTCCTGATGAATGGTAAACACTGCAGCTTGAAAGTAGACATTATGAGAAAATTTTAATTTTAACTGCCATTACTTTTTATTTATTTATTTATTTTTAGGTGTCGGCTACGGAATGATGGTGGTCTCCACCTACATCGGCATCTATTATAATGTGGTCATCTGTATCGCAATCTACTACTTTTTCACGTCCATGACCAGTCTGCTGCCATGGACATACTGCAACAATCCCTGGAATACCCCTGACTGCAGTGGTGTAGTGGGCACACTGAGAGAAAATGCCACCTTTACTAACATGACCACTAATGTCGTGACAGGCCTTACCGAGGTGATCGGACGCACCAAAAGAACAAGTCCCAGTGAGGAATACTGGAGGTAAGTTTTGACCAATGGGTTGGTCTTCAAACCTTGTGAGATTTACCATGTTATATATATTCCGATCGGCCGTAACATTAAAAACATGAGCATTGACAGCTAAAGGGAATAACACTGATTAGGTTGTTGAAGCAGGATGTATTAGGCAGAAAATGAACAGTGAGTTTTTGAAGATGATGATTGGGAAGCAAGAAAAATGAGCAAGGACCTGAGTGACTTTGAAAAGGGCCATACTGTAATCAGTAAAAGGCTGGGTCCATTCATTTCCAAAATGGCAGGTCATGTGGGGTGTTCCTGGCATGTAGTGCCTATGATGTGTCGGAAATATGTCAAAACACAGTTGCTGTGTCTGAGGCTATCTAACTGCAGAACAGTCAGGTGCTGTTAAGGTTATGGCCGATCGATTAGCATTATATAGATAATTATTTAGATTGGGAGTGTGTTATCTTCTGAGGTGGAAGGCATTTGAGATTTCTATAATTGTTTTGTTAATTATTTAAAATATCATCAAGTCTAGAGGAAATCATATCATAGTTGGGGTGAGAAAGCGGGAAGTGCTGCAACACTGTTTCAGATTAATTCCATAAAAATTTGAAACAAAATATGGAATGAAAGTATTTGATGAGAAGGATGTATTTTAATTTTCAAGAATTAGACTTTTTTTTTCACCGACTGAAAAATTATCATCTTATCATGAACACTACACTTAAAGGCTTGAGATCAGGCAGCCATTTTTTCGCTAGCTTTCTGTTGGAACAGGGGAAGAGGAAAAACACAGATATTGATAGATACTGTCCCCTGTAGATCTCAAGCCTTTAAGTGTAGTGTTCATGATAAGATGATAATTTTTCAGTCGGTGAAAATAAAAGTCTAATTCTTGAAAATTAAAATACATCCTTCTCATCAAATACTTTCAATCCATATTTTGTTTAAAATTTTTATGGAATTAATCTGAAACAGTGTTGCAGCACTTCCCGCTTTCTCACCCCAACTATGATATGCTTTCCTCTAGACTTGATGATATTTTAAATAATTAACAAAACAATTATAGAAATAGAAATAGAAAGGCTGCACCCTACTGACAGCACGATGGCGGAGCTTTGCCCCACCGTCTTGGTCATTGCTACTCACTCCTGATATGGCTTACATTAGCATAAATACTGAGAAAATAAAATTAAATTATGACAGCTCTGGGCCACAGTGCATCACTCTATATTGTGCAATTTATCTAAGATGGTGGACAGACCGAGCCGTCTGCAGAGGGGTGTAGCCTTTATATCTTATGAGGATATGAGGAGGAACATTGATGCATGCAATTTGTGCAATAATAGTTCAACTTACCCAATATCACTGCTGGATACATCAGCTTATAGAAAAATACCAAGAATTCACTGGTGACTTTCCACCAGTCACAAACAAAAAATATTTTGAATGAATAATAAATAACACTTATTTGCTGAAGGCAAGGTGGGTATCATTGAACTGCTCCTGAGACAGAAGGTTTACCTTACCTTTGTCATGGCTAAAACAGTTAAAAATAAATTAATAAAACCATTGATATAGATTTAATTTTATCTTCTAGTATTTACTGAATCAATTATTCGTCTCAGACTTGGTGAATGTCGCAGAATTGAATAGCCCCCTCAGCATTCCGACTAGGGGAAGATTCAGCAACATCCTCCTCACCTTCACCGAATAATTATCCCAAGCTAGTGAACCAATTAGATCACTCCATTCTCCTGTATTAAGTACTAAATATCGATGCTCAGTACTGTTACAGTTTTCAGATTGACCAATTATATTATATTTTAATTTCAAAATGTTACATTTGGAAGATAATTTTTGAAAATTCATTGATATTACCATAGCTAAAATCTCCACAGCAGCCAAACATGCTGAAAATTATGTTTAGACCAAAATGTTGTTTTTTGGCCAATTATATACTATTACTTCCTTTACATTAAGAAACACAAATATATTTTCCCCTAACAAGACAGAAATATTTTAATTTGAACTGCTTTAGAAACTCACCTTGGCTTTCTGTCTGCAGTTCTCATGTTGCAGATCAAAACTGCAGTAAAAACAGTACTAGCTAGGAAACTGCTTTCAGGATACTGAAACCTTTCTACATACTGAATGTCAGTCCAGTTATTAAATAGCTGTATATCACTGCCAAATGGACAGAAGCACAATCGATTTAGTTTGCAATCAAATACCAGTCGTCTCTGATGCTCCTGTGCCATCACATTATACAATCAGTGGAGTTTTGATGATGTAATGGGAAATCTGTTTTAAATTATTTAAATAACACAATAAAAATGACTTTTAACCAGTCAAGCTGATTTAAATGTGCACAGAAATCAGTAGAGTGAAGAGATGAAAACGAGGCTTGCTTGATCACTGTGGAATACCACTTAAAGCCCCAAAAATTTCAGAAACAGCCGTGTGTGTAACACTTAAATTTGCCATGTGCTTAAAAGTGAATGGACTGATATAATTCTTATGATAAACTGCCTTTTTCATGAGTGTATGAAATTTGCTGTCTCTGCAGTTTTTTTTATGCAGTGGAAATGCACTGCACGTTTTGGATTTAGTGTTCAAAGATATGCTTTTTGGATTTTCTTTCTTTAACTGGAAGAATTAAGCACATGAGGTTGGCAACAGCAGAGCATAAGGTTTTGTGTGTAGGGGCCCTTCTGTATACATACTTTCACTGTCAGTGTATGGAGAATGGGAGCTTTGTCAGTGAGGTGTGTGTGTGTGTGTGTGTGTGTGTGTGTGTGTGTGTGTGTGTGTGTGTGTGTGTTTGTGTGTGTTGACTCATCCTTTAGATGGTTTGTGCCTAGCTCCTTGGGTTGTGTTTGTTACTGTTCCATCAATGGCACTTCTGTTGCTGCAGACCTTTTCATTGTGAGGGCTGAGTTGTTTGGACTGGGCAGCAGTCTTGAATTATTGCATTGTTTTTGTCTGCGTTCAAGCCCTTACTAAACACAGGGCTCGGACTGACATACTGCTCCCCCAATAAACAAAACCCTACAGCAAAGGAGGAGAGAGAGAATCCTCTCAATCAGTTAAGGAATAGATAAGGAAGCGATGCTGTCATTCAGAATCCTTATGTTCATGTTTAAATGCTGCCAAACTTCCACGTGTATTAAGATTCCCTTTAATAGGTACTCTGCCTTTAACCTGGGTTTACACTGGGGCCACGATGTCCACGATCTCCACGATTTGAGAGAATCATGATGAGTGTGGGGGGTCGTGGGATCGAACTGTGGTGATCTTGAGGGAACTCGGTGGATTAGTGATGATCCTGAAGGAACTTGGTCGAATTGTGATGATCATGAGGGAACTTGGTGGAATTGTGATGATCCTGAGGGAACCTGGTGGAATTGTGATGATCCAGAGGGAATTTGATGGATTTGTGATGATCCTGAGGGAACTTGGTGGAATTGTGATGATCCTGAGGGAACCTGGTGGATTCGTGATGATCCTGAGGGAACTTGGTGGAATTGTGATGATCCTGAGGGAACTTGGTGGAATTGTGATGATCCTGAGGGAACCTGGTGGAATTGTGATGATCCAGAGGGAATTTGATGGATTTGTGATGATCCTGAGGGAACTTGGTGGATTTGTGATGATCCTGAGGGAACTTGGTGGATTCGTGATGATCCTGAGGGAACTTGATGGACTCATGATGATCATGAGGGAACTTGGTGGAATTGTGATGATCTTGAGGGAACTTGATGGATTCGTGATGATCATGAGGGAACTTGATGGATTCATGATGAGCTTGAGGGAACTTGATGGAATTGTGATGATCCTGAGGGAACTTGATGGATTCGTGATGATCATGAGGGAACTTGATGGATTCATGATGATCTTGAGGGAACCTAGTGGAATTGTGATGATCCTGAGGGAACTTGATGGATTTGTGATGATCCTGAGGGAACTTGATGGATTCGTGATAATCATGAGGGAACTCGGTGGATTAGTGATGATCCTGAAGGAACTTGGTCAAATTGTGATGATCCTGAGGGAACTTGGTGGAATTGAGATGACCCTGAGGGAACCTGGTGGAACTGTGATGATCCAGAGGGAATTTGATGGATTTGTGATGATCCTGTGGGAACTTGGTGGAATTGTGATGATCCTGAGGGAACTTGGTGGATTCGTGATGATGCTGAGGGAACCTGGTGGATTCATGATGATCCTGAGGGAACTTGATGGAATTGTGATGATCATTAGGGAACTTGGTGGAATTGTGATGATCCTGAGGGAACCTAGAGGATTTGTGATGATCCTGAGGGAACTTGATGGATTCATGATGATTTTGAGGGAACTTGGTGGAATTGTGATGATCCTGAGGGAAGCTGGTGGAATTGTGATCACGACATAATTTTTGATAGTCCAGAAATTTGCCACAATTATTACGATTTGACGGCAATTGTGATAGAAAGTGGCAATCATAGTAGAGCTTAACAGAGCGTAGCAGACCTTGATGCGTCATTGTACTGGATCTTGATGAACATAGAAACATGATTCCTTCAAGTTTCATCTCTTGGATGCACCCTGCCTTTTTATTATAAACCCAGTCCTGTTCCAGGCATGCTCATTGAGCTACACACTTTTTTGAATCGTATACATCATGGCCCCAGTGTAAACCCAGGTTTAAGAGGATCCCTAAACATTGTCAGAATTTGTGTCTGCTACTGTAAATGTTTTTGATGTCTCCAATAATTGAAGGAAATATAAATATGTTAAAATATTGTAATCGTGTTAGTAGAAAATAAACAGTCCTTAGTGTAAGATATGTATTAGTTTCTCACTTGTTACTCATTGATGTGTCCTGGCAGGAACTACGTACTGAACGTCTCAGATGGCATAGGGAATTTTGGTGAAGTGCGCCTCCCCATCCTGGGGTGCCTGGCAGTCTCCTGGGTAGTAGTGTTCCTGTGCCTCATTCGTGGGGTGAAGTCCTCTGGCAAGGTGAGCCACGCTCCAGCTGTTCATCAACTACATACAGTGGAGAATTTTTTAAACAATTAAAAGAATACATGATGTGATTATACAGCATGATTGGCTTTATTAACATTGTAATGCAAGTACCATGACTGAAGGAACACTAGCTTTAAATGCCTAACCTATAGTGATAATTTTATGGCTTAAGAGACAATTCAGAGGGGTGTTTTGGGTTTGGTAAGGACTCTATTTTACTAGTTTTGACTAACACTACAGTGAATAGCTGGTGTCTGTTCACTTAGCAAAGACCAGAAACAGTGTAGTTCTGTAGTCTCTGGTCTGAGCTGCCTATTATTAAATCATTTATTTAAATGTTTTTGATTGATAAGCTGTGGCCGAGGATTTGCTAGCTACAATCAATGACGTGTATATAGAGCTAGACCACTCGCTCAGTGCTAGTAGCTGGGGCTGTCATGGCACACAGGCTCTGACTTCAGGAAGTGGCAGAAGCGTGTGTGAAGTCCAGGTGTATATCGTAAGTCTGAAAAGAGGTAAGGGTAATTAATAAGGTATATTATATTGAAATACATACATGAAGAACCATATATAGAGCCCTCACCATAATCTGAACTGATTCCAGCGTATTAAACAATTTGGATTTGACAAAAGCAACACGAGTACCCTGTTCTAAGGCACTGCACATTATAGGAATAGTAATAATAGTAAAAATTATAAGTTTATTTCACTGCTGGTGATGTAAACTCTTTTGCTGAAATAATTTAGAACTACAATTACAGTTAGAAGATAACCAACTCGACTTCGTGCTAAACTGTAGTGAAATTTCTGCTATATGGTTTGTATTTTTATCTGGTTTTAACCAAATGATGATGGGTTTCCCTTTTGAGTCTGGTTTCTCTCAAGGTTTCTTCCTCGTGTCGTCTGAGGACGTTTTTTTCTCGTCGCTGTGGGCTTGCTCATTGGGGATGAATGGGTTTGGAGAGAAATGTTTAAAATCATAAATTCTTTACCTAATTTGTTTTACTGTGTAACGCTGCTTTGTGGCAATGTCTGTTGTAAAAAAGTGCTATACATATAGAGTCAAATTGAATTTAATAAAACCAAAATATTAATTATGGCCAAAGTTGCTGATTAATTGATTAAAAAACATTAGCATAAGCGCTCCAGCACTATATACACTTCACTGGCTAAACTAGTACATGTTTAGAGCCTATTGATATACTTACTGTATTTATTTGTGTTTTTGTTTCCTTTTATTGATTTTGTTACATTATTCTTGCTGTTGAAAACACAATCCAGCAGTTGAGGACCCCAGACCTAGAGAATAAACCTAATCTTAAAAAAAAAAAAAAAAAAGCTTCACTCTACTTTTGTGATATTGGATGTTTCCCAGGTGGTGTACTTCACAGCGACCTTCCCCTACGTGGTGCTGACCATTCTCTTCATTCGAGGCATCACATTAGATGGTGCCATCAGTGGAATCCAATACTACCTCACTCCACAGTGGCAGAAAATCCTGGACGCCAAGGTCAGCACAGCACTGGCATGGAATAATAGCTATGAAATGAGAAGCGGGTTGCTGAAATGTTATTCATGTTATTAACAGTGTTCATCAGCACCGGTATAATACAGTCTGTGTGTGTTCTATAGGTGTGGGGTGATGCTGCTTCTCAGATTTTCTACTCTCTGGGCTGTGCCTGGGGTGGGCTCATCACCATGGCGTCCTATAACAAATTTCACAACAACTGTTTCAGGTACTGGGTGTGTGATTACACTGTAATAAAGAGTAAATAAGTAAAGTGGCAGTGTGGATTCGCTATTTGGGAGTTAAGAAGTATTTGGACATATCTAAATGCTGTACAGTGAAATGATCCTCTCATAATTTATAGCCCAATATGATCATTTTATAAATACCAATTATTAACCATAAGGCAAGGTGGATTTTGCCTAAGAGGACTATATAACAATATCATAGCCAGAGGTGAGTAATTGTTTTAGTATATACTACACAGGAACATACGAAAAGCAAACTAAAACGATGATTTATGGTTTATTTTTATATTTTTAAAGCATAATAGCAGTCATGCACGCTCTATTACATCAGGCTTAGGCATCGAGGTGAGCTGTCCAAGGGCTTGCCTGTGCCGTCCACCCCACTTTCTTTGTTTTTTTGCTGCCAAAGCAGCTTCGGATCGGCTTCTTTCAAGCTTTGCATGGCTTCAATGCTTAGGCATTTTTTTATGGACTGTTGGCTGAATTTCTCCAGAGTCGCTTAATGTGTATAAATATGAGTTTCGTGCTTTATTAGTTTCAGTGAAACAAAATATCTTGTGTTTCTGTTAGAAATTCATTTTGCTGTAGAAACACCCTAAAGTAAACAGCAAATTGCAACAATTTTTGATAAAAAGTTTTACAACATGTAGTAATTTATTGACTTTGGCAACTTTAGTTTTATTTTATTTATTTTTTTTAATTTGAAGGCAGCATTGTGTCACTTTTTGGTATTTTTTTCGGACTGCATTTTTGAATTTTTTGAATTACAGAATCCGCCGCCATGACAAACCTATTGACTTTTTTGTCCACCAATTTGATTTTTAAGCATTATCCTGAGTTTGCAGAGTGGATAATGAGTGATTACTGAATGAGACAATGTATATTATGGGGAATTGTTCAGTCAAAGGGTTGCTATCTGCAGAAGTAGGCAGGCGTGTTACTATGCTGCCAGTTGTGCAATAATAATTATCTGATAGCAATGATACAATAATTCAGTTATCCGATAACAGTGATCCGATGACAGTGATTTTCACTAACCAGAAACAAGAATATCCCTTGAATTTATAATAATGTCTGTTATGCCGAGATAGAAAACCAATCAGGACACATTCTTACCGTGTGGTATATATCGATATTGAATATCCTCTGGCTCTAAATTTTACTTTAGCCCAAGTTTTATAAATAATTATAGATAATGAACTGCAAATATGATTAAATCTGACTTTTAAAAAGTGTAATTACAAGAATTCAATTAAATTTGACTCCTGCTATAGGGCCAGGCCAAGGGGAGGTTAACTGCAGGGGCAAAATTTCAAACTGAGTGAAATTATTTATTTTGTACCTGATCTCATAGCTTACAATCTAAAGTATATAGAACAACAAAAATTATTGAAATGTTATCTCTAGAAAAAAAGTGACATGAATGCTATACATTTTTAGACTATAGAAGTCGCAAAACTGGAAGTTTGCACTTCACCCCTTATTTCATCAAGTTATAAAAGTCTAATTCATCAACTGTTCTAAGCAGAATTATGAACTGATATGTTGACCTAATGATGGTATGAATAGGCATCTAAAAAGACTTTTATTTTGGCTTTTTTTTTTTTTTTCATTTCAGCCTGTCCCTCCATTACCACGAAAAAAAAAGTTTTTCAGTTTTCAATATCATTTTTTAGTTGTTAAAGTGAAAGTTTCCAAAAGAAAGCTAAATTTGATGTGTAATGATGTAGTGAAATTAGTGTTGAAAAAAAGTTTGTGGAATTATGATTTTGGGGGGTTAGATTCTGTCCCTCTGTTACCGGAGGGACAAAATTTGTACTTGTCAAATTTAAGATACTGATCTTGATACAGAATACATTTCTACTGCCATAGTTGGTTTGGAATTATGTTCCAGGCAGAGGACAGCTTCATATTTGCTGTATTTTCCACATATCTCACACGACTTCTTTTTCAAACACAAACCTAAACGTGGCTTCTTTTCCTCTTTGTATGCTTGACCAAAATCTCATTTGTGCCCAGATATTGTTGCCGTTTTAAGGAAAGAAATACAGCCCTCTTAATGGTTTCTGAAGAATTTTCGATGAAAAAAGAGAGGGATAATTTGAGGGCTTCACTTGGTTGGCTTATATATCTAAACCCAACAGCTGGAATACTGAATGTTTGATTCACAGAAATAAGATTCTGTAAAATGAAAGAATTCAATTGACATAGCCAGTGCTCTCTTAATTCACCAATCTGAAAAACAGTACTCTAGGACTTGTCATAGATACCAGCATCCAAACAGAAATGATAACTGTTGAAAGTAAGAGCAAATAGAATATAAAACATAAGGGACTTTCTAGACATCAGTGATCAAGTTCCAACCAAGTTGTACTGTGATTTTTTGGAATTTGGGGGCCAATTATGTGTTCATATTGACTGTAAATGCCTATTTTCCTGAATGCAGGATGAGATAAAATGGTTGTTAACATCTTGTAAACCCTTCCGCTGAATTTCTGCATCACCAATTACCATATGGAGAATGCATCTTCGAACCCTTCGAATGTTACCCTGTTATTCCTAATATTCTGCACATCAAAGTAGTACAACCATTAGATATAACATTAAAATCAGTTCAAAGTGTTGCAACATGTGTAGTTCTTGATAGCACAGGAGTCCTAGACCAAAACAGCAAAAGTGTCCCTCTATTACCCATTGGCCTGGCCCTGTAGTAAAATTAACATTAAAAGTAAACAGTTTTAAGTTATATAGATAATGATTATAGAACATGTTTATGTGTATTTTAGCACATTACGAAATGCAGTGTAAGGTAATTTGTAGTATTTACAAATTAAATTAAAGCTTGCAGGATAAATCAAATTATTATTTATATATAATTTTCAGAACTGCTTGAAATCCCATTTCTACCAGGAACATTGGGTTTCTGATTTGGGTTTCTGATTTTCGGAAACTTTCTTTGGGTTTTGTTGAACAGAGACAGCATTATTATCAGCGTGACAAACTGTGCAACAAGTGTGTATGCTGGCTTTGTGATCTTCTCCATCCTGGGCTTCATGGCGCAGCACCTGGGCGTGGATGTGTCTGAGGTGGCTGACCAAGGGCCAGGACTGGCTTTCGTTGCTTACCCAGAAGCCCTGACGCTGCTTCCCATCTCTCCACTCTGGTCTCTGCTTTTCTTCTTCATGCTCATCCTGCTGGGTCTCGGCACTCAGGTGAATTCAGCCTGTCTCTACTGTCTCTGAAATTATGCAACACCTTCTGACCAAGCAGAATCGTTTAATTAACAATATGTGAAAAATACAAATAACGTGTCTTCGGACAGTTCTGTCTCTTGGAGACGTTGGTGACTGCCGTAGTGGACGAAATCGGCACGGACTGGATCATCCGCAACAAAACCTTTATCACTCTCGGAGTGGCCATCCTTGGGTTTCTCTTGGGGATTCCACTGACCACTCGGGTGAGTTGGACACACACCTGAGAAAAAAAAATCCCTACAGTAATCCGAGCAGTACTTCATGTTGCTCTGTTGCCCTCTTGTGGTCGCAGGCGGGAATATACTGGCTGCTGCTAATGGATAACTATGCGGCCAGCTTCTCATTAGTCATCATCTCTTGTATCATGTGCATCTGCATCATGTATGTTTATGGTAAGTCATTAACCTGAACTTCCTGACGTTTATCTCTTGATGTGTGGATAGGGCTGATATAAGCATAGTGTTTTCATTTTGCAGGCCACAGAAACTACTTTAAGGATGTGGAGATGATGCTGGGCTTCCCTCCTCCATTGTTTTTCAGGGTCTGCTGGAGATTCATCTCTCCACTTATTATTTCGGTGGGTGTTAGTCTTTGCCATGGCAAAGCTTAAAATAATCTCACCGTCTCTCAATAGGTTTAATAAGCTTATAATAGTGAATATCAAATATATTTTACTCTACTTAACCTTAAAAATAAATAAAAGTTAAAAATAAAAGTTATTAAAACAAAGAAAAATTTCTTATTAGCTTTGTGATTAAACATTTTTCAGCTAACATTAACACTCTCTCCTACTGTTTATATCCAGTTCATCCTGATCTTCACAGTGATCCAGTACAAACCCATCACTTACAATGATTACGTCTACCCAGACTGGTCTCTGGTCATTGGTTTCTGCATGGCCCTGTCCTCAGTGATATGTATTCCCGTCTATGCCCTTTTCAAGATTGCCATGTCTGATGGCACCACAATTTTGGAGGTGAGAGGTTATGCATTAAGCTGTTGTTTTGTTAAAGTGGATTTCATTAAGCATCTTGGCAAGGACATCTTTTGTCATCCCTACTGATACAACCCAAATTCCGGAAAAGATGGGACGTTCTTTAAATTTGAAAAACTAAAAGACTTTCGAATCACATGAGCCAATATTTTATTCATGACAGAACATAGATACCATAACAAATGTTTAAACTGAGAAATTTTACAATTTTATGCACAAAATGAGCTCATTTCAAATTTGATGCTTGCTACAGGTCTCAAAATAGTGTGTTTACCATGGCATGTTTACCATGGTGTAGCATCTCTTCCTTTCAAAACAGTTTGAAGACGTCTGGGCATTGAGGTGATGAGTTTCTGGAGTTCTGGTGTTGGAATTTGGTCCCATTCTTACCTGATATAAGCTTCCAGCTGCTGAAGAGTTTGTGGTCACCTGTGACGTATTTTTCGTTTAATGATGCGCCAAATGTTGTCTATAGGTGAAAGATCTGGACTGCAGGCAGGCCAATTCAGCACCCGGACTCTTTGCTGTTGTAATAGCTTCAGTATGTGGTTTTGCATCGTCCTGCTGAAATATACAAGGCCTTCCCTGAAATAGACGTCGTCTGGACGCATGAACACATGCAAAATTTCAAGGTCCTAGTTCAGATATTTTCCCAGATATGTTCATTTAAAGATTGCAGGCTATTTCCCATTTGTCAGCCCACGACTTGCAATTTACCATTTTGGGCATTTTTGAAAGCTTGTAACTCCCCTAATAATTACTGTATAGGGCTGAAACAGGACCCACTCTGTCAGAATTACTCTATTTGTCAGGGTTAGGTTGCAATTGATACTGCAATTTTGGAAAAAGTGCAATTTTGAATTTTTGATACAGAAAATATATTCACCACCCCACAAAAGTATTTTCATAGCAAAGTTAAGCATATTTCCATGTAAAAGAAACAGTTTTTAAGAAGAATAAATGTGATATGGTGTTTTAGTGAGTGTCCAAAAATTGAACGGTGGGTGAAAATAGGCTCATCTTGCAAATCCCTGAAGAAGATGTGGACAGTTCACCAAGGTTATCAAACTTTACCACATGAAACATGTATATTAGATCTAGCAACTCACTCAATTTTAGCCTCGTTGTTCATTTCCTTCATACTTGCCATCATCTTGAAATTCTCATAAATTTCACTTGTGAAAGTTTCATTGAATTCCGAGATGGTCACCTGGGAAGTTTTCTGAAAGCTTGGATGATTTGACATGGAATGACCTTCATTTATTTCAGTAATTCAACTTAAAAGGTGAAATTAATATATTAAATAGACTCATTACATGCAAAGTGAAATATTTCAAGCCTTTATTTGTTATAATTTTGATGATTATGGCTTACAGCAGGGAAGCTTTTTTTTATTTTTTTGATGTCAGTGAGTCAGACAGCTGCCAGTATGGGACAGTTCACCGGATCTGTTAGGCACTGAGTAATTTAAAAATTATTTAGTACTTTTATACGTGTACAAGATACACTGTGACTGTTAAACTAATCATTTGTCTTTATCTCATGTTACGGTGTTGTTTTGTTATTTTTGGTGTTTTTGCCTTGTTATTTGTTTGTGGGATATTAATAATAAACTTCTAAAAAGTATGTAATTTGTTTCTTAAGATGTATATAATTCAACTATTTTGTGCAAATTGACATTTTTGGAAAAGTCACACATGCGCCAAGTATTTTGATAAATTTAATGCTGCCTGTTTAGTAAAACATATAATTGGGAATCATTTGGCGACCAAAATTATAATATTCATGCCTATACTATTGGATTGTGATATATTTTACTAGGCAGCTGAAAAGACTTTTAATTAATAATATGTTTATGCACACAACTAAGTTGCTTCCTTTTGCTGTTGTTTTTCAATAAACAAGTTGCAGGAAAAAAGTAAACAACATTAAAGTCCCGGATCAGAGGAATTTGAGATTCCTTATTATGTCTTTTGGACATCTGATTTATTATGCATTCGATCAACACATTTAGTTTGGGTTACTATTATTCACCACAGAGAGCCAGGGCTAAGTTCGTTTTTGCTCTATATTTTTATGTATTGATCTTTAAATTAATGTCATTTAATGTCATTATTTATATGAAAATATAAGACATCTGTGTTCCACACCATTCCTTTGCATGTGCCTAAAACTTTTGCATAGTGCTGTATGTGTGTGTATGTAAGTAAAAAAATAAAATAAAATCCTATGAATGTAGTTTATCTAGAGGGTTCCTTTAAATGAGCAGGTCTTTTCTTATCCTATCTACATCTGAATGCCACTCATTTCCTGAAATGCTCATTCAGCTTTTTTTTGAACAATTCTTCCTTCCTTGAAAGCATGATAAGCACATGCTGCGAGCTATAAAAGACACGTCTGTCTCTGAATTAATTTTTAATCTAATTACCATCTCTCCACTTTGCTCTCGGCAGCGGTTGAAGAACTCAATGAAGCCACATGCCAGCTGGGGTCCGGCACTGCAAGAGCACCGCAAAGGCCGTTACGCGATGACCGGACCCGAAACCCTTGAAGTGCAATGTCTTAAAGATGAGGAGAAAGAGAAAGATCAGGATAAAGAAAAGAAGGAAGAGATTGTCCTCACCATAAAGGGCAGCAACGGCTCTACACTCAACCCGTCACCCAGTGTATAGACGTGAGGTCACACCTGCTGAACCTTTACATATTGTAAGGGCTTTATTACTCATAACCTCTAGAGAGAATCGGTCCTCATCCCAAGCCTTCTTTTTTTTTTTTTCCTTTTTAATTTAATAATGCTGTTTTTGTAAGTACATAAATGTGTTCATATGCATACACAGGAAGTCTTTTATGCATCCCTACCATGTGTATATATAGTGCAGCGTGGGATATATCGGTTTATTTTTCCTTCCATGTGAAATTGCTCTGGAATTGTGACTACTGTTGCTGCAGCTGTTGGTTTCGGCTTGTTGTGTGTACAGCAGTGGCAGTGTTGGTCGGGTAAAAGCTGAAGACCAAATATTCTTTGACTATAATGAACAGGCCATCTATAATCACATCCCAGCCACATGAAGTCTTTTATATTTGGGTTTTTGGGGTTTTTGTTGTTGTTGATGTTGTTGTTTTAACCCCTGCCTGTAGTTTTATTCTCGGGGTAAAGAAACACACCAGATGAAGCACAAAGGATATTTTGCCTTCAGCTTTTAGAACAGCTCCTGAAGGAAATTCCCTCGATCTAAGCACATTACGTTCCTAAACCCATTCTCAGGGTTGTGCACAATTAGCTTTTTTTTTTATTCCCTAAACCTTTTCCCTACAGTCTACTAACACGTCTAACTTAAAGAGACGACCCTTTGGCTCTGACTAGTCTTCCTTTTTAAACATAGAAAATACACACTGAGTGAACAGGTCATCTGAGGGATGGCAGGAGTCATGTTGCCATAGATTCAGCATTGGAGTGCGCGCACACACACACATGCACACACTCCCCTATCCGTGAATGTGTGTGTGGGTGTTGTATACAGTATATTTGTGTTTAGTTTCCCCAGTTTTTAAAACACTGATTATAGAAGGAGAGGTGTAGTAGGGTGGAGACGAAGAGTTAATGCTGGAGATGATTAAGGAAAAGATGCCGATCATCATTAGAGACCTGACTGAATTGAATAGTGTGTGTGTAGTACATAGAGTAGAGCTTTACCTGACATTTTTCATTGTGTACTATGGTCCTAAACCGCGGTGTTTTCATTTTGTAAAGACACTAGAGGATCTTGAGTAATAACTGTTTAATGTTACCCATTCCTCATCCGTGAACCAGTTTTTGTGTTTTGTTTTTCCAAAAGAGACATCGGAGCGTTTTTGGGTCTTGAGGAATTTGGGTTTAATAAAATTGTCATTTTACCGTCGTCACCAAGGCCTGCATTTTAGCATCACAGTGACCCACGTTCTCAGTGTTAGCAGGACCTTGGATACTTGTATATGTTAGGGATATTGCCAGACAGTGCCAGAGGAAGGCCATAGTCTAGCAATGTAGCTGCTATAAGTGCATTTCATGATGCAGTTGATGAAAATCTTGAATTGTGTTTCTTCTTTTTTAAAAATCTCCTAACAGTACATCAGTGTGAAATTTGTCCTTTTTATTTTGCTTGTAGGTTTCTAGTTTGTTGAATAACCTCTTGATGAAAGATGTATGATTACACTCCCAACCCCGTCCCCCCCAAATAAGGTACAAACAGCAGCAGAAAAAAGGAAGCAGTGGAGGTGTGGTGCAAATCCTCGTTTCAAGTCATTAATGGAAGTAATAAGCACAAGTTTGAACCTGTCAGTGCAATAGTTATACAAGTTATTACTTGACTTTACAATGACAAAGAGCACAGCACCATTATACATGCTTGCTTGGTTTAGCATGTATCCATTGTCAACAATCCACATCCTCACTTCATCGAAATGTTGTCACTACCCCACGTCAGAGTCGTGCCAAGTTTAGACACCTGCCCCAGGAGAGTATTAGCCAATAACCTGCATATTCAAGCCATTTACAGAAAATTGCAGTTTGGCCTGGACGGACACCTGTTCATCATGGCTGTGGTTTATTTATTACAAAGAAAAATAGCCTCCTCTTGAAGACATCAGGCATTCTAATGACTTTAAAAACCTGTAACACACATCACACAACAGGTTCTTATGTATAACGATTTACAGAGCTGACCTATTTTCACAACAGACGTACAACACATTCTATATGGGTCATTCACTGAAACTGGCACCATAAGGTGTGACATACACAATCCCCAAGTTTCAATGTAGTCCAGCTTATTTCCCTCATGAATTCATGAACCATTGTTACAAAGACAGTGAGAGAACTACTTCGTGCACATCACTGCACTTTGTAACACCAAATTCATCTTCAAATTCATTCACGTATGGACACCAAATTCATACCATGTTTTTTTTGGTGAATGAATTAATTAGCGCTTGACTATTGTGTGAAATAAACTGACTTCAGCAGTATCTCAATTGTACAGTGAACGTCGTAAAATGGAACCGCACCACTCACAGGGAAAATGGGTCGGTTCTGTATGCAACTGGTGTGGACACCACTGGTTACGCATGGAATTGTAAATTGACGTGCGATTCTCAGTCCACAAAGTAAGAAAAACTGGAATTTCTACTTTGGATATAACTTTTAATGCAAGATCTTTAGTGCAAGCCCTACTATTTACACTTTGAGTCGATACTTCGGTGATAGCATGGCATGAAACATAGGGAACAAAAAAAAGTCACAATTTTCATCCGCACACTGCAACCAATTTTGCAAAAAAATTTCAATTTAATTTATTTTTTCCCGCTGGATGTATCCGAATTATTTTGTCTGACATGTTGTATGGGTCCATGTGGTATGATTTGGGCAGGGACTACTCTTTTAATTGTTTATAGTTTTTGGAAAATATTAGGTCCAACGGTGAATCATTAAATTTGACCCAGTTTCAGAGAATAACCCATATGTGAACACAACTACATGCCTTTCAAATTTACCTCACCGAAACCCATATCAATCCTTTCTGTCACAGTTCCGCTAAATCCATTCAACAACAACAAAATGCAGGTTGTTTGTGAAACCATTTCCAGTTCCCTCCCACTAGTCAGTTTTCCCTCCCTCACACCATGATACTATGAGCCGTGGGCAGTTCTCCTACCACATTTTGCTTGGAAATTGAAAGTGCTAACGATTCCGTATACAAATTAGTGTTGGTCTTATTGAAAATAGAGGCAATAATACTGTTAAATTTAAGTTCTAACGAAAACTCCCAGGTTCCACTCTCAGTTCAGCAACTCTGTCTTTCTTGGTCGATGTCAGATGTGTAGAGAATGAGTAAAGCATGACCACCTGTTGTCTGTTTTTCCTCAATCTCCAGAAGGCTGACTAAGAAAGACATGACTGGAACCAAATGCCATTTATCCCACACCATTCAGTTTTGCTCTCTTGACTTTAGATGAACAGGCATGACTGTGACTATTTTGCTTTGCTATAGCTTGTATTTCTGTTTCCCTTTGGAAATCAGTGTATGGAATTGTGGGGGTCAGTCAGCATGCAACTTTCCTCATGCCTTAGCTGTGAGAAGGGCATATGAGGCTGAGACTAGCCTTCACTTGATTGGTAGCTGTTGTGCGATTGGAGAGTGTGTGGCATCTTTCAGTAAGTAAACTATTAAACAATTACCATGAGATGAAAATACCACATGCAAGCTTTCCATGACAGCAATCATTTCTTGTACCGTTGTGTTCATACTGTGAATCGTTGGCCACAAACTGGCTGTTTTAGCATCTAGCTCAGAAATGAATATATTGTTAGAGTGTAGAATTCAATTAAATTTTATTTTGTTCTGTGTTAGGGATGACGAAACTCAATAAATACACCCTGGTCCTATACTGTTTTCTTTTTAGTGATGTCAGAAATAATAATGAAATAATGGGACTGGTATGTATGTGCATTTTTTAAATTTTATTTAATTTTTTTAAATAATTGGGGAGCATATTGTAGCTGTTTTGGTTTCCTTTTTAATAGCTGGTGTTTCTGTGTATTCTGAATTCTGTGTAGTGTTAATC
This sequence comes from Neosilurus mollespiculum, assembly GCA_030014195.1. NCBI lineage: Eukaryota > Metazoa > Chordata > Actinopteri > Siluriformes > Plotosidae > Neosilurus > Neosilurus mollespiculum. The sequence continues at coordinate 2,171,327 of JAQMYF010000022.1, forward strand.
TTTTACATAGTACAGAATAATATCAGTATTGATGTCATTTTAAATCTGTATGTAACTAGCTACATGGTCATTTAACAGAAACAGAGTTTACCTTTTTAAGAGAGTCATTTTTGTTTTATTTTTATAGTACTAAAACTATTATCTTAATATTGTGTTGAAATCTTTTTTGTGACTATGTGCAGTGACACTGTTTATTTTATCTCGAGCTCCTTAAACCAGCTGATATCAAAAATGTTGCCAAACTAACACTCTGGACTGAAACTTTAAGCACAGAGGAATGATTTTCATAGTGCTCAACGAAGAAAGAATATTTCCCTTTTTTCTTTTTTTTTTTTTCTTTTTAACAGTGATTGCACAGTGCAAAGGCAGTTTAAAGGGTTATTCGTCTACCACAATGTAATACATTCTGACTGAACAAACCGTGGTCCAACTCAAGATGTGTTCCAAATTCTTTAGGTAAAATGCTTGATAGAAAAGTCCTTATTTGATTTCATTTTAAGAATGAAACTGGAGAAAACTTGGAGTGTGTTCTTTAGGAACAAGTACAGGTGTAGTGATGCAAAAGATAGGATTCAAAAAGGTGAGCTTAGTCTAATTAGCGGCTAGCTGACATTTAATTGTATAGCATTGTTTACAATCGATATTGTCACAAAGCAGATATTAACAACAATCCTCCGCCAAACCGAACGATCCCCATAGGAACTTGAATCTGTATCATCTCCAAAATCAAATGGAGTCTTCCTTGTGTGAAGCCCCACCTTAGGTAGAAAGTTAATAAAAATCTATACCTAACTTTTTGTGGGATCATGCTAAAAAACAAGCGTGCACACTGAGAGAGGTAATGATAGCTACTGATTGTAGACCATAAATCAACAGCTGAGTCTGGCAGGGAACACAGGGACATTTATGGAGTCATCTTGTATAGCATATACTTTATACATCTTTACATAGTTACCACTGCATTTATTAAATATTAACCTGACTCCAATGTGACAGAATAAAACGTAAATGAAAAAAAATTTCCACATTGTTTTGGTGCAGCGATATCTGGTTTTTGTACACCCCTAAATATATTATAACTACTGTTCAAAAGTTAGGGGTCACTCAGAAAATTTCACATTTTTTTAATGAAAACACTGACATTCATCAAATAAGTTGCAAAATGTATATGAAATATAGTCATCTGCAAAGTAATAACAATGATTTTTACTTTAAATAATACTTTTGTTCTTCAAACTTTGATTTTGTCTAACTTCATTTGCAGCTATTATAGTCTTGCAGACCTTTGTTATTCTAGAGGTAAAATGAAAAAAAAAAAAAAAAAAACAACAACCCCATGTTTCCTGAAGCACCTCCCACAAGTTAGAATGGCTTGAAGGGCACTTCATATGATCCAGCTGCTCCCACAGCAGCTCAAACAGGTTGGGATCCAGTAACTGCGCTGACCACTCCATTATTGACAGAGTACCAGCTGACTGCTTCTTCTCTAAATAGTTCTTGGATAGTTTTCATTGTTCTGTTGGAGGAGGAAAGTGGCTTCAGTCAAGTGCTGTCCAGGATATGGCATGATGTTATTAATGGAAAGTTTAAGATCCCTGTCCCACTTTACCACTGCCAAAGCACCCCCAAACCATTATTTTTTCCTCCACCATGTTTGACAGACAGCATCAAACACTCCTCCAGCATCTTTTCCTTTATTTTGTGCCGTATAAATGTTCTTCTCTGTAACCCAAACAACTTAAACTTAGATTCGTCTATCGATAGCAATTTTTTCCCCAATCTTCTGCTGTCCAGTGTCTGTGTTCTGTTGCCCATCTTAATCTTTTTCTTTTATTGACCAGTCCCAGCTATAGCATTTTCTTTGTAACTCCAGAAGTACACTTTAGACTGTAGAAGTTAAGACTGGTGTTTTGTGACTTTTTAATGTATCTGCCAATTGAGGACCTGTCAGGCCTCTGTTTCTCAAACTGGAGACTATAATATACTTGGACCCTCACTCTTCTCTTTTTGTCCTGGTTAGAGCCAGTTTGCACTGTTCTGTGATGGGAGTAGCACACACCATTGTGCAAGATCTTCAGTTTCTTGGCAGCTGCTTTCATTGCTCAGAACATATACTTGAATTTCAAAATAAAGTTTTTCTGGCCATTTTTAGTCTATAATCAAACCCAAAATTGCTGATTCTCCAAATATTCAAAAAACCTATAGAAGGCCAATTTTATTGCTTATTAAACAGTTTAAACAGTTTTCAGCTATGCTGACATAATTGCGAAAAGGTTTTATAATGATCAATAAGGCTTTTAACATGACAAATGTGGATTAGCTAGCACAATGTGCTATAGGAACGCAAGTATGAGCCTCAGTACACCCATGTAGATACTCCATTAAACATCCAGCTGTTTCCACCTACAATAGTCCTTTACCAGATTAACAGTGTCTTGGCTGACTTTCTGATTAATTTAATATTTCTTTTATTGAAAAAAGTGCTTTTCCTTCAAAAACTATGAAATTTCTAAGTGACCCCAAAACATTTGAGCCAAATTTTTTTTTTTTTTAGGAAGTAATTTTATGTGTGACCTCTATACATCAGTCTTAAAACTAAATTAAAATGTGTATCTTACATTGGGTTCAACAAACACATAGTATTTGAACCTCTTATTACGGGAGAAATTCATTATTAGTTAGACTAGAAACTGAGCTGTTTCTGTAAACTTCCAAAGGGTCCACTAACGCTTAAAAGTGTATGATCATCTCCCACTAACCGGTAGCTGTGAAATAATTACTGTGAAGAGTAATACACATCATCATGTTGCTGACTTAACTGAAATGTCCTAAGCCCTAAAGTTGCACGGTTGCTGCAGAATCCCCCAGTAGAGATCCTGTAATATACTGTGTCATGTTCTACTCCTGATCTGAATATCTGAGCTGCTCATCTGTGTATTATTCATTTCCACTGTAAATGTTGCTGATTATAGATTTTTTTTGTTTGTTTTGCCAAGTATTAATGCTGCACACTATATCTTATTTGGACAATTACAGTGTAACTAAAACTGTGTTATGTTTTATTTTTCTGATCCAGCTGCCTGCTGCCATAATGAAACCTGTTATTTCTGAACAGAATGCATCGTCTGTCATTTTCATGTTGTTCCAGCACTTTACAATGTCACGTTTATGATGCTTAATAGCAGCATACACTTTATTACAACCCCATCCAATGTCTACTACTTAAAAATTCTGCAGAAAAAAAGGGGGTTGTGTCTACTGTGGCTACTGTCACGTCCTGGGGAAATTACTCTGTGAGGGCAGAGAGAATGGCACAATGAAAATGAGCTCAGAACTTTCTATCAAACATATCTAACTGTCTTCGGAATCTTAGGGCCAAATTGCATCAAACATTGTCTTAGTCACGTCAGCTGTGTATCTTAAATGGTTCAATTTCAAAAGGTCAAATAAAGTTTATTTTAAAGATCAGCTCTCTGTGTGTGTTTTATGGAATAACGGAGCTATTTAATTGTGTTGCATGAACAAACTAAAGGTGTAAAGATATGCTGTCTTTAATAAACCTCCACTATTTAGTTTATACTGTAAATATCATGTCTAGCCAGCTGCCAGGTCATGTACTTTTATCTCCTACAATATGGAGCTGATGTGTTCAGGTGGCACTGAGCAGGTTTGCTGTCTGAGTGCCAGGCGTCTGCCCACCTGCTGCCCCCTGCTGCTGGCTTTCTGCCCAATGGGTGGGGCAGGTATCAGTGGTGCTGAGACAGCACTGAAATGCCCAGACAGCATCTCATCTTTAAATCTAAAGGTTGCAGATCCTATAAATGCGATTTTTGACTTGCTTGGAGAACTCTGTACATTAGCAGAGCTTGTTTGCTGCACTGGATGGCTACGGAAGTTCTCCTCATCCACCTCCTGAAGCTGTGAAGGATTTGGACATTTCACTGGAAGTTGTGTAGCCTTGAGAGAAACTCTGAGCCTGGTTTTGCCCAGTAGAGCAGATTTGTTGTCATGTTGTGCTACAGCTGGTGGAGGCTTTGCTTGAAGAAAATCTGTTCCAAGTGAGATTGCTTGCTTCATTTCAGAGTCATTTGCAAAACCAGTCGACTTCCTTTCCCTGAACAGTAATGTGGAAATATTTCATTTGTCAGTATCTAAATCTGGACAGAACAAGGATTAAGTAGTTGCACATATACAATTTACTATACATACTATTACTGTATATAATAGTATATTATACATCTACGTATTTATTATATACTACATGGGAAAAGTGCAATCTGATTGGTTCGCTATCCCAGAAGGGTTAATAGACATTAATATTTAATGGCTTTCCATCAATAGTAAAATTTTGAATGAACAATAAACAATTAATAAATGAGGTGAAGTACGATACAGATAATTATTCAATCAAGGTGTTGAAAACACCCTCTGAGACCGAAATAATTCTCTATCATATGAGTCTATAATTGTTTTTTCATTCATTTTAAATGTTTTCAGTGTAGGCAGTCACATTACTGTGTTGCACATGCCAGTTGTGCAATAACCATTCAACTTATCCCACAGCATTGATGCAATAACTCAGCTATCCCATGACAATAATGGAATACCAAGAATTATTTGATGGCTCAGATGATCAGAAACAACATTTTTTTTAATGAATAACAATTCTTGTTCTTCTATGAGCCAAATTATTGCTGCATTCTCATCGGATTACCGAATTACTGTTGAAAAAAATGATTTTTGCATGGCTTTTATATGATATGGAGAATTATCTGGTGTGTGAGAATTATTCAGCCACAGAGCGCATGGAGCTCACCTGCCACTGTCAAAAACAAACAAACAAAAAACCCCTTAATTTAGATTTTTTTTACGGTCCTGTGTAGTACATTATAAACAATAATTATTCTCAGGCTTGACATTCACCTCACCAAAAATGTTATTTATCCACCCTGCAAACTCAGGAGAATGCTTGAATCGATTACATTTTTTTAAATGAACCATAAAAATCTTATTTTAATTTGCTTTTCTCATGTTTCCATGTAGTATATATTAAATTAAATATTTGCTGAAGTTGTATATTGCTAAATAGTCCCCTCTCGACTAATACTTCAGCAATATCCACTTCAAAATTAGTGTATAAATGTTATACAGTAGTTATAAAAAAGGTTCACCTCCACTCAAAATATTCACTAAATAAATAAATAAATAAACAAACAAGAATACAAAAAAATTCATGCTGTAGACGGCCTGGGTTTCCTCCGGGTACTCCGGTTTCCTCCCACAGTCCAAAAACATGCACAGATGGCTAACTGACTGTTCCAAATTGCCCCTAGGTGTGAGTGTGGATGGTTGTATTTGTGTTGGCCCTGCAATGGCATGGCAGCCTGTTCAGGGTGTACCCCGCCTTTGCCTAGTGTCACCTGAGATGTGCACCAAATTCCCTCGCGACCCTAATTAGGATTAAGTGGTTCAGAAAATGAAGGAATGAATGAATTCCTGTTGTATTGAATGCAACTTATCACAGCCAGGTGAAAAAGATAATAGCAACAGTTCAGAAAGAAATAAAAATAAAATCATTTAGATGGTTAAAGGATCAGCTGTACCTAGAGCATTCTAGTGCATGGAAGGACTGTCAAAAAGACCTCAGGGTAAAGTTGGGGACAAGCACAAGGATGGATACAAAAATGTCAATGGCTTTATCAATCCCTAGAAGCATGCTGAAGTGGAAAGTGTTTGGTACTACGAGGACCCCTCTCAGATCAGGTAATCACTCAAAACTGGAAGGAAGAGCAAAAAGAATGGAAAGCTTAAATGGAGGCTACCAAGAGGCCTATGGCAACATCAAAGCACTTAGTCATATTTGGTGAAGAATGGTCATGGCAATGGTCAATAAAATGTGTGCATGTGACAGCAATATCACAAATGCTCCACAAATGTAGCTTATATGGGTCAAAACCTACATTGAAGACTCTGAGGCCACATCAAAAATGGTCTCTCACTATTTGCCCTCAACACCAAGCAGTAAGTCTGAAGGAAAGCCAGTACAGCTGTTATAAGTTGCATTGAGAAAATACAGCTGTAAAACATATAGAGACATATCAGAAGTAAACAGACAGCCCTTATTCCAGAGCTTTACCTGAAAAACTCATTTGATCAAACAGTTTATATATGCATATTTTATTATCTTTATCTATCTATCTATCTATCTATCTATCTATCTATCTATCTATCTATGTGTG
>JAQMYF010000022.1:2255316-2265874 GCA_030014195.1 Neosilurus mollespiculum
TATATATATATATATATATATGTGTGTGTGTGTGTGTGTGTGTGTGTGTGTGTGTGTGTGTGTGTGTGTGTGTGTTGGGTGTTTGTCTGAATAGCTGAGATACTGACAGCTAAGCATATCCATCTATATAAAACTGCCAAAAGCAAGGACAAAAGTACAAAACTGCATATACACCAAATGACAAGCTAGAATTAATGAGTCTATTTGCTGCAGTGGCAAAAACAGTGCAATCAAGGATGTGAAGTCACATTTCAGCTTCTGTGCATGGGCTCTTGAAAAAGGTGCATTAATTATTAATGAGTGCTCTATTCCAAACTGGTCAAGTGACTCATACAAAGGCTTGAGGGGTTTATTTTCTCAGCAAACGCTGCAACCAAACATGATCTGTGGCTCAGAGAAGGGAGAGGCTTTGATGAAATACAGACTGGAAAAGCTCATGCTGTTCACTAGCGCTAGTGGCATTAAAGAGCAGGCAAACAACTGTGGACTGATGTTCTCCTTGGAAGTTTGCTGTACATTACCTGGCTCTCAAAACAGTGCTAGTGTATGATAATGTCGTTGTTGTTCTTTACGGTTCTAATGCATATAATTTAAATTTGTATGCAATGCACATGTACATCAGGACCGAAAATTGACAAGCCCAGTATAAGCACAGCAGGAATCTGAGCCTAGAATCTACACTGACATAATGAATGAGTGTTACCCAACTCCCAGATTCCATGTGCTGCTTGGAGAAATATCCATGATACAAGGGTATATGAACAAAAACCTAAATTCCAGTGGTGCACTAAAGTAAGACAGGTTCATGCTGCATGATTTTCGACCTGGCTTCTCTTGCTGCCAACATCACAAATCATACAATAATAGTTTGGTCAACAGCAGCCGAGTTAGAGCTGCTGCAAACAAAGAAAAGCAACAACACTTGTTAGTACTTCAATAAGAAAAGGTTATAGGATTAAATACAATTCTTCAAACAGTATCAAGTGCAGGAATATAAACTAAATATTATACATAAATGGTAAACAGCAAGAAAAAATATCCTTATATACCATTAATTATAATATAAAATATGTAATTATAATAATATTAATAAAATTATAAAATATATAATAATACTCTCTACTCTACATAAGGTAAATGTAGCCCTTTTCTTGAATCATGTGACTATCAAGGTCTTTTCATTTGTAGAAACAGACTGAAAACAGTGTTATAGAAGTCAGCCAAGTATTTTTCTGGAAATGTGCTGACAGTGTACGGTTTAAAACCTGCTTAACGGAATTTATATCAGTTCTGGTAAAGATTAATAAGGAGGGTATTTTAAAAAAATGTCTTATTTAACACAAGAAGACCAGGATCTGTGGCTCAAGGAAAATGACACACTGTTAAGTATTCATCAAGCCTTGAAATGAGAACTTCAGAAACTCTTCCTACGCACTTTAATATTCCCAGCTATAAAGGCATGGACATGGGGCCTATCTTCAAGTGATAACATTCCTCTATTCATTCAGCTCCATAAATGAATGCTTAGGTCTAGAAGAACATGTCTATTCTGATGCTTAAGATTAAACAAACCAAAAAAAAAAAAAAAAAAAAAAGCTGACATAGTATAATAGTTTCAGACTGCACTCACTGTCTGCTTGAGTCCCTCGATTATATTTAACTAAATAAGACAGACATCAAAAACCCAGAAGGAAAGGTCTGGTTAGAGGCTTTTGTAGATTTTAGAATAAAAAATTATTAAATAAATAGACCACAGGGGTCTAGACACTCCCGGTAAAAAGGCCTATTTCATAATATGCCAATACAAAACAAGCCTAGCAAGTTTGAAAGCCCCAGTTTCAAAATGTCCGGAAACCTAATATACAGTTTTGTCTCTGTAACCTTCAAAAGTAGGTCAAGGTCACTCACACACAAACTTATCCTAGCACTCATAGTAGTGAGCCAGCATACCAAGTTTGAAAGCCCCAGCTTCAGCACGCAGCAAGTAAATGTCCGGAAACTAAAGTGTGAAGACAGACGGACAGACTGACTGACGGACGGAACCCATTCCTATAGCTCCCAATGGGCATGAACTAAAAAGAAAAGAAAGGCAAATACACATCCTGAGCAGTGCACTTTCAATAGCTGTTACCTGAAGCCAAACTTGTCCATGGCGATGGCGAAGTGGCGCGGCTGGTCGTAGCAGTGATACAGGTTACGGTCATCCATGGGGATCAGGTCCACATCACTGAAGATGAAGCAGTCATACTCAGCATCCTTTAGAGCCTCTGTATAGCCCACATTTAGCAGCTTGGCTCGGTTAAAGGTGTCCTCGCCAAGCTGGAAGACAACATAAAACCATAGATCAGACTCTGAAAAGACCTCATGGTGGAGGCTTAGTGCTATATTCTAGGTTTTGACTCATCTACTTGGTCTAGGCTTGAGCCTGTCTCTCTAAATTGCCTCTAATTCAGCAATCAGAAGCCTCTTTGGGCAAAAATATCAGCTAAAACTATTCACCTCTACCTGGAAAGTTCTCTGTGCCACTGCAGATCAGCTTCATAATTTCGTAATGATCCCATGATATTATATACTACATACATTTCAAAGTTAAGCTGAGAACACTCTTTAAAACTGAGACGTAATATTTTTACTTGTTTACTGTTGAAAATATACAGAATAAATTGAAAGGCTTTTAAATGTAATCAGACAAGTACCCAAAATAATTCATTCAGCATTCATTATCAATCAAAGGTCAAAAGTCCTGATTGCTAAGCTCAGAACTGCAGCAAAGAACAGAGTGCTGCAATCATTCTTTTGTGATCTGGCAGTGCAAGATTTAAGTTCTCCAACAGACCCTGCCACTATTTTTAAGTAGGAAATCAAACACGATTACATATTATTAGGTTCTATAGAAAATAATTCTTAGCAGGGTGGTGTGATATGAACAGATATGAATAGTGAATGGAACAAAGAACAGCAGTATTATCATAAATTGTTTTCCTGTAACAGTATGTCCCGCAGTGTTTTATTCCTCTTACACCACACTAATTTGCTGAGGATTAAACTTTTTACACTATAAATAAATAACAGAGAATTTTGAACTATTTATAAAGTATATTTATTATCGTAGAACACCCTGGGACATTGAGACAACTTGAACCCTATCATTCACTTTACAACAGCTATACAAGAAAACAGGATGAACTCCTGCTCTCCTGCTTCCTTTTTGTCTGATAAATTGATGACCAGGAAAAAAAGAAAGGAAAAAGTTTGTCAGATTACCAAGAAATTAAAAAGCATAAACTTTAGATTCCTTCTGTAAATGGTAAAGGGGTCACTCCCTGAAACTGGTCAAATTTAATGATTCACATTTTGAAAAAGATTTTTTTTTCCCCCATCGTGGTGAAGAGGGAGCTGAACCAAAAAGCAAAGCTCTCAATTTACCAGTTTACGTTCCTTCCCCTTACCTATGGGCACGAGCTTTGGGTAGTGACCGAAAGAACAAGATTGCGAATACAAGCGGCTGAAATGAGTTTCCTTCGCAGGGTGGCAGGTCTCTCCCTTAAAGATTGGGTGAAAAGTTCCGTCATCCGGAAGGAACTCGGAGTAGAACCGCTGCTCCTTCGCGTTGAGAGGAGCCAGTTCAGGTGGCTCGGGCATCTGATTAGAATTCCTCCTGAACGCCTACCTGGTGTGGTGTTTTGGGCATATCCGACCGGGAACAGACCCCGGGGCCGACCCAGAACACGCTGGAGGGACTACGTCTCTCGACTGGTCTGGGAACACCTTGGCATCCCACCGGAAGAGCTGGAGGAAGTGGCTGGGGAGAGGGACGTCTGGACTTCACTGCTTAGGCTGCTGCCCCCACGACCCGACCCCGGAAGAAGCGGAAGAAGATGTATGATTTTTTTTTGTTTTGCAAAATCGGTTGCAGTATGTGGATGAAATTTATGACATTTTTTGTTTCTTATGTACCATGCCATGCTATCGCTGAAGTATCAACTCAATAGTGAAAATAGTAGGGCTTGCAATAAAGATCTTATATTAAAATTTATATCCAAAGTAGAAATTCTTGTTTTTCTTACTTTGTGGACTGAGAAGCGCACATCAATTTACACTTCCTTGCGTAAACAGTGGTGTCCACGCCAGTTACATACAGAACCGACCCATTTTCCCTGTGAATGGTGCGGTTCCACGTTATGATGTTCACTGTACAATAGAGTTCCTCCTGAAGTGCATTTATTTTACACATAGTCAAGCTGTAATTCATTTATTCACCAAAAACAAATACCATACGTAGAAAAAAAAGCGAACATGAATTTGGTGTTCCATACGGATTTATTCCTCTTTATTACTAATATAAGTGCAGTCACGTGCATGAAGTAGTTCTCACACTGTCTTTGTAACAATGGTTAACAATGAATTTATGGTCAATATAGAGGGAATTAACTTGACTACATTGAAATTTTAAGTTTTCACCCACTGTCACACTTTATGGTACCAGTTTCAAAGAAAGACACAAATAATTGTCTCCTGACAGAAAATTTCACTGTCTAAGCTGTTACAATTAGATTAATAGACAATTAACCAGCAGAATATTAAAAGGTATAAAACTTATAGCTTGCCATCATGAAGCTTTTATAAGCAAATAATTATATAACTAACTCCTCGCTCCATTTGCAGGCTGACATTTGATTTTAAAATGATTTCTTCATATTGTCTCTGTATATTTACCTCATCACTGCATTTTTGTGAAAACCCATTATACAAGCTATTAGATGCTAATGTCAAGAGAGGAGAGGCTGTAGACGAAAAAATGTTTACACACCCCACTTAATAGCCAAGGCATGCACAGAATAATGTTTTGTTGTTACGGTGCGATAATGTAACTTCTATTAAAATAATGTTTTTATTTTCCATACTTGTCGTGGTATTAAACTTATGCACAGTATTTGGTTGTCACATACAGTCAGGAAAGAGGTAATTTCAGTTTGGAGATTAAAAGAAATAAAAAAAAAAAGATATATATATATATATTTATTTTTTTCCCTCCTTTATTCATCTCTTATGGAGGCAAATCATTCAAATCAATCTCAATTTACTTTACTGTGATGTGTTTGTGCTGTAATTCAGATTACTTTAATGCTTGAGTAGTTTAAACTTCTATTTTAGCTTTTATTTTCTTTAGTGAATTTTTGTCATGCTGTAACATTCAGGATTATTATGTAGTATTATGAAGCTTGTACATGTTCATAATTTCCAGTAGATGGATTGCAATATGGTCATTGCATTATTTTTATACTCTACCCATTGCTGCACAGCAGAGACACTGTGAGCTATGGCCAAGTGTACAGTTTGCAGATATTGTAAACTACCTAGTACTAACTGCATAAAATTACTGTAGGAGGTGGCAGGATTTAAACACGACCATATCTGTGCATAACAAGCTTTTTTTGTAAAGAATATGAATAAACACAAGGCACAGATGCTAACAGCTAAGACTTCACCCAGCCTGGCTTCAACTCGCTGCTGCTAGCCAGTCAAAAAAGCTAACAAGAGATACTTTCTCTCAGCCTGTTATTTGCTTGCACTATACTCATTTATAATGAATGTCTTTCTTATGATTATAAACAAAACAACACATAACAAAAAGAGCTTTACATGTACACTCACCGGTTATAAAATTATCCATGCAAATGTGTATCTAATGCTTGTTTATGTCCAAATCCGCTCTGGATATATTATTGAACCATTTGGCTCGCCTTTTTCTGGACAGTTCTTCTGCATGCACGTCGTGGGTTTTATTTATTTGCTGAAACTCAATAAAACCTCGTCTTTTTCCCTCTCTGCATGATTAGAACAGTTTATTACAGCACATTTACTCGGCATTTCATCTTCTCCTGCTTCCACGTGGCCACGGCGTTGGCTCCGGTACAATAACTTGTCTTTGTTTCCGGGTTTTGATGAGTATTGAAATCCATCTATAAAGACTGCATCAGAAAGCTTAATGGAATGCAATGCATGATCACTTTTATTTCAGGACAGTCTGAACCAGACTCTTTGGATGTGATTTCAAGGCATCCTTTGATTGGAGACTTATTTACAACAAACACTGCTGAACTCCTGAAATACTAATGCCATAATTTGAAAAATCCCACATGATTCTGTATATACATTTTTTTTATACTGTATTAATCCCGTAAGGGAAATTTAGCTTCTGAAAGTGAACACGAACACACACACACACACACACACACACACACACACACACACACACACACACACACACACACATACACAGTGGACACAGTGCAATGCTTGTAGAGCAGTTAAGGGTTAGGTGTCTTGTTCAACGGCACTTCAGCCATGAAGGTGGAGGAAAGGAAGGTGCTGCTCAACCCCCCCCCCCCCATCACATTTTACACCATAATTTCTGAGATTTGACCAACTAATATTGTACTGAGAATGATGTAACAAATCCATTTACATTTTGTTAAGAGTTCAATCCAAACTGATTTAGAAAGGAAAAGTGTCACAACATATAAGCAAGTTTCAAAATCATCTCTCTCAGAAAGCTTTAATGCACAGCTGATAAATAATAAACATTTGAAAGCTGGCATTTACATTTTACAGCAAATGCCAATTTGCATTTTTCAGCACTGCTATTATTTACAGCAAACCAAAAACATTTTCAAAAAAATTTTTATGTAGATTATATGACTCAAATTTACCCTTGACAATACACATGCATGCAAGGTGAGGGTGGGTGAGGAAGTATACTACAAAAATCCCATAAGCCGTCTCTAGAGTTAAATTAATTGTGACGTGCTTGTGTATGTTGGGTTAAAGCCAGAGAGCAGCAGAGGTGTTCTCTCCAGAGAGACGCAAATGCAGTTAATGAAATTAACCAAATGTTTAAGAATTAAATGAATTAATAATGACATTTGTGCATTGCTGGAATATTCCTTGAAAATTCTCTATACAATCTAACTGGGCTAGAGCTATTTTGCAAAGAATGAGCCTTTTTTTAAATGAAGGGGCTTTTCTGAATACAAATGCACATCACACTTTTCAGATTCTTTTTTGGTAAAATATTTAGATAACCATGCATCATTTCCCTTTCACTTCACAATCATGTGACACTTTGGTCTATGACATAAAATCCCAATAAAATATATTTACTTTTGTGGTTGTAATGTGTGGAAAAGTTCAAGGGGTATGAATACTTTTCCAAGCCACTGTATACATAAGTATTTGGAGCTGAAGATATAAACCTAAAATACAGGAGGATTATTCATAGCGCAGCTCGAGTATCTTTGAAATCTTTATCATCAATATGCTCTTTTCGGAATACTGATTCAAACACCTTACATCTAAAAGCTAACAAGAAAATACGCTTTGAATATTCTAAGATATAGTACTGAGGGTAGACTTCTTTTAAGTCCTGGTTTCAATCCATAGTGCCTGAGAGGCACAGAAATAAAAAAGTAGCACTTTAATGTGTACCTTTATCAGAGAGAGGATTATAGAGAGGAAAAGAGAAAGACAACAGATAAGAGTAAAAGGGAAATTGCCCTTGTCTGCAGCAGCTATGCTCATTAACCATTATAGGACTCATTTTAGTGCTGAAATAAGATGTGAAGTACAAGTGAGCTCTAGCAAATGAAGCAGTGCATCTTCAATAATCACACAGCATGCTTAAAACCTCCGATTTATAAAACAGTCACTACAATCATTTCACAGTGCTCTCTCGCATTCTGGATAAAGGAACAACACTGGGAATTCAGTGACTTATGTTTAATTTCAGAACCATAAAAACAAAAAAACCATCCCACTAAAAGCCAGCCTTCTTTTCAAATGGCTGCTCTAAACAGGGACTATAGCTCTTCTGGGAAGCATTAAAAGCTGAAGATCTCATTGAGCCAAATTGCCAAATGTAAGGAAAAATGCCTGCAATCTCAGTTCAATAATTAAATCCAATGATGGCGCCCAATTCTGTATTTCGGTGTTAGGGAAGGGGGGAAAGTCAATTTCATACCATCCCCACATTTCATTTTTCCTTCTATGTCAAGTTAATGGCAACCAAATGGCTTATAAAGAAATCATATTCAGCCCACAGTGGGTAGATTAAACTTCAAAAACTTCATGGCAGGAAGAGGTGATGGTGCCATATGCAAAAACCAGACGCAACCCAAGGAAGAAGAAGTGGCTTTACTCCAGATGACAGAGCTGAGAATTAGGCTTCATTTTTGGAGCAATGCAACATCATTCCCTCAATCCTTTGCCTTCAAGAGGCATTAACCCCATTAGGTTTTAAATATGATTTAAATCACAGGGGACTTTTCCCTCTGGCTCTCACAGACCAAGACAGTCAGGGGAGTCTGGCCTACCTGCATGTTGCTATGGAGACTGATTAGGTCAAGACTCAGACTCAATGATTACACACTGGGCGGTCTTCCTTCATATGTCTGTGTGTGTGTGTGTGTGTGTGTGTGTGTGTGTGTGTGTGTGTGTGTGTGCGTTTGTGTTTGTACATGTAACTGCAACATATTGAAGACTGGAATACATTTTTTCCCCAACATAGTGATGAAGGTTTTGGGAAGTGGGGACATTTTAACTGGTCCTGACTAAAAAGGGCTGTTAGCAGGTTAAAACTTGATGTTTAAGGTTAAAATAAGGGAATAGGGAATGCATGGAATCAATGAAAACAAAGATAGAACTACAAGTGTGTGTGTGTGTGTGTGTGTGTGTGTTTGAGTGTGCATATGCTTTATCACTTCCCAGCAGTGCTACTAATGTTAGGCCTGAAGACGGATCATACACTGACAAAATGAGCTTAAAAATCAGTATGTCAGATGGAAAATACGCAAAAATAAAAAGAGTAAAAGACAGCACAGAGGTGATTAAAATGTATTAAAAACGTAAAAAAGCAAACCGAGAAAGCAGCAAATCATAATTGTGGATGATGAATTACAGGAGTTAAATGAGGACACCGTATGTGGCACAGAAAGAATAAAACTGTGTGGGAGGCTTTACCTGGTTTGTCTTGTTAACAAGCCCCACTACATTACTGCATGTAGAGTCCTAGTTTCCCCACTCGTGGCTGTATTAAATTTCAATTGCAAAAAAGGTAAAAATTCTAACTTATTCAAAGTACCGTAGAAATTCAATATGAAATGTGTGTAATTATATTTAAACTAAATTAAAGTGTATTTGTCAGCTTCTAAATTCCTTGTAGGACCAATGCTCTCTAACCAGTAAACAGAAAAAGTGTTGGATATGTGTAAAACACATGCAGAGTAGGTTTTTACATGTGAATTATTCCATATAAATTTCACATGAAAAATGAGAAAATTTACACACAGAAATTAAAATATGAAAAACACATGTAAATCACCTATTGTGAACATCAGTGACTGTGCCCAGCAAAACAATAAATAAAATTCACATGTAAAACATGAAAAAGACATGTTCTGGCAAGTAGAAAATAACAGGTAGGACACACACACACACACACACACACACACACACACACACACACACACACACACACACACACACATATATATATTTTGCCTCTGTTTGCTTCTGAAGATATATGGATACAGATCTGAAGTATATTATTAATATAATACAATTGTAAAATTGGCGTAATACCAACGTATTCTAAATGACACATTGTTTTACATGTGTTATGAACACTTTAAATTTACACGTTTTACATGATTTTTTGATGCCCCACTTTTAACAGTGGCAGAACACAGCATTACACATGAATTTTTTGCTGGGTACATAACAAAAAAATAAACAAAATATATAATTTACAAGAATTATATTGCACTGAAAATTGCATGGAGCTCAGAGTTGCTTGGCAGGCAGCTTGATTTTGATGGTATAATACATCATGCAACCAGATACCATTTGTCAATCAAGCTTAGTGACAGACGACCAGACGTTCACGACCTTGCCACTTGTGTCACAGTCTGTACCATAAGCAAAACAGACAGCTTGTACAGCTCTGCACTCTACAAGCAGGTGATGCCTGACAATTCACATCCTTTTCATCCCAGACCAGACCACCCAAAACACCTTCAAGTGTTTTTTGCCCTTCTACCATCAGACCTACCATCTTTTTCAGACTTGAGGTACTTCAGAATGGTACAGGATACAGTGCCTTCAATAAGAAGCTATGTTTTAAACTTTTCATATTTTAACTAATATCGATTTTGATAGGATTTCTGCTATTTGACTTGTACGATATTTCTAACAATTAATGGTGCCATTCCTTTAAGTATCACATAAAAAGCATTAAATACCCAGAAATCTGTTGGCTGTACAAGTATTCATGGATACCTTGAGTGCCTTAACAGTTGTGGCTGTGAAAAGTATATAGAACCCTACTTTCACTATATTCTTTCAAAATACTTTCAATTCCACATTCTTAGTCATTATTTCTTGATGTACACACAGTAATCATATCTATATCTATAGGGGCAGTGGTGGCCTGGTGGTAGGGTGCTGGATTACTGATCCCAAGGTCGGGGGTTCAAGCCCCACTGTCAGCGGGTTGTCACTG
>JAQMYF010000022.1:2265974-2292792 GCA_030014195.1 Neosilurus mollespiculum
CCAACCAGTCACCACCCGTGCACTGAACAACCAGCTGCTAAGCCAGGTTACCCACAGGACAGAGACCCTCCTCATGTTTATTGGCAGGGTTCACACGGAATCCATCTCGTTTCATCTCCTAGATTGCCCACATCACCCCCTCTTACTAGGGTTCCCTTGGCTGAGGGCTCACAACCCTCAAATTATCTGGGAGACTGGGGTAATTAGGAGCTGGGACCCCGCCTGTAGTTTGTCTTGTCTTGCTTCACCCCCTTATGTTCATGGATCCCTGGAGGGTAAGGCAAGCCCTGTATCGGAGTCGGGCCCCCTGAATGCCAAGCCTGATGACCCGTCCCGCCGATACAAGTTGAGCTCTCCTTCCAATCATGTGGGGGTAGCATTAAAGGAGGGTAGACCATGTGAATCCACAGTAATCAAGAAAAGACGCAAGAAGAGGAGGGCTGTAAGAGATAGCAGCTTTGAATCTGTTGTGGAATCAGATCAGAAATCACTGACCAAGACAAAGATGGGGAAAAAGAAGAAAATGAGAAGAAGAAAAGAAAAGCCACAGAAAGATTCCCCTCGTCCACGCCCACCGAGTTCATCGGAATCTGAGTCTGAATCAGAATATGAGGATAGGAAGGCCGTTCAGGATATCCTGGAGCATTCCCTCAGAAAAGGGAATTTCAGTTCCAGGAAGAGGCTTAAAGAGGTCCCTGGTACTAGTATTGACAATGAGAGACATACTAGCAGGCAGAGCCCTCCCCCTAAGAGCCGTCTGGTGCCACCCACCAGTCCCTCGCCCCCACCCAAGATGGTGGAGGATGGCCCAGCCTCCGGTCAGGAGTCTTCTGGCGGTACGCAAGAGGGTTCGGGGGAGACAGTTCTTGGCTGACTGGGAGGGCTACGGTCCTGAGGATCGCTCCTGAATACCAGCAAGCTCCATTGCCGACCACACTCTGGTGGATGACTTCTACAGACAGCATCCCGAGAGACTGGGACCGTCAGAAGCCGGTCCTAAGGGGGTGGTACTGTGAGGTCCCGCCATAGGACTTAGTCATGTCTGTTCCCAGCGTGGCTCATCACACTACTGATCTCGCCTGAGGAACCCCTCTCCAGATGACAGACGAGGTCAAAACCATGGCTATTCTTCACACAGAAACGTCTACAGAGAGTCCTCCTATAATAGAAACTCAGCTCATGATAACTCCTACAGACCTTCAAGGCATGAAAGGGAATGGTACGACAGACAGGATTCCTACACTCATTCTGGATCATCTGAGCGTCATGCATGTGGCCACAGCCCATCACCCAGGGACCACACATTGCATGGATGGCCATGAGGACAGACATCCCTCTCATCGCTTGAGTCCTGGACATGTACTCTTCCATTCTCTTTTTCACAGAAACAAGGTAAACTACAAGTAATTGACAATGACAGCCGCCAATAAGGACAGTAATGCCTGACCTACAGACTTTACCAGACTTTATCTGGGGTTGATATATCAAAAAGATATGTGTCAGCTGTGATTGAGGACACTGTTGTGCATGCTTTTGTTGACAGTGAAGCAAACATATCAGTTATCAGTGAGGATTTTAGAATGTCTACAACTTCTCTACAAAAGAAGCCCATTGTTAAACAGTTTGTTCCTCTCACTGGTGTCACAGGTGACCCTCTGGACTCAGTTGGCTCAATCTTAGTTAATCTAAGTGTTGCATACAAGCCAATGACACGTGCCCTTCAAGTTGTCTGAGACTGCAATAAACCACTGATTTTGGGCTGGGATTTTCTGGTTGCTAATGGCATCATTGTTGACACCTGCAACGTGACTCTCATAGTAGCTGACTAGCCAACACTAGTCACTGGTGTCACTGGTTAGCCAACATCAGTATGTCCCTAAACTAACTGACGTTACAGTATAGTTACAGTTCCAGCCATGTCAAAAATGGTGATCTCTGCTAAACTAGATGTTGCACTTAAAGGACTAGTAGCTCATGACTATGCAGGTGTGTTTGAACCACACTATAATGATCATTCATCTACTGGATTTGCATGGACTGTAGCAAAAGCTGATCAGGGTTTTATTTATGTGAAAGTAGCTAATCCCTCCAGTGAAGAAGTCTTCACTGACTGTAGCACTCAGGTAGGAACTTTTCATGCTACATCTGGCAATAGCAAAGACGAGTACACTGTAATGGAAAGTTCTGTCTGTAACATTATTGTTCAGGTACCTGTGATGTCAAAGCTACCTTTTATTCCTGATATTTCAAACCCTGAAGTCACAACTGAAAAGCAAAAGAAAATGACAGATACTTTATCCTCATTCTCAGATGTGTTCAGTCAACACTCTTTGGAAGGACAGACCTGGTCACTCACAAAATTGCAACCAGCTGTGACACTCCCATCTCACAAAGAGCCTTTCGTACTTCTCCATCCATTAAAGTTGAAATTCATCATCAGGCGAAGGAGCTTAAACTGCATATAACTGGGTTAGCAAAAGCCTGCCATGTCTCTCACTGTCTGTGGTGAGAGGCATGTAAAAGAACCATTGCTGATTTTCATCAAGAGTAGGCTGCATAGCCGTCAGCGTGTTTCTGCCCTGCGATGGCCTGGTGAGCTGTCCACGGTGTACTCTGCCCTCGCCCAGAGTTGGCTGAGATGAGCGCCAGCCTCCCCGCAACCCTAATTAGGATTAAGCGGTTCAGAAAATTAATGAATGACTAAATATATATCATGACTCATTTTAAGCTAAACTAAGTTTGGCTAAGCTGGCTGGCCTTTTTTACTCTTCATATAAAACTGATTCCATAAAAAACATGTTTTTTTATTTTCAGGAATTACATAGTATTTTGTCGCATATTTGCTTTGAAAATGTTGATGGAGAAGTACAGAGATGGTCAGAGGAAGTTACACTGTGTGGTTGTGAACTTGGAGAAAGTGTATGACAGGGTGCCAAGAAAGGAGCTGTGGTACTGTATGAGGAAGTCAAGAGTAGCAGAGAAGTATGTGAGGATGCGGTGAGGTGTGTGGTAGGAATGAAGGACTGATTCATGGTTGAGGTGGGATTGCATCAAGGATCAGCTCTGATCCCTGTCTTGTTCGCAACCATCATTGACAGATTGACAAGGGTTTCCATGAACTATGATGTTGGTGGATGACATTGTGATCTGTAGTGAGAGCAGAGAACAGATGGAGATGAGTCTGGAGAGGTGGAGGTGTGCACTGGAGAGAAGAGGAATGAAACTCAACAGAAATAAGACAGAATACATGAGTGTCACTGAGAGAGAGAGGGTGATGGAAGAGTGCAGCTTCAAGGAGTAGAGGTGAAAAAAAGTAGATAAATTGAAATACTTGGAATCAACCATTCAAAGTAAAGGAGGGTGTGGTAGAGAAGTGAAGATGAGAGAAGCAAAATCAGTGGAGACGAAGGCCTGAAATGATTTGTGTTAGAAGAGTATCTGCAAGTGTGAAGGAAAAGTGAGGCCAGTTATTCTGTACGGTTTTGAGATGGTAGTGCAGATAAAAATACAGGACGCGGCGCTGAAAGTGGCAGAGATGATGCTGCGATTTTCTTTAGGAGTAACAAGAATGTACAGAAGTAGAAAATAATATCATCACAGGTAAGAGTATTTGAGAGAGGCCAGATTGAGATGGTTTGAGCAAAGAATAGATGAAGGGTATATTAGTAGAACAATGCTGAGTAAAGAAGTAAAAAAAAGTAAAAGAAGATCAAAGAGGAGATTTATGAATGGGGTGAGGGAGGACATGCAGGTGACTGGCATGATAGAGAGAGATGCAGAATACCGAACAAGATGAAGGATGATTGCCCTGCGATGGCCTGGCGAGCTGTCCAGGGTGTACTCTGCCCTCGCCCAGAGTTGGCTGAGATGGGCTAATAATAATAAGCGGTTCAGAAAATGAATGAATGAATGAATGAAGGATGATTCGCTGTGGCGAGCCCTAACAGGAACAGCCGAAAGAAGACGACGATGAAAGGAGGCAGCCATTTTTCACCAAACACAGAGCGCATCATATTCACTTTATGCAAGGCAGAAGTGCTAACTAGTGTGGCCAGCTACTTCCACTAACAATTACACAATTAAAAACAATTCAATTCATTAAAAAGTATCAGAAAGAACTCTGATTCTGATAATATGGGATTAAAGTATTCGAAAGCTAGAACATTGTTTTTTTTTTTAAGAATTTGACAGATTTTTTTTTAAACCAAAATATTTTCAAGAATTTCAATACAATAATAAAAATATTATATTTCTTACAACCCTGAGAGTAGAATGAGTTTTTCCACCCCTGCTCGAGTCTGTTCAGCTTAAAGGCTTGCAAGTTATGAACTCGTGGTCATGGAATTAATGGTGCACACACACACACATCCACCTGCTAGTCTGCTAATTTGATTATAGGCAAATCTGTAATTTTTTTCTTTTGTGTTTCAGTTTGGTTACTAAAAATCTCTGCTTCCTGGATGCTATACTCTAATTGCACTAATCTATTACAGAAGTGCGAATTTCGTATTTAGCTTACATTAACGCTGCAATGTAAAGGTAACTTGCGCTTATTGGCTTCTTCGTCAAGACTGAAACAATAACAAAAAGATAGAAACTGCTTTTAGTGAGCTAACCTTAAGCAGTCGAGTGATGATCACATCATTAATCTTACATTTTAAATAAATCTTTGTCCGCCATCGATGTGAGTTGTCTAAGAAATCTGGAAACCTGCTTATTTCGAACACTGTGTGTGTGTGTGTGTATGCACATCTCACCTTGGTTAAAAGCTTCACAGACTGAATCCAGGTGCATCCTGTTAGTTGTGTTTATATTGAGATGTCTCTTGAGTTTGACTGAACCCTAACTGTGTCAAATTCATCTGACTGGATATGATTAAAAAAGGAACACAGCTGTGTGAATACCTCACAGTTCACATTGAATCTCAAACCAAAAACAAAGCAAATCCACTGAACTGTTATATATACATTATATATATAACATATAATGTTATATATATAATGTTATATATAAAACGTTATATATATCATATACCTATGATCTAATAGTGTTGAAACATAGATCGGAGCATGGGTATGAAACCAAGCTTCGAACGCTTCCAGGAGCAGCTAGCTCCATCACTATGCAATAGAAAAACTTTGGAACCACCAAGTCTCCTCTTACAGCGGCCATCCTGCCAAAACTAAGTAGCTGGAGTAGAAGGGTGACCAAGAACCCACAGGCCAGTGTCTTTAGAGATGGAAGACTGTGAGAGAAGAATGCCTTTATTAGACGAATGACATCATTAAACAGTACTTAAGGTACAGTTGGAAAACATTCTCAAGTCTGATTCAAAGAATTCAAAGAATTCTGTTCCGACACAACCAGGTTCAGTCCAACGACGTGGCTAATAGCCATACTTCGGCAACATATTTATGCTAATGCTCTAAGACCATGAGCTCAATTTTGTTGTTGCATCTCTGCTCACATGCCCACACAAGGCAACCCAATAAATGAAGAAAATGGATGGAAAATTACATCACTGGCGCTGAGTGCACTTGCACTTTGCGGCTTATTTTCTTACTTTATATATATCCATGTTACTGTAAACTTACCCATGCAAACATTTTCGGAGCTCCCCTTTAAGACATTGCCTAAATGTTTATATTATTATGACTATGGTGAACATTTTTCTTAAGGACTTAATAGCAGCAGAATGATTTTTAATCAACTTAATAAATTTCACATTAAATCTATCACATAACAGTAATAACAGCTAAAAATCTGAACTGGTCTGAATGCACTTCTCACAATCTAAAATTATACATTATATATGTATTGTTATGGCTCATTGGTATATAGTCTTCGATGCTCTTAGTGGTTTAACTCTAGTATGTCTTGTTGAACTTCTGGAACAGTACAACTCATCTTAAGCCCTTTGGTCAGCTTTATACAGGATTATTATCAAATGTCCAGGAATAATCACAGCTCGGCCTGACTTGTTTATCATATACATTTTAAATCTAGATTTTTTTTCCAATTTGCATTAACACGTTTTACACCATTTATCTTAAATCCCTAATTAAATATTCAACTTCAAAACAAATAGGTGGTACATAAGTAAATGGTTTTATTATATTTACTTCCTATATTCATTGCAATGTCTAAGAAACTTTAATCCCAGCTCTCATTTCTTGTCCATACTCTGCAGCCCTAACTCGTATCCCATCATCTCATACAGAGCAAGATATAGAAACAGCACAATGGGAAGTTGTCATTCAAACCCCACATGGCTTAAAGCAATGAGCTCTGAAAGATAAACCTATCATGTGTTAATGGCCAACATCTGTTTTAATGCACCAAATGCTTCCTAGTTTCACCAACTCCCATCTGAACACATTGCTGAATTTTTTAATAAGCGACAATGGCCTTCATGTTCATGTTCCTTGGCACTGTCGCCGCAGGCTTGCTCATTAGGGATACGTAGGGTTTGTAGAAAAAATGTTTAAATGTTTAACTTCTTTTTTAAATTAGTTTGTCACAATGTAAAGCTGCTCTGCGATTTATTTGTATAGCGAAAACACGCTATACAAATAAAAAATAAAACTAAATCTTAAGCATGGGAATGCACAACAGTTTTCTTTTTGTAAAATAGCACTTTCAAATGGTTCGAACGGGCTGCTTGGACAAGCAATTCCAAGCTGTGTTGCCCATTGTAATCTTTATGCTATGCATTTAAAAAAAAGTTAATTATGATGCCTTCAGAAGGAAAAAACAGAGAGTCATGTGAATATTTGATGATGGAGTGCATAAATTGCTGTAAGCCTGCTTTATTAGGCCTGTTCTTACAACAGGATGATTAGATTACAAAGTAGTGAACAGCATGCTAGTTTCCCCCTGTATGAGCACAAAACATTCATAATGCATGCAAAATATGGTTCTAAATCATAGTTAGGCACTTCCAAAACTATGTAACAAGGTATCGTCATATGCATTTCTAAAGACTTTCAGATTATGTGGTACTTGTTAGCGGTTACATCGTAATACTCAGACAGACCAGTATGCTTTAAGTACATGAGAAGTGATGTATGATAGCTGAGCCAAACATGGAAGGAAAGCTATATTAAGTATAGCAGAAAAGTGGATCTGCTTTCGGTCTAAATCATGCAGGTAAAGGCAGTGTCACAGAATGGGTGAAGGCAATATCTCATCAGTGCCTGATTAACCCACACTCAGCTGTCAGCCAGTAAGGATTCCAGATAAGAACCTCACTGCATAATAAGAGCCCATAAATCAGTCTATTCAGTGTTCTTGCTCCAGGTATAATGCTGAAGGAGGTACAAGTAAGATAT
This sequence comes from Neosilurus mollespiculum, assembly GCA_030014195.1. Taxonomy (NCBI): domain Eukaryota; kingdom Metazoa; phylum Chordata; class Actinopteri; order Siluriformes; family Plotosidae; genus Neosilurus; species Neosilurus mollespiculum. Next base: position 2,273,306 of record JAQMYF010000022.1, read on the forward strand.
ATTAGTGTGTGATATCTGTGCATACTCTGCTGTTTAATAGGTTCGTCGGACACTATTGAAATGGCAAATGTTGTTAAGCAATCATGGAGGAAATGTCACCATGTGAGACAGCTTTAAGCGTTCGTTCTTTCAGTTGTCTGTTTTGGAATGTTTTTGTCTTAACTGTGTAAACCCTTCATTTTAATAAAACACTCAAGGTTAATTACAGCTCGAAATGTGCATTTTGTTCCTATATCCCTCCAAGGTCCTCATTACAAAAGTCCCATAAAACCAGAAGTTGCCCTGGATAATTCACAAAGGTCCGCAAAACAATTAACACAGTGTTAATAAAGTGACCTCAGTCTAAGGATAGTCTAGCTTCACTCTTAATTTGCTCCTGTGAGAAGCAAGCAAGGTTGATGTGATCTACCCAGGACTGCTATCATAGGCATTGCTACCAGGTGGTGAGGACAGTAAATAGATTTGCAGTTTGCAGACTCCACTGACATCTTCGCAGGCAGGTTCTGCTGGCTCTTCTTCAGGACATGTCACCTGCTGACCTCGACTTAACAGGAACAAGCACTGATCAGGTCAGTGTACAGCTAGGTTTACAGCTGGTATAAAAGCATTCCATGATCTACACACATCTCTTGTCTCGCCTCCTAAGGCAGGTGGGAGCAAAGCAAGGGAACAAAAAATACAGAAATGTGCAGAAACCCTGCAGATGATGGAGAAACATTTGGGATGCATTGTAATATCAGGTATAATGAAGCCCCGGATGGTTAAGCTACAAAGAGGTGTCCGCTTTTAAATACTAAGAAAACATCCCATTTTCCATGACTGGAAAACATCCCGACTGGAAACTCTCAAAATACACAAACTAGTGTCAACAAAAATAAATGCACCATTAGTAAAATTATTAAACTTCTATAAACTGCACTATTAAACTTTGCCCAGCTGCACAACGGTGTGTGAGTTCTACTCTCTACATGTCTTTATGGCTTGGTTCCATGCATTCGGGTCTCCAAATTTTTATAGTTAATATTATATATATATATAAACTATATATATATATATACATATATATACACACATACATACACACACACACACACACACACACACACACACACACACACCACACATATATATGGCGGCACATCGATTCCTGGTCTAGGGCATTTCTGTGTGAAGTTTGTATGTTCTCCCTGTGCTTGCGTGGGTTTCCTCCAGGAACATGCACAGTAGGCTAATTTGCTGTTCCAAATCGCCCCTAAGTGTGAGTGTGAGTGTGAATGGCTGTGTGAGTGTTGGCCCTGCGATGGCCTGGCGAGCTGTCCAGGGTGTAATCTGCCCTTGCCCAGAGTTGGCTTAGATGGGCGCCAGACTCCCTGTGACCCTAATTAGGATTAAGCGGCTTAGAAAATTTATATATATATATAAAGTATAGTATAGTATAGTTTATAGTTAAATTGACAAGCTGATAAACAAACTGCTCATTATGTTACATAACATAGAATGAGCACATGAAGTGAAATCTATTGACTAGAGATATTGAGATTAGAACAAGTGCATTAATATTAATCAGCTTTTCAAGTTACAACAACAACAAATGTGCAAGCTGTGCTGTTACACAAACAATAATACACACTTTCTAACCATCCAGGTCTGAGCATTCAACACAGTGTGGTATTTCATTTTTAGGTTCTGAACAATAGTTAAGTAGGAGATGTCAAAGGGGAAAGTGTAGGTAAGCAGGGAAATTGATCAGAAACACAGAGATTGAGAACAAATTAATTTTATGCTATTAATGCAGATATTTTATCATCGATGACAACCAAAATACTCCAAAAATGAACTTGAAACATCTGCTTTTCAGTAATTAATGTCAATTTGCTATTTGCTGAACTAGTTTCAATGCGCTTTGCTTGATTTGCTGAGCTGATGAGTACTACTTGTAAAGATCACCAAACTCTTTTATGTCTAAGCACAACATATCAGTGGGTTACGAAACAAGCCAGTCCTCAGGTAAATAAAGAGGAATTACCTTGTGTAACAAAAGCCACTGCTTATGTGTTGTTCTGACAGTCTTTTGTATCGTGTTTATGGGGAAACAGAAGAATAAGGTTCTGGCCAATCCAAATGAACACTTGGTCTTGAAGTGCAGTGCTGGAACGTGATCAAGCAAGTCATTAGCTCTCAAACATCTGCCCCTGTGCTGTACAAGTCAACAGCTCCAAAATACACAGAACAGTGTGATTAATGATTCAGAGTGGCACTCCTGAAGCATGCAGCGCTGATATTTTCGCTGGTGATCTGGTTCATTCCATAATGAAAGCTGGGAGTCTGTTCAGATAGCCTGGCGCTATGCAAATCACACAAGCTGGAAAACTGAAGACTGACAGAATGCTAATGCAAGGGGATGTTAATGTAAAATAATCACCATAAGGCCAATGTTAATAAATATGTTAATGTAGTGAAATTGATACAAATTTAGAAAAGGACTTCAATGGCATGAAATGAGACTGTTCTCTGAGGTGTCCAATTTATCAGGAGTGACTTCATAAAAAGTATGTACTAGCCAAGTCTTTACATATTTGTATATATTTTACTGAGCATCTAGCAGTCAGTCTAACTGCCCAATGAAGTATATACAGTACTGTGCTAAAGTTTTAGGCACATGCAAAGGAATGGTGTACAACAAAGATGCCTTATATTTACATATAAATAATGATATTAAATAAAAGATCTCTACATAAAAATTCTATAAAGCACAGTAAACAGTAATAAATGAAACTAATTCAATGTTATTTGTGATTACTTTTTGCTTTAAAAATAGAATAGCATCAGGTAGAGTTTGTGCAGTTTTACAAGTACAGTATCAACAGAGTATCTTAGAGAACCAGCCACAGGTCTCCTGGAAATGTTGACTGTTGCACTTGATTCTTTATTTGCATGTAATCGCAGCACCTTCATTATATTTTTGTCTGAAAATTGGTCTCCTATTCGTAATATGCTGCTTTCATTATTGACATACTGTACAAACGTTTTTTTTTTTGTTTTTTTTTTTGTACTTTTGTACCGTGTTTTTGTACTAACTTCCTAATATACAAGTTAAACACAAAAATTTATAGCAAAGTTTACACTAAAAAATAAAATAAAAATAAGGTGCCTAAGACTTTTGAACAGTACTCAACTGATGAGGTTGGGCATTATTAATTATTCGAGAATGCTTCATTTTATATCAAGCTGGATTGTGGTCTCTTTATTAGTTTTTAACAGACTGCAGAATGTGCTAATAGAAAAACAGATGCATTCTCTTTTTGCACAATTTATTGTTTCATACATAGCATTGCCAAAAAAAGTTGTACATTCATATATTTTGTTGGACTGCATTGTTTTGATAAACCTATTCAATGTTACAACTTTTATTTCAGTAATTGTATTAATTTGTTCACTGAGATCTTGTGACGATGATGGACCACTGTGTAAAGTTCTGTGTTCTGTTCATTTTCAGTTTATGTGTGAAAATGATTCCTCATGCTTCCTGAGCCACTCTTTCACAGTTTTAGCACAAATTATATATCCATCTTTCAACATGGCCGCTTAAGAAATGAGGAAAGTACTCACTGCATTAGTTAATAATATATTGCCAGCTGAAACATATTAATTACTTTAGCAATTATTTAATCAAAGGCTCTTGCCTATTTGCCCCTTTAAATCCAGGTGTTGACTTTTTTGGCATGGCAGCATAGATTCTATTTAAAATGGATTAAATAGACTTTTTTGCCAATGATTTTACACATAGTAACCACATCATAGAAAAAAAACATTGATTTTTTTTTTTTTGGTCCAAAAAGCTTTTAGAGCTTCAGGCTTATTTGAGGCAAATCTTTACTACCTTTTGATACCTGGATGTGGTCAATTTATTCCATTCTTCCAGGCAGATTTTCTAACATTCAACTGCCATCTTCAGGGGTCTCCACAAGTCTGGGCTTGGGTTGCACCACTTGAGGACATTCAGAGACATCCCAAAGTCATCAGTGCTTCGGATTTCTGACTATGTTTCAGGTGAGCAATGTGCTGAATGATGAACCTTTGTCTGAGGTTTTGTCCCCTCTGGAGCTTCTCTGTATTTGTCCGTATTAAACCTCCCTCAATTCTGACCACTCTCCCTGTGTCTGCCTCTCAAAAGCAGCACAACCAGTGTTCCTCATTATTAGAATATTAAAATAGTTGATGAGCACCACTTAGTTTTTAAGCAAAGTAATGCAGAGAGTTCAGTTATGGTCATCAGACCACAGAATCTTTTTCCACATTTACCGGGGAGTGGCTTCTATCTTCCAACTCTACTTTAAAGACCTGAATTGACAAATTTCTTCTGATATGGTTGTCCTTCAAACAGATTCTCCCATTACTGTTGAAAGAATTGCAAGGCTTTGTTGGTCTAGGTTCTTGGTCAGCTTACTGACCAGCTTTTAGGTAACTGAATTTGCCTGGATATCCAGTTCTAGGATCAAAATTATAGAATCCACTGTGCTCCCTTGTGTACCCTATCTCAGATCGATGTCTCAACACAATTTGAGTGCAAAGGCCTTTAGAGAGTTCTTGGACTTTCTTTGCTTGGTCTGACATGTATGCCTTTCTAAATCTCATCCAATCAGTTGAATTTGCCACAGGTAGACTAGAGAAAAATAGCACCATCTCAAGATAATCAAAACAGGATCCACCTGAGCATTTATTCATTTATTTTTGCTTTGTCATTATGAATGTGTAAATACATAGTAAAATGATTAAAGGTACATTAATCAGTTTTAAACAGGATCAATAAATTGTCCTCTGTTCTGTGTATGCAAATAAGAGCAGCTCTAAATGCCACTATTTTAAAATCTATAACCAATGCAAAGAAGAACTTTCTGTTTAACGCAAATGCTAATGTTAGCATACAGTTGATGTACACCACTCATACCAACTGCTCCAATATATTCTTATGTTTGATAATGCTAAAAAATAACTTTCTTTATTTTCTTTATTTACAATCCACCACTAGCAATTTATTGGTCATTGCCTCTTGTTACTTGGAATCCTTTGGGAGACCTTTGTCGCAAATCTAACAAAGGGGAGGCTATAATTGGACTGCTACAGTGAATGACCTCAATTTCTCACTGCCTGAAAGGTCAAGCATGAAGACGGAGCTCTCTGTGGTTATATACAGAAGCTCAGTGAGGGCAAATGTACAGAGTGAAAAAAATCAATTACACATTCACATTAGGTTAACTAGAAAATAGCTTGTTAAGACAGACAGTGCAGGAAAGAACTGCAATGGTTGTTAAGCTAGACTTAAGCTTAGTTAAAGATTTTCTGACATTAAGCCGACAAGCTGATTCTATTTACATTTGTTCAACTGGCATCCTTTTTGGCTTAAGTCATTTAGGAGTGATGGAAGTAGAGAAAATTAAACAAATAAAACAAATATATACTTTATTTAAAAAACGGGATCGAATACTACATTAATATGAGTGCTAAAAGGATCCAAACCTATTGGATTAGCAGTTATTTAAAAAGTGCAGTCAACTGGTTGAGCAGTCAGGTTTGCATCAGGTGTAAATGATCACCCTGTTTTAGTTAAAGAATAGGGATCTATCAAAGTCTGCTCTTTACAAAACACGCGTTTAGAGGTGTATGATGGTATGAGAAAAAAGGAGATTTCTGAGGACATCAGACAAAGAGTTGTAACGTCCCACAAGATTGGAAAAGGTTGCAAAAGCATCTCTAAAGAGTTTGGACTCTACCAGTCCACAATCAGACAGATTGTTTAGAAACAGAAGAAATTCTCATCCTTCCCAGAAGTGGTCAACCAGAAAAGATGAGCACAAGAACACTGCCTGTAATGGTAGGTGAGGTCACAAAGGAACCCAGTATGATTTATAAGCAAATAAAGGCATCTCTCACAGATGGCTATTGTTACTGAATCCACCATCATTAAAAGACTGAACAACAGTGGAGTGCATGACAGTTGCAATGAAAACCCACTGCTCACAATAAAAAAAGAAAAAAATTAACATTGCAGCCCATCTGAAATTTGCAAAAGAGCAAATCAACCAGCCAGAAGGATACTGGGAAACTGTTTTGTGGATGGATAAAACAAAAATAGAACTTTTTGGCTTAAATGAGAGGCGGTATGTTTGGTGAAAGGAAAACAATCCAGGAAAAGAACCTTATTCCATCTGTAAAACATGATGGCGGTAGTATTATGGTTGAGCCTGTTTTGCTAAATCCATTTCATCACTGATGTAACAATCAGTTTTGAATTATACCAGAGAATTCTAAAGGAAAATATCAGGACATCTGGCATGTTCTCAAACCTGTGTGGGTTTCCTCCGGGTGTTCTGGTTTCTTCAGACAGAACAAAGATATGCACATTAGGCTAACTGCCTGTTCAAAATTGCTCCTAGGTGTGAGTTTGAATTGTTTTGGGGGTTTTTTTTGTGTGTGTGTGTGTGTGTGTGTGTGTGTGTGTGTGTGTGTTGGCCCTACGAAGGACTGGTGAGCTGTTCATGGTATACCCTGCCTTCAACCAGAGTTGGCTGAGATAGGATCAAGCCTCCCCTCAACCCTAGTTGGATTAAGCGGTTCAGCAAATGGTTGGATGGAACTCCGGTTAGAAGCACAATATGTACAATATCAGTGAAGTTGGCTTGCTATCTAAGAATATGAAAAGAGTTGAAATTCAAACTTGAAGGAAACTGGTTGCAAAATTAAAACAATATATAAATATATAAATGTATACACACAGTATATAATATATATTTATATGTTGCCTCACTTGATAAATTGAATGAAAAGGAGGCCCGGTGTTCCATGTCCACATCATTAATATTTTTAATAAACTAATTGAGTGATTTCCTATAAAGTTAAATTAAAAGATTCGCACCAGAGTTCTTTACCATGTATGGAAGAAGAAGTGACCTCAGGTGGGTGGGTGAGGTTAAATAAGGCCTGCATGTGCAGTGCATGATTTCTGCAGGACTTGGTGAAGTTAGTGTAGGTACTTTGCTCTGATAAGTGTATGCTGCAGTCGATTTGGGCGTGGGTTGATGTGTTCAAGCTCTGGCAAGCTTAAGTTTACCCATTTCCTTATATTGGTAATTACCTAGCATGCCTAATGTATGTTTAAGAAAGTTTCATCAAGAAACCATTTATATAATTACATTCTGTAACCAGTTATATAATGCCTGATATCTACTGCATGTCCTTGTTGAGGAATTGCCTAAAATGGTTTAGCTAGTTAAATCTTTATTTTGATAACAAATGAGCCACTACAACACCCTTGATGCTTTGTTCAACCTTACGTCTTTAAACATGTCAAAGTTGGATTGAGCAAAACACATGTATGCCTAAATTTATACTAGGTTAAAAGTATAACCTAGTACTCATGTTGCTAGGTTAGTTGTGTTAGTTGCTAGTTGTGTCCAGTATGCATGCATGTGTCCTTTTCTATTTATAAACACAGAAGGGGTTTGTAACTGAGCACATTGACATTATTGTTAAGATCCAAGGCATGCCATTATTTTTCTTTATATTTCCCTGTGATAGATACTTAAATCACTTAAAACACACAGTTTATGAATTTTTGGGATCTAAGGGCTTATACTGCACAAAACAATATTTTATTTGGAGGAGGTATAATGTTTCTTCCACTTTACAATTATGCACCACTTTGAAAAAAAGTCAAAAAAAAAAAAAAAAGAAGAAGAAGAAGAAGAAGCATTTTTAAATGACCCAAAAAATACAGAAGCTAAAACCTCACGTGAAACATAAATATATACACCAGATTTATAAAACTTTCCAGAAAGAAATTGAGCTGGGAGGAATGACACCATATGTAAGAAACTATAAAGGAGAAGAAAATCCTTTGTTGATGTGGATTCATTTTTAATTGACTCATTCAACTCATAGTTGTTAACAATACCAGGCTGAAGAAACTTTAAAGGCTAAGCATATGATTTGCTGCTGAATTAAATATGAGATGTACTGCCTATGCTTTCTCTCATTTCAATCCAGTGTTGATAGCAGAGATGAGACTACACTGAGTAGCTGTCATCCCATGTGATACTGACCTGCCTCCTGGTACTGTGGCTGGTCCCACATAAATACCCCTAAAACTGCACCTACCAAAAACTGCAGATCATTTTTAATAACAACTAATTATTATTAGTCATTAACATGTTAACCATTCATATTAATGTTACTGATTGCAGTAGCTGTTAACATGTTAACATTATCCATTAACATGTTACTTATTAGAATTAGCTGCTAGCATTAATCCGACAGTTGCGACTGCAGTTCTAAAGACTGCCCTGTGCTCAAAACTATTATTCACCATATGCTTGAACTAAACATTATTCCAACACACTCAATTGTCACAAACAGTACATTAATCTGAATTAAATAATAAAAAATAGTACTTGTGCTTGGTGGTTTATGTGCATAATGCCATCTCAGCCAACAACACAGTCCTCCAAATAAGACAAGTTTTGTATCGTGTCGGTGAGCCCTCAATCGAAAATCAGAAAGTTGTTAACCAGGTTTAGCCTATGAAATTTGGTTATTTGAGTCCAGAAGGCATTTATTTCTCTCTATTACTTCTTCATGCAGAAACTGCAGGGTGTGCGAGCAGAAAGCTTTTTTGGCTTTATTCACCTTGTGGTGGACTTTGTTGAGTTTCATCTGTGCTCCCACATGCCTGCGTGTTCCTGAATCTAAATCGTTTGTCCTTGATCAGTGTACAGTGGTGGCAGTGGAATTCAGAATTAGTTACATGAACTATTCTGTGTGTTAAGTTATATAATCAGAGAATATAGGGCCAGATTTACTTAGCGGATAAAACAGAGGGCAGTGGATGCAGTTCTAAAACAGGTGTGGCCAGTTTGAGGATGATCTACAAACAATGCGCTGTTTTCTGTTTTCAGTTCATTTTAAAATGACACACCAATCAATGGGTTCAAGCCCCACTATCATCAAGTTGTCACTGCTGTCCCCCTATTGCAGCTAACTGGGTTATCAAAGGCTAGCCATGTCTCTCACTGTCTGTAGTGAAGGGCATGTAAAGGAACCATTACTGTCCTTCATAAAGATTAGAACACTGGGTTGCCATCAGTGTGTTTCTGCCCTGTGATGGCCTTGCGAGCTGTCCCAGCCTGCCCGTGACCCTAATTAGGATTAAGCGGTTCAGAAAATGATGACAATGATGGTGATGACTCCAATCAACCAAGAGCTGGGCAATTTAGCACAGGGTCACAAACAAGCAGATGACATTCAGCTGAGGGTGATTTACTTTTTGGTACAGGCACAAAATAAGGAAAGGCAACGGAAAGACAAAGTCTCTGCACAAAAGTCTCTGCAATGCCTCCTCTGCAATAATCGCTGCCATGTCAACCAAAAAAATGAAAATAAAAGGCATGCCTTTTTACACTTTTTTCAGCGGTAATCAGCAATCAGCAGTAAATTACATGTCGCAAACCTTACAGAATCTGTTTGTGGGCTTGATTGAAATATTCTACTGCCCATATTTTGTGCTTCAAGAAAGGAACTCAAAGAAATGCATATGCAACAAAGTGAGTCACAAAAATGTGTGAGTCCCTACCTCTCAGGTGCAATCTTGTCACTTCGCCTCCTTAGTAAACACAGACAGTAATTTTTAACACCAAAGCCAGCTTTGTGCTGGCACAACTTGTTGGTAAATCTGGCTCAAAGCGTAACTAGGAATGTGTAAAATGTTCAATGCACGCGGGATGATGGAAAATTAGGACTTTATAAAAAATAATAACCTGGGTACCTGGGTGTGCTTATTTCTCCTGTCCTGCAATGCAAATGAACATTTTGTACTGCACAAATATTCAGATGTGTTAAACCTCTTGCTGTAGAGAGTTTGCTGAATATTTTCAGGCTCCACTGATGTACAAGACAGATTACCGTTACTGTTTGTTGCATGCTTCATATAAACACTAGAACTTGCAGGAAGCAACCAGCTTACATTATTATAGCACTACTTTCTCTTCAATACACAACAATCCACTAATGTAATTAAATATTAATTTTCTTTGAAAATTCAGTTGCAGCATTATTTTATTTATGAAATATCTGAAGTAGCAAAGAAGAATAAATCCAAGAATCTCAGAAAACATCTAGAAACACATTCTTATTTCATCTGTTTTCCCTTTTCATTATGTTTTGTTCATTGTCCACAATGTGTGCAGTAAACAATTACGATGCACACCCAATGCTCACTTTATTAGGTATACCTGTACACATAATGCATCAAAGCTTAGGTGCATGAGTTAGAACAGCAGAAGAATATATCATGTTCCACTACTGTCAGCCGAGAACAGCGATCTGAGACTGCCATGTGCACAGACTCACAGAGAGCAGCCAACCCAAGACTGGAAGAACATGTGTTTTCGGCTTTTGTTTGCTTAAATCTTCACTTGTATATTTTCGATGAGCCTTTGCCCTTGATGATTCAAATTCTTGTTCTTGGTTGACTGGAATGGAACCCAATGTGCTGTTGTAGCCCATCTGCCTCACTTGTGAATATTTATTGTGTGCTGAGCTACTTTTCCGCTCACCACAGTTGTAAAGAGCAATTATTTGAGTTACTGTATCCTTCCTGGCAGATCAGCCCAATCTCATGCCATTTTCCTCCGACCGCTCAAAACAACAAGGTGTTTCCACCTGCAAAACTCACAGTTATTTAACTCTTTTTTAGGTTTTCACACCATTCTGTGTAAACACTAGAAATTACTGTCTATAAAATTCCCAGGAAATCAACAGTTTATGAAATACTCAAACAAGCCCCTCTGGTATTAACATCAATGTCATAATCAAAATCACAGAGATCACACTTTTCGTCATTCTGAGCTGTAACATGAACATGTACCGAAGTTTCTGACCTGTCTCTGCATGATTTTTTTGTTCATGTGGCACTTCTGACACATGATTGTCTGATAATAACTTCATGAATGTGTAGGTGCTCCTGATAAAGTGGATGGTAAATGTATAATCTGTGAACACACTACCATTCCAAAGCTTGGGGTCACTTAGAAATGTACTTGTTTTCAAAGGAAAATTACCATTCGTTTATTTAATAAAAAGATTACATTGATCAGAGAGTCCACACACTGGTAATGTTTACATAAATATTATTAGTGAAAGGGACTAGATTTTAATGAATTATCTACATATCATCTACATAAAGATCTAGGTGTACAGAGGCCCATTTTCAGTAGCTATCATACTTCCATCCCAAAGGCACAATGTGTTTGCTAATACAAGTTTTTTGTGATAAAACTCTTAACCTGGATATCGCAAGTTTGAATCCAGGTTGATGCCACAGCCATCCGTGACCGGGAGTCCATGCGAGCTAATTGGCCGAGAAATGAAGCATCCTTGAGATGAACAGTATCCAGTAGCGGCTCAATCAATATGGGAAAATCTGGAGCCTTAAAACAGACTGTCTTGTTTTCATTAATAAAAGATCTGACATATAAAGAGTAACATGTACACGTATTAGGAAAAAGATTTAATAATATAAAGCCTGGGACACTGTGTTTAATGGAGCCCTGAATGTGTGGGTCTAGTGTCCACTCTTATAAAGAACCACAAGATTTCCAACCTCAAAACTGCATAAAGCAATAGGTAGCAGTGCAAAATACTTAAAGTGAAATGAAAGCCCTCCAAACTCTTCTGTTACACATGGACATATGCATTCTTTCCTCATCAGGTGGTTTTTATTTACATTTTCGAAGTTGCAATCTGCTAAAATCTGTTTGAAATCCTTAAATTCACAAGAATAGATTGTGGATATGTCAGATCATATCAGGCAAAATAATGGCAAAATTAACAGCATACAAATATTAAACTAGCAAGTCAGATATAAACTAGTGGAATGCTGGTACTGAATAAAATAAAATTAGGCACATCTACACATAATAAGTGTTCCTTTGCATACATCAGAAAAGCATCTGCTCATTTACAGGAACAAATAGTATGTCCTGCCATTCATTCATATGCAAATTACTTTCTTATTTATTGTCACATACACGGTGGCAAGGTGGTGCAGTTGTTAGCACGTCTGCCTCACAGCAAGAAGGCCTGGGTTTGATTCCCGGGCTCGGGCATTTTTGTTATATACCAATAATTAGGCCTACACAAAGTGAATTGGATGCAAAAGTCAAAACAATGTTAAGACTGTTAGAAATACTTTGAAGGTGAACGGTTCGGAGTGGACAAAATATTTTTGACACATTCCATCTGTGCTGTAATAGAAATTTGCAACCCATAAGAGTTCATGTGTACATTACATGTAAAACATAAATAAATGGATATTTATCTGTGACCGGCTCCAGCATAATACAGATTAAGTCACAAGGTAGTGTTCTGAGTAAGAGCCAAAGGAAGTTGAAAATGACTCACCTGGACAAAAATGTGATATCGCCATGATGTGACTTCGCCACATCGTGATTTTGCCGATTTTCAAATCCCTTTCTTGATTGCTCAGGGTATTTCCTTATTATCCATATTCACTACCAGAATACTCTCCCTACTTATAGAATCCCAGAAGGATTCCCCGAATCATATAACGCTAAACCAATGAGAAGCCGTCATGAGATGATTCGGTGTAAATAAAACTCATTTGTTGCTAGGAAGATCGCGCTCATTGGTCGAAAGCTGGATTCATTTAGTTTATGAATGTTAGAGAGTTTCACATTTCAGAAATGGACATTCAGAAGGTTCTGTAACTGTAATTGCTATTTTCTCAAACATAGCATTTCCTAATTAGTGACATACAAAGTGATGTAACTCAGTCAATTTTAAAGCTATAATCATGTATTAGACCTCAAGCATGAGCATATTAAATTATCTTTTCAAATATATGAATATCTCAGTATGTCAAATTTCTTACTTAATTCGTATTATGATGGAGTGGGTCACATTTTTAGCTTTTTTATGTAAAAATAGACATAAAACATAAACCAACATTTTGGAGTGGACACTTCTGGATGGACAGATGTTGGCATGTTTCAGAAGTTGGTTTAAATATGCTTTACTCTTAAGTCACCAGCATAGAGGTACTTTTAAAAAGTGTATCTGATTCACAAATATGTATTTCTTGACAGGAAAGTCAGAGTAGACATTTTAGACGGACACATGCTCATGTTTATACAAATCTGCCCTGTAGGGAGCAGAACATGGATATGGCCACCAATGCATGATTTACCTTTAACGTACATATTCCTATCTAATCTCTAACTAAATAGTTTTTGAGAAAAATATCCTTCTTTGGAAACTACTTAAGTTAGGAAACTTAAGTAAATTTTGTCCAAAATTCAGTCAGCCTGTATGTTTTCAAGACTAACAAATATTTTTCTTGGTTATTTTATTTATTTATTTATTTACACTTTAGCCATAATTTGTATGCATACACATTGCTCTAGGAGACTGTGAGAATGCCATTAACCTAATGACTATATTTATTTGTATCTGTACTTATCAACCAGGTTATTTTTTCTAACAGGAAAAATGTGTTCTACATCAATTTTATCATGTAGAATAAAAAAAAAATTTACATTTCAGAATTCACAGGAATCATTTAACATTGACACCTTTTCTATATCCTCATTGCTGCCATGAAAGCATTCGTGTTTCTATCACTATTTTCAAGTCATGAAATTAGTTTCAAGGCACTCTAAAAGCGCAGTTCAGTAGGGGAATTCATGAAGGATTTGTAGAACAAATGCAGATATTCAGCAATTTATTTAAAAAAAACATTAGCTAAGTTTTAATAGTATTCTCAGTACCATTGGTGATCTCTGGTATGCAGCTGTCCCTCATCAGCCTCTGATCCACAATGAGGAAAACAACTTCAGCTATGTTAATATTACAAACTGGAGTCAGAAGGTACTGTGAAGAATGAAGAACATTTTCAACTGCATACTGGCCTTTGTCAGCATCAATGTGTTCAAAATAAGAATGGAAAATGGTGGTCAACTAGACAACCTATTGACAGTAAATAGGTTGTCTCCGTTTTAAATTGGCTGTCGTAATTAAATGTAATTTATATCATATTCACTATTTACGTAAGCCTACAAAACCAAAAATAATTCGAACTTTTTTATTGTTTACTTATTACCCGGCTAGCATGCAGCGTTTGGCAACATGATTGGTCATAATTTGGTTGGTTGCATAAAATGTTATCCGAACATTGTAAGAATGTTAAACCATAATGTTTAATAAGAACATGTACTTAATTTTTATGCGCAACTTTGTTTTGACCACCTACTGTTGGAAAGGACTGTGGAAACCCCAGTATGGATATGCACAGTCCTTTTCCCATCAAACCAAAGTACACATGCGTACAGTCCTTGCAAATGAATATTGTCACATCTACTTACAAAGTTTTTAAGACATTTATTGAAAATGTTACCCGTAATATTTGAATAATGATTTTGGGAGTCTACATTATTGCAACGTTTGTGCAGCTTTGTAGCAATGAGTTGTTTCAGAAACCCAGAAACCTGCTTATTTCAACTGTCATATATATTGATCTATTTTCATTTTGTCCCAGAAGCTTCTTTACCATACTAGAAAAGAATGAATGTGAGAAAACAGCATTAAAAAACTTTTAGAGCGTTCACTGACAAACACTCCACGGACATAAACATTTTCAAAGTATGCCAGCGAGCAGCCCGTGTGCAGCGAGAAAGCACTTTATGCGCTTTGGGAACTTCTTGTAAGATTACGGCTAGTTACTGGTACGGCCACATTCGTTCACCTCAAGGTGACTTCTTGGTCATCATCCACACTGTTCATCATCCACACTCCTGAACTTGAATCCTTTCTTTATAACCCTGGGCTTCTTGCTCTCCCTGCTGATACCTTTGAGGATATGGAGACAGTTGAGATGTTGGATGGACTGGGTGAGACCATTCTGTCAAAGGCTGGTGAAAAGTTGGGACTGGGAGACCTGGATCTTGAGGCTTCTTGGGATGCAGCTGCTTTTTCAGGTGAAGGTGTGGTTGGTGGAGGTGGAGCGTTGCATGTTTGCCAGGTGGATGGCTGCTTCTTCTAAGGGTGTCTGCTTTTGCTAAACTTTAAACATCTTCGGCACAGAACGACATAAAAAAAAATTGCGCAAATTTCAGTGCGCAAATGTTTTATACCTGCTTCAAAATGTGATGTGATCGGTTTAAATTCGGGGATCACATGGAGAATGCACACACAGCTTGTTATCCATCTGTTAAAACATTTGTTAATATTTGTTGAGCATATTTGCCAATTTATCAATAATAAGTTATTAAATTTGTCAATGATAAGTTATCAAACTGTTTTAATTTCATTCATTCATTAATTTTCTGAACCGCTTAATCCTAATCAGGGTTGCGGGGAGGCTGGCCCCCATCTCAGCCGACTCTGGGCAAGGGCAGAGTACACCCTGGACAGCTCACCAGGCCACCGCTGGGCAGAAACACGCTGACGGCTATGCAGCCTACTCTTGACGAAAATCAGCAAAGGTTCTTTTACATGCCTCTCACCATAGACAGTGAGAGACATGGCCGGCATTTGATAACTCAGTTAGCTGCACTGGGGGCTGTTTTAATTTTGTTTTGATTTTGTTTCATACGTTGTCACTTCATTCTGTCCAGCTCTTCGATTCGTCAATTCGTACGGAATTTTGTACGTATTTGTGTGTATTCAGACTTTTGCAATCCGTGCATGTTCGTTTGTTCAATTCATAATAGTGTGAAGGCCGTCGTTTTTTGGTTTAATTTCAATTTAAATTAACATCCAAAGGTACAAATTTCTAAATTTACTTGAAGCATGAAAGTATAAAAGCATTATAAACCAAACACAAATATGCATTAATTATTATAACAGTCACCTTTCACTAAGGAACCAATAAACCTGGGCGACTAAAAATAACGAAATAGGAATCTGTTAACGTATCTAGGTTAGAGGTAATTTAAAAACAGATTTGCTGAAAACAGAATTAATATTGTATTAAAAACAAGATGCACCACGCTATCTCTGACATTGAACATTTCTACCATGTCATCAACCATCTCTGTTTGTTGTTTGTTTGTTTTAATTTGAGGGAGACCTTAAAAATGGAAAAAGATTTAAGCCTTCCTGTCTGGCATGTGTAGCTAATATAAATGCAGAAGCTGATAAATATATATGTCAAAAAAATCTTCCACATTTTCTAGTTGTTATGTCCTCTAGATGTTAGATTTATGGTGTTTGGGGGCTTTGTTGGACTTGGACAAACATCTTTAAAAAATATTTTGAAAATTTACTTTAGTGCACAAAGTAATTGTACCCTGATAAGTTAAAGAAAGTCAAGGAATAAAAAGGTGTTTATGGATAAAACCAAAAGCTGTGCCAAAGTACATTTCAATGAGATGTGGTGGTACATGTTTTGTAGCTGCACACTGTTATTAGGTAAAACACGGCAATTAGGTAATTAAAAAAATACCTAATAGGAGACATCATTAGATTACGTGAATTTCATGCATTGCAACTGTTAAATATTCTGAAAAACAGCAGCAAGATTTCATAAAGGAGTACAGTTCGAGGGAGACCGAATCACACACTCGTCTCAGTTAAAAAAGAAAATAAGAGAAAAACAAAAAAACACAGTACAAAATCTAATCTTGACATTTTTTCTTACTGTCAGGAATAACAGTTAATGCTATAAATGCATCAATGACACCTAACAAGTACACAAAATGTGTATCATTAATTACATATTTCTTATTTAATTAAACACGTTATTCACAATATGTAGTGGCGAATTCCTAATGTGACTACCTGAAAGGTGTTTTCTATAACAACACAGATCTGATAGTAGTTTTGGCTGTAATTCAAATCACAGGTTTATAGCTGAGCTCCCAAGTGGAGCACCATATTCATAGAAAAGGATGTTTGTCCCATGTCCTGTCTGGTGTCTGTGCGTGCCCACCACAGGAAACCTTATGAGACTACCATGTTGATGCTGACTGGCTGTTAGGTACCATTCACTTGCATGTTGATGGGCATGTAAGAATTGCAGGTAATAAATGTTTGTTGAGCAAACACCACAGTCAGAAGCTTGACAGAACATGAGCTTGTTAAAAAGTTACCTAAATTAACAAGGCACTAAAACTTTTTCTATGTTCACAAAAGGCCTATTTCTCTGAAATATTGTTCACAAATCTGTCTAAATCTGTGTTAGTGAGCACTTCACCTTTGCTGAGATAATCTATTCACCTCACAGGTGTGGCATATCAAGATGCTGCTTAGACGGCACAGGTGTGCCTTAGGCTGGCCACAATAAAAGGCTACTCAAAAATGTGCAGTCTTATCACACAGCACAATTCCACAGATGTGACACGTTTTGAGGGTGCATGCAGTCGGCATGCTGACTGCAGGAATGTCTACCAGAGCTGTTGCCCGTAAATTGAATGTTCATTCCTCTACCATAAGCCATCTCCAAAGGCGTTTCAGAGAATTTGGCAGTTCATCCAACTCACAACCACAGACCACGTGTAACCACACCAGCCCAGGACCTCCACATCCAGCATCTTCACCTCCAAGATTGTCTGATACCAACCACCCGGACAGCTGCTGCAACAATCGCTTTGATAACCAAAGAATTTCTGCACAAACAGTCAGATACCGTCTGCTCATCTGCAGGCTCATCGTCATCGGGGTCTCGACCTGACTGCGGTTCGTCGTCGTAACCCACTTGAGTGGGCAAATGCTCATATTTGATGGCGTGTGGCACGTTGGAGAGGTGTTCTCTTCATGGATGGAGATGTGTTGAACTAGATGGTGGTCAAACTGGTTTTCTGACACCCCCCCCCAACAGATTTGTTAACAATATTTGAGAGAAATAGGGCTTTTGTGTACATAGAAAAAGTTTTCTGCACTTATTTATCAAAATATTTCATAATATTTTTTAGGGTGAAGGTTTCTCCAGCATTACATTTCTGTAAGGTGATGCTTTCTTATCATGTATGGAAGGAGTCTCCATTGTGAGTGCTTTTTTAACCATTAGTTTCTATTACAGGAGATCACCAGGACAGATGATTCTCTTGTGACTGACAAGAAATGGTTAAAGAATATATTAGGATAATAGATTTGGATCTGATCTGCCCTTGCTGCAGGACATCTACACCAGGTGCTGCCGGAGCAGAGCCATCAAAATCATCAAGGACATTTCCCACCCCAGTAACTCTCTGTTTCAACTGCTTAACTTGGTTGCTAAACGGTTCCGCAGTCTGACAGCAAGGACTGAGAGACTCAGGAGGAGCTTTTACCCGCAGAGTATAAGGCTTCTCAACCAAGCCATGTCTCACCATCCATACTAACTCTGGACAACTTGCAATACAATATCTCACGCTATAGTGCACATCTTATTGTTTGCGATGCACAATGTCACTTTCAGTATCATAATTACACATGGTCAATTTTCATATCTTGCAACTGTCACTTTCTGCTGCTGCTGTTTGCTACTTATTTATTGTTTACTGGTTAGATTACACTGTTTGTATATTTTTTTGTATATATTTTTAGAATACTTATATTTTTTAGTGTATTTTTGGTTAGCTTTATTTCCTTCCAAAAGTCTTTTATTTCCTGTTTAAGTATTTCCTGTTAATGTCTGAGGAGTTATTCAGGATAACATTTCACTGCAGGTTGTATGTGTATAACTGTGCATGTGACAAATAAAATTCTTGAACTTAAACTATTATTGTTATTATTATTATCATTTATTGGAATTCGGTGTTACAGACAAATAATCAACTTTGAGTGAAAACATATCACACCACCTTGTTGATTATTTTAGAGTAAAAGCACCCCCCATATTAGAACATATTTTTTCCAGCATTAGTAAATAGATCTGAATATTTTTAATGCATGAATATTAACTATAGTATTGATTTCATTAGGACATTTAAAAAAACTATTAATCTTATGCATAAGAGAACACAATTTTTCCAATATGACCTTAATGTACTATTTCATCTGGTGGCTAAAGGATAAACAATCCTGTACAATCTCAAATTTATTTATTTATTTGTTTGTTTGTTTGTTTGTTTGGCTGGTTTTAAATCAAGCTAGAAAAATGAAGGTTGCACAGCATTTCATAACTCTCGTAGCACAGCCTCCATCACACAATGAAATGCAGACAAGAAACTGAGTATAGGAAAGAGTCCAAAGCAAACAGACCTTTAGAAACTGTGTATCCTGCACCACAACATGAGCATCCTCCTACTGAGCCCTCCAATCTGTCCAAATACACTATGTTCCACCATCTCAGAGAGCTGCAACCCAAAATAGATCAGTGCTAAATTCACCTACACTTCCTCCAGAATGATGTGATTCGTAGTCCTGCAACACTACATACACACACACTACATATATGTGTGTGTGTGTGTGTGTGTGTATACACACACACACACACA
>JAQMYF010000022.1:2321231-2333627 GCA_030014195.1 Neosilurus mollespiculum
GCAAAATTGTACAGCACAACGCTGCAACCAGACTACCATTCTGCTTGCTATGATGCTGGACAAGACACAAAAAAAAATAAATAAAAAAAAAAAAAATAAAAAAAAAAAAAAGAATTTCAAATCCAGAAAGAATAGTTGCAAGAAAAACCTTCTCAGACAACATGAGAGGAAGTAAACCCAAGAAGAACAGAATTTAAAATCATGCTCTTTGGGGATTTTGATCATTCATTCAAACAATCACAAAGGAAAAGGCTAAATTAGAAAATTCTGTGAAAACATAACAGACTTTTTTAAGCCTTTAAAGAATAAATTGTACATACAGTACAATGTAACTTTTAAACTGAAATACAATGGTAACTCTTTATTGGCTTTACAACGGTAAAATTATTGCTAAGACCAAAGTACTGTGCAGTATAGATACTATATTGCTTGACTATGAGTCATGTGACCTTCAAAAAGAATGCTTCATCCTCCCCCTCTTAACAGATGCTCATTCATTCATAGGCCTTCAGTAATCACTTGCTCAGAATCATTGTGGTTCCAGAGTCTATTCAGCGATCAGTGGGTGCAAGATGCTGCATACACACTGGTTAACAGCTTGGGACAATTTTGCAGCGACAAGCTACCTACAGTAATGCATGCTTTTGGAAGGAATCCAGAGAACCAGAGGAAATTCACATTAATATCAAAATAATATTTTAAAACTCTGGAGAAATAGTAAGGCAAGCCCAGGATCGAACCTGGAATCCTGGAGCTGTGAAGTGACATTGTTACCTGCTGTACCATGCCACCCATCATGCTAAAACTGCTGAAGGTGAGGTGGACAACCTATGCAGGTTTTAGCATGATGGGTGGCATTATACAGCAGGTAACATTGCCACTCAAGTTACAAGCCAATTACTGATTAACAGATAATAATTTATAAGCCTTCAGTAATCACTTGCTGTGCACACTCTGAGCCAATCTAAACACTGCATACTGTAGCTAATGGCGTCTTTTTATAGCCTAGCAATTTAGAGTTACATACTAACTGAAAATGTATGTAAAGCACGTGAAGTACCCTCTTTAAATGTTTTACTATATATTACTCAGAAACACAAGAAAAGCAAACTAAACCGCCTTTCTTTTTCCAGGGTACTGTTGGGCTTCGCATGTTCTTATTAGCAAACATATCTAAGCTATTGAATATTCATAGTGAAGGCAGGTTGTAGTTATGTTTCTCAGATGCTTTCAATTATCCTTTCTTAAAGGGGATATGATCAAGACTCACATCACGGCTAAATTACTAATGGAGGGATATATAATGAGGGATGCACGCTGAGCCACAGACCTACTAAATGAAAGCACTGATGATAGACAGCTTCAGGAGCAGGTACTGGCTCTGAAAAAATGGTCAAACACACAGAATCACATCATTATGTTTGGAGACTGACACTCGGGAGAGATCAGTGCATGTTTGAGCACTGCGCAATCCACCATCCTGAGTCACAGCGAAACAAAATCAGAGAAACACAACAACGCTGACTGAAACCGATCCAAACATCACAGAGCCATTGATCTGAAAACAGCAGATGGAACTGTGTGACACACACACACACATGCACACATACAGAGTTTGGGTTTTTAAAAAATGCCTAATGAAGTTGCTTGTGCAAAGACTAATTTGGTTTGAGCTTGTCCTGTTCCTAAATCATTAAATTAACAGTGGCAGGGTAACTGGAGCTGCATGCAGGAGACAGCTACTGATTTTTGTTTGTGCATTTTCTTTTGCTCTATGGAGTGGGATAAATCAGCTTTTCCTGATAGGTTTCTTCTTGGGTCAACTATTTCTCTCACAATCCAATTTTTCTCAATCTTCTTGTTATTCCATTGATTTCTCCCACATCCTAAAGAGAAGGCTGTGATGGTCAATTTTATATAAACCTCACAAGCTACGATGGAGGATGGGACAAATAAAGGGTTTGTCCATTTTGTATGAGATGTGGCAGCCACCAACCCAATTACAGGCTTGTTTTTCCTTCTCTCAATAAACCTAGTGTTCAGCTTTACTGTGCTCTGTCCCCTATCATTCAAAAGGCCCCATTCAAGTGATTCTTACTCTAAAGCTGATTGGATCTGGCAACTTTTAATTAGCGGATTAAAAAAAAAAGAAAAGAAAAAAAAAACACACCAAAGAGGAACAGGCTAGGGAAAGGGCGGAGGAACTAGGAACTGATACTGTAGATGGCATCGCAGGAAAAGTATTATATCATTATGTAATAAGTTTGCACATTTTAGTGTAGACCTGCTGAAAAAAAGGGTGAGGAAAGAAGTGAAAGTGCACACAACACATGAGAAAAGTATAAATAGCATTTAAAATAAAAGTATTAAAATGGGGTGGTGCACCCCAAGGTTGACTAATTTCCTATAATAGCAGGGTTTTAATCATTTTATACCATAACAATTTGCCAACAATTACAATTTAGTAATTATAAATAAAAGGCGTGGTGCATTTTTTCCATTTATAATCATATGTACTGCTGTGTAATGTCTGTAAGACAAAGACTATATTATACTCAGTGGCCATGCCTTCAACTCAAGCAATTATTTAATTAGCAATTATTTAATATGCAATTATTTAATTAGCCTATCATGTTATACTGATTACATAGATGGCACTGCTGGGGTTAGACGCCATCCTGTATGCTCCGCACAGGCTGTGTTTATCTATTTTTTTTAACCTCTTTTTGTTTGTGCTTTTCACATGAACATGCGTAGCTTTCACTACCTTTGACAGGGAAACTCTATTTAACATCGAACTCCAGCTCACTCACCAGTTTTAGAAAGTTTCTCAGTTGATCCATCGTAACCATCCGTACGTGGTGAATCTCGCCGGTGGCGAACAAAGAAACATCGCAGGAAACACGACAGAGTACGGCTCAGACTGAGGGATCAGTATTTTACTGGCCAATGTTCAGTCACTGGAGAACAAACCAGATGACCTTACGGCCAGAGTAAAGTTCCAACGTAGCATCAGGGACTGCCACCTCCTGTGTTTCTCCGAAACACGGCTCACACCTGTGGTCCCTGACCTTGATGTGATTCCACTGGAGTCTTTTTCTGTGTTCCGAGCAGAACTGCTGCGAGTGGTAAAAGGCGGTGGGGTCTGCTTCATGACAGACGGTGCAACCCAAGAAACGTTACAACTCTCTCCTGCTACTGCTGTCCTCACCTGGAGCACCTCTCCATCATGTGCCAGCCATTCCACCTGCCCCGCGAGCTCACGGCGGTCATCACCACGGCCGTCTACATCCCACTCCAGGTGGACACAGGCCCAGCTCTGGCTTCAGTACATGACATGCTCAGTGACTGTCAGCAGAAACATCCGGACGCTGCCCTCATTGTGATGGGGGACTTTAACAGGGCTCAGCTCAGGCAGGTCATGCCCAACCTTTACCAAAACCTCACCTACCCAACAAGAGGGAACAGCACACTGGATCACTGCTACACTCAGTTCAAGCAGGGGTACAAGGCAGAGCTGTAGCCGGGTTTCGGGAAGAGTGACCACGAAGACATCGAGCGATGTGGTCTGGGCCGTGTTCTGGCGCAGCTCTGCCAATGTCAGTGAGTTTGCAGATGTAGCCATTAGCTTCATTAGCACACTGGCAGACCAGATCATTCCCTCTGTCACCATCAGGACCTTTCCTGGCCAGAAACTGTGGGTTGACCAGTCTGTCAAGGAGGCAAACACCTGCACAGCGGCCTTTAGAGGAGCAACTGAGGAGCGGTGACATGAGTCAGTATAGGGAGGCATTCTACCGTGCTGTGAGGGAGGCCAAGAGTCAGTACCAGGAGCGGGTGGAGTCTCACTTCCATCTCGGAGACTCCCGCCGGTTATGGCATGGTCTGCGCACCATCATGGACTACAGGGGTAAAAATATCAACCCTCTGAGAGCCGACCCTGTGCTTGCTGACCAGCTGAACTCCTTCTATGCCCTGTACAAGAACAGTGCCCCCAATGTTAGCGTTACTGCTATAGACAGTTTGCTAATGGGAGTTGACGACATCAGGAGCAGCAGGGCCACTCTGAGGCGTGTGAGCACCAGAAAATCTGCCTGTCCTAATGGCATCTCGGGGCGAGTCCTGAGGAGCTGCACGGACCAACTGACTGGTATCTTCACAAACATCTTCTTCGTGTCTTTGGTTTACTCCATCGTGCCTCAAGAGATTCATCATTGTCCCGGTGCCGAAGCACAACAAGCTCTCCAGCCTTAATGACTACTGCCATGTGGCTCTGACATCAGTGGTCATGAAGGTGTTCAAGAAGCTTGTGAAGAACTCCATCTGCTCCTCAATCGACCCTCTGCAGGTTGCCTACCGCTCAAACAGATTGACAGAGGATCTCCCACATCCTTCACACTACCCTCACGCATGTGGACAGTAAGAATGGGAGCTACATGAGACTGCTGTTCATTGATTACAGTTCAGCTTTCAACACTTTGATCCCACTCAGACTGTTTACCATGCTGAGGGACTTGGGACTGAACATCCAGCTGTGTAGATAGGTGCTGGACTTTCTCACGGACAGGCCCCAAGTGGTTAGGGTGGGCCGTTGGGTGTCCAGCACCATCACCCTCAGCACTGGAGTCCCACAAGGATGTGTGTTGAGCCCCCTGCATTACACTGTCTACACCTCCAACTGCGTGTCCACTCACAGCTCCAACTCCATCAAGTTTGCTGACGACACAGTAGTGCTCAGTCTCATCTCCAAAAATGATGAGACGGCCTACATAAAAGAGGTGGAAAACCTGGAAAGATGGCACCAGGATAACCACCTCCAGCTGAACGTCAGCAAAACCAAGGGGATGGTGGTTGACTTCAGCATGAAGCAGCAGTGGTCCTACTCCCCTCTCTCTCCATTTGTGGTGCTCCTGTGAAGAAGGTGAACAGCATCAAGTACCTCGTGGCTCATCTCTCAGTCTTACCTGGTCCACCCATATCCATGCTCAGGTCACAAAGGCAAGACAGCGGCTGTACCACTTGAGGCAGCTGAGGAGGTTCAGGGTCTCTTCTGAGACCCTCAAATCCCTCTATATGGCCACGGTCGAGAGCATCATGACAATGATAATTACAGCATGGTTTGGCAACAGCACCGTACAAGCTTGAAAAGCCCTGCAGAGAGTGATTAAGGCAGCCGAGCGTTGTATCAGATCTGATCTGCGCTCCCTACAGGACATTTACACCAGAGCCATCAAGATCATCAGGAACATTTCCCACCCCAGTAACTACCTGTTTTAGTGGCAAATGGTTCCGCAGTCTGACAACAAGGACTGAGAGACTCAGGAAGCAGAGTATAAGGCTCCTCAACCAAGCCATGTCTCACCATCCATACTAACTCTGGACAATTTGCAATACAATGTCTCACACTATATTGCACATCTTGTTGTTTGCAATGCACAATGTCACTTTCAGTTGTACAATGTATATTGTCATTTCTATATCACTACGCCACCGTGCCGGCATTACTATTATTTTTATTATTACTGTTAAAAAAAAATCCGCCTCACACCAAGATCCTGGGTTTGATTCCCGGGCTCAGGCTTTTCTGTGCATGTTCTCCCTGTGCTCGTGTGGGATTCCTCCGGGTACCCCGATTTCCTCCCAAAGTCCAAAAACATACACAAAACTACAGGCCAATTGTAGGCTAATTGGCTGTGAGTGTGAATGCACTGTAACAAAAAAAAGTTCTCAGAACTCAAAATTGTAAGGCAACAAACTTCAACAAAGTTTGAAGTTAAGCACCTAAACTTAACCATTTAAGTTTAAGCTCGCCATATTAATTTTTCCTAACTCAACTCTCGACAGTCTCGACAGGCCAGTAATTTGACCCTTCTGAAATGCAGTGAGTGAGTGTTTGTTTGGGTGATGATCCTGCAGTGGATTCTTTGTCTTCTTTAAATATAGCAGTACAATGTTCTAAACAGACCAGACGGAATATAGCAGTTGACAGAATGCTGATTACAACTGTAATAGACTTAAGATGCGTCTTGGAAAAAATGGCTTGTGAGCATCTGTGTACTGTATCTATTGAGATATTCCTTCTGTAACAAAAAAAATATCTTTTGCTTAGCCAATCCTAAATTGGGAGCAGCAGAAAAGCAATTGCTCTACCATCTACAGAGCAGAGGTTTGAATCCTGATTGATGCCACACACTCTTACCTGTCACTCACAGTTACACTAGCCAATCATGACCATCCTAACCCTAGCTTGCGTGGGTAGATACTGTTTTCTGAGTGTCTTATGGCACTCCTGTCTTTACATGAAAAGCAGCATCATGTGCCTTTGAGGAAGCAAGTGCTGACTTTTGCCCCTCCAAGGTTGGTGTCCAACAGGTGGGAAATGTTTTATTAATTGTGACCTATTCCTCAAAAAGGACTATTGTGGAGAGCATTTACCACTGCTGACCAGTCTGCATTCCAAAAGCCTTTTTACATTTCAGAGACTGTTCCACCCAATAATGGCCCTGGTCATAAAAATAGAACCCTTGTCAAAGCCACTCAGATCTTCATGCATCCTATTTCTTACACAGCCGGCATGTCACTAGGAGAACTAAATACTTAATTACTTTCTAATATATTAAGCTGATATAACTTTCATGTGTGCCTTGTTAAACCTAACGATAATAAATATTTACTTCATGTGTGTGGTCATAACGTTTTGGTTCACAGGTGGAACATGGGAAGCAAGCTTTTTTTTTTTTTTTAAGGATAACAGGCTGTGCCAAGTGGGAAGATCTCAAACCTTCTTGAAATTGGCTGTTTCAGATGTGGTGGTGGCCAGTGGATGAAAACAGTTTGGATATATTTATTACTGCTTCTTTTTTATGAATTTAAAAGTCAGAAAATGATTGCCACAACGAAAACTGCCATGTCCACCTGAAGTGCCATGCCCTAAATCCTAAAACGTATTTCCTCTGTTAATTTTTTATAAACACCAAGAAATGATGGTGCTTGTGCCATTATAGTACTTTTATCTAATGTCACATATCAGGAACAAGGTTTAATCAAATCATTTCAAAAGCTCTTGTCTCTTTACTGTACTTCTCAGAATGATTGCAGAAGAGGCAAGAAAAAGAAATGTCAGTGCTTCAGGCAAGTAGTGCTCTTGTTAGCCACTCTGGAGTAAAACCACTCCACTGTTTTCCAGCTGCAGACAAGATTTTAGCAGAGTAGTATCTAGCAGTCTGTCTGAGAGCTACTTTCAGATCTGCCATCCATACGTCTCAAATATCATTGAGGCACGATACCCACATCGTATGTCTCAGGACTGGATCTCAGGACTGTAAAGGACAGCCTTCATGTGATGCTACTTGAGAATTTTCAATACAGTACAACTGAATATTTGCATGATTATTTAAATTCAGAGGCTCCCTGAAGGTCAGTACTGCCTACATAAACTTTTGATGGACTGGCAGATGACTGTTGTGCTCTTGCTAATGCTTCACTTGCTTTAAAGCAGATTAACCAGGGACCAATTAGTAGTGAGCTGATACTGGAATTTTAGTCCATATCTTTTAGTCCATATCATTATTTTAGATGGCTGTCTATAAATTGTTTTGAGCATCGTTTTAAACTAGCTATGCCATGAACACCAGGAGTAAATGAGTTGTCTCATTTTCAAAGAAGGTGTATCATTGGTCAATCAGAGGGTGGACAGCCTGAGCGTCAAATTGCACAAAACTTTGGGAGCCCCCTTGCAAAAGTCAATGGAGTGATTGTACAATTCTCCAGCAAAGGCAAGGAATCAACAGCCTCCCGCTTAAGTTGACCTGGGTCTTCTGACAGGTGTCTTCGGACTATTAAAAGTAATCCCTGTTGCAAGGCAACTGATGATGCAGAGAAACTTCAAGTGAGGCAGAATACTGAAGTGAGGTATCTTCATCAACTTGGCAAGGTATATGTACATTTATGTATAAATCTTTCAAAAATGATAGTGTTCTCTATCTCGAGACCATAAATCATTATTCTGAGTTTATATTGCTTCACTGGAATGGCAGACATACACTCAAAGTCTGTGGTCACAGGCTGAAATCCTAGAAATTCAACAAAATGTCATCCCAGAAAATGCAAAGAAAGCTACACAATTTAGCTTTCACATTTTTATAGTAAAAAACCTCTGCCTTAAGACAGTATTGTGAATGAGTTATAAAAGATACCAGTGTCAGCAAACTGCTGCTAGTGCTAAGTACATTCCTCTCCAAACGTCAGCAGTGACTAACTAGTGGCCTGTCATTCATATCAACAGCACAGTCATGGATACAGATATCTGAGTGCAGTTACACAGCTGCATCCCAAATAAACTGTCTAAATGACAGAAAATATTGCCATCAAGAGTGTGATTTGCGAGACAACTAAATAAACAATACAGCATAATATAAAATGACAGACATTTTTCTATCATCATATTGCACTGCCCAACTGCTGGTGGTGCGTCCATTACACGAGCCATCCCACAAAAATACAGCATGGAAACAGAGCATGGACATGCAGTAGAAACAGGCCAAGCTAGATCACTTGAGTTCTAGTAAGGGAAAAAAAACTCCCCTGCAACAGAGGGGGATTAGCAAGGTCAGAAAATCTACTTAAAGCCAAGCAGAAAGAGAAGGCCAATCCAATCATCTCCGTCTATGTTAAGTACCTAAAGTGTTTAGATCCAATCAGTGAGTAAAGCTCTCATCTGACATGGACTTTGACCACTGCTTTAATGGCCACTTGCTTAGTTCTGTGGGATGTGACAGAGCCCAGTGATTTCTTTTTACTTATTTTCTCACTTACAACCTTGTGAAATTATTATCAATGATTTATTTTAAAGCCTTAAGTATTTTTATATATGCTGGTGCCCCACCCAGGATTTTTTTCTGCCTCGCACGTTTCGTGATAGGTTCTGATACTCGCCACTCAATGTCCTGTCCCTGCCCACCAACACAAATTACCAAGATGGCAGCATACGCACCAACAAGTAAGGATCTCATCTCAAAAACTGGCAGCATCTCCTCTGTAATTTACAAGGTTGTCTAAAATCTGTTAAATTCTTTTCATGTAGTACTCCATATGATAAATGGAAGCCCAGTGGAAAAAAATTACAGATGCAGTGGGGGTCTATTTCTCTAAAGATATGGTGCCCGTAAATACATTGGGGGAAGGGGGGGGGGGGGGTTTATTCAGATGCTAAATAAAATCAATTGCACATTTGAGTCACCAATCCAAATCTAATTTTGCTGAAGAAGCCCCGCCCCATCTATACAGAACTACAGTGAACCATGCCATGCCTCAAGCTCTTTCTTGCGTGTGAAATAACAAACAAATAAATAAATATGTAAAAACATGTTAAAGTAAATTAGTAAAGCACCTAATGTCTTATCATTAGTTACAAATTACAGGGAAAAGACAAGACTTTTTTTTCTTAATAGGCACTTTAGAATTTTTTTTTCTTTGTTTACTCATTTTTACATTTCCTTGATCCTCAAGGAGAAAGTGCACTAAAAAGTTATTTGAATAAAAAGTTATAAACTTTTAAAATCATCTCAACATTTAAGGTGTTAGACCTCTCTCTCTCTCACACACACACACACACACTCACACACACACACATTACCATCTGTTGTATCATTCCAGTCCTCATAAAGCTAACTATGGTTAAGCCTATTTCTGGCAATTCCACGCAAGGTGAAGGATGATGCTTGATTTTGTATCATACTGATGGATGCACTATTGCAACATTGAATAATCCAACACATGGTAAAGTTACAGAACATGTAAGAAGAGTATAATCCATTTATTCATTCATTCATTTTCTGAACCGCTTAATACTAATTAGGGTTGGGGGGCCGACTCTGCGAGGGCAGAGTACACCCTGGACAGTTCGCCAGGCCATTGCAGAGAAGATTATGATGACCATCTGAAAATTCCAACTGGTTGATGTGTTCATACTGCATAAAGATGCCAGCCTGTAAAGAGCCTTTTCAGTCTTCTAGAGCACTGGGGATGCATAAAATGAGGGTTACTGTTCCAAAATCTATACATATTATGTAAAATTTCATATATGAATAAATACAATCGTATGGAGTACCTTCAAATAAAAAAAATGAACAAAAAATATCAGCATGTCTTCAAAATATACACGCAAGTTAAATTTTGGACAAATTTCCCACTTGAAAAATTCTCAGGATTCCAACTGAAAGAATTTTCAAAGGACGATGTTTATCATGAAAATTTTCTCATTCAAATTTAGATAAGCGTATGTCATTTAACTAAATCATGCATTGGTGGCAAAATCCCCGATTTGTTCTGCACAGAGCAGATCTGAACACATGCGAGGAAGTGTCCGTCAAAAATGTCCACGCCGACGTTTCTATCTCTTGGATAATAAAAAATGTATCTTTTTTCAAACAGATGCACTTTTTTAAGGTACATCTAGGTATGTAACTTTAGAGCAAAACATATCTGAACCAGATTCTGAAATGTTGATTACACAAGCATGTGAATATGTGTCCATCCAAAAGTGTCCACTCCGAAATCTAGGTTTATGCCATCAGTAAATTAACACAAAAGATATTTTTACCAATAAAAGCTCAGAAAAAATATCCATTTGTGACATATTTTATATACTATACATTTAGAATCTCACAGGCTGCTGATCTGGATACAAGCCCACACTGAAAGTGTGTCAAAAAGTTTATTCCGAACCCTTGTTCCAAAACTTAAGGTGTCCTATATTTGTTGTCTTCCCTGAATTTATAGATTTATTTCTACTAGTTTTAAACTATATCTAATAAACTCAAGTGATTTTAAAACCCAGATTATATATGCATAATATATAATTACTGGTACACTGACTGAATAAACAAACAATTATTTAATTACTCACAGAATAAAATAGCTAAATTGCTTTATAATAACCTAATAACATAATTTTAAAATAATATTCAGTAAATAAAGTGTTTCAGGATTTTTAAATCACAGCTTACTGATATACAGTGTTTGCGATATTTACAACTTGAATGTGGGCATGTTTATGAATTATTTTCATGACCACTAAAGCGTGCATGTTCATGCACCTACTAATCTTACTTAGCTGCTTTCTCTGGCAACATTTAATGCTTTGCTATTTCTTATAGTTTTGGTGATGGTGTAAGGTGTGGGTTCTGTGTACCTTTACGTTTATCTTTTAGGTGCATGGGTTTGCTGAGTTCTAAGTAAGAATCCAAGTGATCTCCAAGAGAAGGATGTTACAGCCAAAATTGAAAAGTTTTTATAACCTTGACTCCTTTGTGACTGATTGCTCTAAGAGACTGTGAAAATGCCCTAAAATCCTCAAAGGAAAAACGCTGGATGATGTACACATCAAAATCTGCAACTGCACTAGTTGAGGCCAACAGGTAAAAACTCAATAGCAAAACTGTCCCTGTTCACGAGAGAAAGGAACACGAAACCTGGCATTGTGCAGTTCCACCAAAGTCAGCTAGTCCTGCGTTTAAGGGCAAAAACTATATCTGACATCATCCGTTAACAAACTACCAAAGGACATTTCTGTAATAATTAGTACAACCTCTAATAGGAACCATGGGATTAGAATGAGTTGAAATAGTAACTTTTACAATATGTAAGTTGGCAAGAAAGCAATAAAGCAGGTTGATTAAAGCCAAATTACAGTTTTATGAGACAACACTTCTTAACAGCAGCAGCCACATTTACTTCAGTTGGCATCAGTTGATTGTCACACATTTTACACTCACTTAGCAGATGCCCTGTCAAAATAAAAAAAAAAAACATGGAAGCAGAGCAATTAGCACCTAACACTCTGTCAGTCATTTTTTGCTGCATGATTCCAAATTGCTCCAGCACAGTGGGCTGTTTCGAGTACTCTCTGTTTCATTTCTATGCAGTGCCACTAGCATGAGTGTGACCACTGAACCACTGGTAAGAGGATCTGAAGATGGGGAAGAAATTGCGAAATGCTGCACTCCAAGTACCACATTTTAAAAGGAGGGGTGTTAATTGAGTACAAGAAGTCAAAATTAAAATAAAGTAAAACAAATACAAGGGATTTAGTATACAAGACGTAGTAGGTTTAAAGGAAGCAAATGAATATATTCACTCTGCTGGGTCTTGATAGCATCAGTGCCATAGGCTAGGAGCCAGTCGGAGAGGGTAATCTCTCAATCTCATTATTGCCTAATCTGTAAAAAAAAAAAAAGTGAAGCTACACTTCTGCTTGCAGACGCAATCCAATGAAATGTCAGGGGCACAAAATTAAAAAATGCAAAAGACAGTGATGAACATTACACACACACACACACACACACACACACACACACACACACACACATATATATATATATATATATATATATATAT
>JAQMYF010000022.1:2354013-2366303 GCA_030014195.1 Neosilurus mollespiculum
TGGGCATCCCTGCTTGGACTGCTGCCTCCGCGACCCGGCCCCGGATAAGCGGAAGAAGATGATGATGATGATGATGAATTGTAAAAATTTTACAAATATTACATTCGTGGCTGTAAAAGTTCAATACTTTTGCAAGCCACTGTATATCCACTACCTTTTTTTTGTGGACATTGCAATTCCTGGATTCTTCTTCTGATGTATATGTGGTGTGGTGTGGTATGTGTGTGTGTTCATATTCAGGCAACCAAGGAAGTGACTGCAACCAACTTATTGCCTGCTCAGGTGTCATTGCGTAACACTGTTGCTCTCTGGAACCCTCATGATTTCTGTCAAAGTAATGCCTGTTGCTGGGAGTGCCATGTTGAAGCTGCCACTACCTTCATGTCTGGGGATTTCAGATATAATACCAATGAATTTCAACCCCTGGAATGCAGCACACTGGTGTGCCTTGAGAGATTTTCAGGTTTGGCACGTGAAATTATCCAATTTCACCTAACTGATCCAAAGATTATTATTAAGCTGTTGCAAATAATTTGCCATTGTTGAGCATTTGTGCCTGCAATGCAGTGACTGGCAGAGTAATTAAATACTCTTCTATGTCAGTGGATGGCAGTAGGTAGCACAATAACGATCTTGTTAATTTAAGACAATATAATTAGCCTAGTGATGTGTGTGAGAGGTGGCAGTGACAAGACCTACAGAGGTGAATAAATGGATAAATATTAAAAAAAGAAAAATACAGAACATGAACTGGGCCCTAGACAAAATTCTAACACAGGTGAAGAATTTAGTATGAGTAAAAAAAGAAAGCAAAACAGTGAGCTCGAGCAATACAGTGAAACTTATCTTTCATTTGGATTTACTTTTACTGGGGATCCGACTGCACTGACGTCATGCTTGGTGTGTGGGGAAAACCTATCCAACAGTGCTATGTTCTCAAGCAAGCTTAAATGCCATCTCCAAACAAAACACCCATCACTTCAAAACAAGCATGGGGTTAATCTAAAGAGACCCAGATTTTACACTGTGTGAGTAAACAAATTGAGAGACTAAATTGTCTTTATAAATGCTGTATCATGTTACAATATGCAGCTTTGTATGTTTGGTTAGTGGTGTACCACAGAAATTTTTTAATGCTGATCAACAGGCCGGTAAAGAATTAAGTATGACACTGTTTGATATGATATGATAATTAGGTTTTGAAGCAAGAGAGTAGCGAAAGATGAAAACTCTAGGTCTCATAGTTGCTGAAAAATGTACTGATGTCTCAGTGATTGACAGTAAACTGCATATATCTGGCTTTTTTTGCCACTACCGGAAGTTGCTGCTGATTTGCTATGACAGCCATAACCAACCCTATTTGATGTGCAGTCTATGTATTCTACGTCAATGGCAAGAATTGAAAAATGATTTAATGATATCAAACAATTAAATGGTTGCCAACTGTATTTTACTATTACTTACATATGTCCTTTTTTTTTTTAAATTGCAGTAAGAAAACACCAATCAATAATAGTAAAGAAAAAAGATTGTTCTTTGTAATTGTTCTGCTCTTTGACCTAGTGGATAAAGAATCTTGAGGCCTACATGGGCTTCCGTCACCAATGTCTTAAATTCAATTTCAACAACTGCTGTGAGTATTTATTCTCCATTTTTTTACACTGGATGTTTCACCAAAAATTAGCTGATGAAATTAACTCATAAGTTCTATGGGACATTCTAAGAATATGGTCATCTTATCAGTGAAAGATTCTTGAGAACTTTGTTATACAAATCAACCACTTTAATTAAATATTGACATGCCAGATTCTGAAACTGAACAGGACACGGAATGGGTACCAATGCAAAAGGAGACCTCAAAAGTAGATTTTGTTTGTGTTCTATCTCATTCTCAGCTAGAAGAAGGTGATGTTGACAACTCCCCATCATGCCTGTGAAATCCCCAGAACTTCATGCTTACTATGCTGTATTTTTCTAAACCAGAGGATCAAGAAGAGGAACTTATTACATAGGCCATGTTATCAGTGTAGACCTGAAAACTGCAGATTTGAAATTCCTGGGGGGGCATGGTTGAGATTACACTTCTACTGTAGATACCATCTTCATCCTGCAAAAACTCATATTTAAGGGGCCACCAGCATTTGTATTGGACAGTGACCAGCATGAGAAGACTGATTGTGGATTTGATGTGTGGATGTTTTTTTGTTTTTTTTTTGTAATTTTTTTAACTGTTATTTCAAAGCTAAAAGTTTACTCATAATTAATGACGAGTTTATAATTTATCAGTCAGTGGGTAAGCTTCAGCCTATGAGAGCTTGATTATTAGTTTGTTTAACTGAAGTTTAGCATTGGACTTTTGATTATTTTACTTATATAACAACAACAGTGTGTTTGGTTACGACAGGACGATGCTTCTAGCCAGTCGTTATTATCGGGCTGCCTCCTTGGAATGGCATGTCACAGACACAGCATGCAGACGTACCTGCGCCCTCCCACCCAGTCATATTATACTGACACCAGGTTGACCAATTCCCCTTTAACCCTCAATGCAGCAAATCAACTGAATGAGCA
Organism: Neosilurus mollespiculum; assembly: GCA_030014195.1. NCBI lineage: Eukaryota > Metazoa > Chordata > Actinopteri > Siluriformes > Plotosidae > Neosilurus > Neosilurus mollespiculum. Next base: position 2,356,585 of record JAQMYF010000022.1, read on the forward strand.
GAAGGTACCATTTTTAACGTCTTTGGTATAACCCAACCCGGGTTTGAACCTTCAACCATGGATCTACCGCTTGTGAGACAGACACATTACATAAAGTTTGAATTAAAGTTATAAAGTTTCTTTACGATTTTCAAGGTTTCTTTACATATAACTTTGGTAAAGAACAACTTTTCCTTACCGTTATTTGGTTCTCTTCACTGAAAACAAACCTTCTCTGCTAAAATGGAGCTCAGTCAACCCAAGACATTAGTTGAATATCAGAACCTCATGAAAATAACTGAGAGTCCAGAATGACACTGTTAAAGCTTGTCTGCATTTTGGGGGGGAAATAATTAAATAAATAAATACGTCAGGCGCAAATGGAGGTTGAGAAGCACATCATGCAATTTTCAGAGGAAAATGTGCATCCAACCCTAATTCTTTATCTTAACACCAAGGTGAAAAAAACTGTAAATACAATTTCGGCATTCTGTCACATGCTCATAAAAATTTAATAACTTCATTTAGTTCTTTTCATTCCAGTAAAGATCAGTGCCCTTCGTAAAAAAAGGTGAAACCATTTCTGTTTAGAAGATTGCATTAAATTCACACAAGGATCGTAGGCACACAGCTAAACTGGAAGCTATCACATAAAATTACTTGTTGGCACATTTGCCCTCAAAAAAAAAAAAAAAACAACAACTTTGGTTAGCATGCACGACTTAATTACTCAGTGGCATAAAGAATAACAGCTAAAATACTGGGAATGTATTTCTTCCCCCAAAAAATATTCATTTGAAGAATTTGGGTTCTCCAAATGACTATAAATAAGGCTTTGGTACTGGGAATTCACTCACTTGCCAAACCTCTTTATCCTCTTTGGATCGCAGGGAGGTTATCTTAGCCAACACTGTGCAAAAGCAGGATACACCCTGAACAGCTCGCCAAACCATGGCAGAGACAACACACACAAACCATTCACACTCACACCTAAAAGCAATTTGGAACAGCCAAATAGCCTAATGTGCATCTCTTTGAACTTTGGGAGGAAACCAGAGTACCCGGAGATAATCCAGAGAAGCATGTGGAGAATATGTAAATCCCACACAGAAATGCCCCCGCCAAGCCCAGAACTCGAACCCAGAACGTTGCCACAGGTAAAAGCCTTAGGGTGAGCACCAAGGGTTCGAGGACCTTGTTGAAACTGCTCTGATTATTCGGGCCTGAGCACCAAGGGTGTGAGAACCCTATCAAAACTGGTCTGATGATTGTTTTTATTTTTCCCTGAAATGAATCACCACAAAAACTCCCCAAACTTTGTACACACATCAGACCCGGTGAAAATGTCAGGTAAATGTGATAGTGCCACCTGGCTTAAGAAAACAAAATAAAAAATAAAATAATTTGCCTTCATATTATGACAAAGTAATCCTACTGATTAATCTGATCAACTCAAATATGGCTGATGCAATGCAGACATGATAAGAATTCAAAGTTATCAGAAGCTTGAGTTTTCATCATGGCCATGTCAGCGCCTCAAATTTTGATGTCTCGCTATGTAACAGAAAGTTGTATTCACGTTTCAAGTAAATTAAACATACATTGGTCAACCTGTCCCAAATTTCACAGATTTTATAAGGGTCCTAGCATGAACAGGTAGACATGCCAATACTCACATATAGTTAGAATGGATATGATTTCCTACAGGGAAATAGGGAAAAAAATCTTTTTTTATACTGTGCCATCCTGTTATTAGCACGCTGACTCAGTACACTTCAAACTGTTTAGGAAAGCAACAAATCCTTTCAGTTAACTTTTCCTGAATATTGTGTGGTTTTGTTGAAGGTGAGGCTGTGAAGTTTAAAGTTTTAACATGAAAATGGAAGTTAATGTAATTCATGCATTTATCTGAGCTGCCTAAAATGTCACAACTGTCAAGGGTTCAGTTCATTGTTTGATGGTGTGTCACAGGTTCTAGTTCCAGCGGTGTGAGGGCCGTTGTCACTTGCGACTATATTTATTATTGTATTCTTCATTGTGAATTTCATCTAATTGAGAAACACGTCTTTAACAAGCACCTCTATGCTTTCTATGCATCTAACCACATTGCTTTACTGTAATTAAGGGAAGCTTATTAAAGTTGTTGCTGTATAACAATATCTTTAATAAACATTTACAATGCAGCCTTATAGACTGTTTATTTTTTTACATTACATTTAAATTTCTCTTTTATAGCCTTAATTGGATTGTAAACACTCATTTAATTCAGTCTTGTTAAACTGACATATAAGTGTGAAATAAAGTAAAAATGTATATTTTTAAATGAAGCTTTTATTAGAAAAGGACATGAAGCGGTAAAGAATATCATAGCAGAATTGCTACCCTTGGGGTAGAGATATCATTACGCAAGCACTTTGTTTGATGAGCGTGGACAGTCTTTCTTTCTATTGCATGGCATGTACCAAAAAATGGGTGTGAGGCAGAAAAGAATCCTGTGCAGAGTGCAAGCCCATTGCAGAGTTTACAGAGCTACTGAAGTTTTAAAAAACAAATTACAAAAAAAAAAATCTTATGCATAATATGCATTATATCTAACGTGTAAAGGGAGTGGAATTTAAAAATGACTACTTTTATTTTTTGACTCCTATGTTACAAAAAATCCCTGTTTAGCAATTGTGACTGGAATATAAGAAATTACTAAATATAATATATTACCCTTCCTTGTATTCTAGTTTTGTTGTGTTGTTAAAAAAAAAAAAAAAAAAAAAAACAACCTGTTCTTAAAATGAATTTTATTTGTCTATTTTAACCCCGTTTCCTGCCTTGGGTTTACATAATAGATATCCGCAAAAACAAGAAATAAAAAAGGAATGGACTAACGCTTCACAGTCCTTCTCAATGCATGCTGAATTGTTTGCATGTGTGGCAGGATCACCTGCACATACACACTTCTCACTCAGCTTCTCAGGGTGTGATGTAGGTACATTGTAGTTCCGGAAGTAGCTGCTACACTGCGAATGCAGTTAAACAGACAAAGGCTCTCACACATTTAGAATGTTAGTAGTGTATTTTACAAGGAAATGAAAGAAAAGCTATGTAACTGTTTTAAAACTCTTTCAAAGTTTTAATATACACTATGTGGCAATACAAGAAAAGCAAACTAAAACAAGATTTTTGTGGTTAATTTTCCATTTTACAAAAGGATGACGCAACTTGCACCATGTGACTGTGACAAGCCCTGAGTTTTCGTCGTTCACTCAGGATAATGTTTAACCCCTAGATAGAGGGCCAATCAGATCATGATGTTCCAGCGTAGAATATGCTAATGCAAATCATGCCATTAATATTCAGCCCAATCCTCCATCATATTGTTTATTAAAAAAACAAATTTTTTCACTATTTCATGAACTATGTAGAGACCAGTTTTCATCTCTTGTATGTAAAAAAAAAAAAAAAAAAAAAAAAAAAAAAAAAAAAGAATCTGCTTATATATGTACACGCCAAACATCGCCAGCATTCAAGCATAAGAAATATGGAAATTTACATGGTAAAGCAAACACATTCAAAGCATGAATGTTAAAATACAAGGCTAAAATGCCTTCGGCTGAAAACAAGGTTTTGTTTTGTAAAATTTGTAGTATGTCTTAATTTTTTATGTTTGGTTTTTATAGAACACCACAACAGTCCTTTTCACCAAGCACACAATGATGCCTGCCCACAGTAGTGTTGCCAGTAGCAGTGAAACCACTGACATCCTTAACTTAACATTTTAAATGTTGATAATTTTTTAGCAGTGCATATATTAAAAAAACCCCACAACTCAAAGTAAGATACTGTTTTGGCAATGTTTGTTTTGCTCTTGAATTAAAACAGCAGTGCTATTATAGCACAGATAAAGGTTGGAGTTTAAATAGCCGCCCCTGTTGGAGGGGATTGGGATCAGTGAGCCACAGTAGTTAAAACAGGCCCAGAGATCTCCAGTCCTCTCCATACAAAGTGTTATGGCTCAGTAAACACTCTAATGTCTGAGATTTTGGAGAACCACATACACTGTTTGTACCTGCCAACTGGAGTGATATATGAACAGAAGGTCTGCCACAGTTGAACACTATGACCGAAACCACTGGTACCAAGAATCTCAGATTAGTGTCCACAGAGAAGAGAACTATGTATGTGAGAGGGGAGTGAAAAATCAGTTGCCTCTGGTACTGATGATTTTACACAAACTTAAACTGAATTCAAATATCAGGGAGAAGCAAAACAATCACTGGCTAACAAATTTATATTCTAAGCAATTCAGGTCCAAGTGAGCATAGAAGGGAAGATGGACATTTTACTTAATATTATGCACATTTCAGTAGAGCTGTACGATATGACCAAAATCCAATATCCTGATATAGGTTATTTTATATCCCGATAACAATACACATTACAATATAGCATTTCATTATTTTCCAAAAGAAAGAAAGAAAGAAAAAAATTAATGAACAAACTTAGAAATAACTTTTTTTCATGGCAAAAGAAAGGAAGATGCTCCAAATGCACGTGATAAAAATTCTAAAACTTTTTGTGGCCAGGAATGCAGGATTTTCAAATTAAATAATAATAATAATTCACAGCTAATACCCAGGCCTAAGCTACTGCAGCCATAACAGAGCAATCCTTTATATGCACCATTTAACCATTGGGGTCAGCAGCTCATAAACCATCTACGTGACAGACAATATCGTTGTAAAAAGTGTGATTTGCAACACAAAAATACAAACAATAAAGTACAAAAGTCATATGATATGTGATATTGTTACATATGTGTTTTCATATTGCTCAGCCTTAATCTTCAGAATCAGGTCCCCCATTTGTACAGCATTATCAACAAATGCTATATTTGCACTTACATTTATGCCCTTATCCAAATTTTACAACTGAGCAGATGAGAGTTAAAGGCCTTGCTCAAGGGCCCAACGGTGGCAGATTGGTGAGACTCAGGCTTCAATCCCCAAACTTTGGATCAGTAACCCAGAGCCTTAACACTGATCCACCACTGCTAATATACAGTGGTTGCAAATGTATTCATACCCCTTAAACGTTTCCACATTTTGTCATGTTACAACCACAGGGACAGGGAAGCTGGTCCGAGTTGATTGGGACATGGATGGAGCCAAATACCGGGTAATCTTGGAAGAATACCTGGTAGTCTGTAAAAGACTTGAGACTGGGGCGGAGGTTCACATTTCAGCAGGACAACGATGCTAAACATACAGCTAGAGCTACAAAGGAATGGTTTAGATCAAAGCACATTCATGTGTTAGAAGGGTCCAGTCAAAATCCAGACCTAAATCCAACTGAGAGTCTGTGGCAGGACTTGAAAAATGCTGTTTAAAAGATGCTTTCCAACCAATCTGACTGAGCTTAAGCTATTTTGCAAATAAGAATTTTTGTCTCTAGAGGTGCAAAGCCGGTAGAGAGATACCCCAAAAGACTTGCAGCTGAATACAAATGCACATCAGATTTTTATTTGTGAAAATTTTTGAAAACCATGTATCATTTTCCTTCTATTTCACAATTATGAGTCACTTTGTGTTGGTCTATCACATAAAATCCCAATAAAACACATTAATGTTAGTGGTTGTGATGTGACGAAATGAGGATAAGTTCAAATCAATTTGAAATACTTTTTCAAGCCAATGTATACTATAAACTCTTGCACTTCAATTTCCACATGACTATATTAAACATGATGCTTAGTTTTCTGTATGCTATGTAACCTGGAAGATATAACATTCGCAATATGTAACAACAATGGACACTTCATCAAAGAATCATAGAATGTTTGATAGTTTCTCTTAAATGCATTTATGCAAACCACCAGAAAAGTGCTTAACAAATGTGCCGTGTTGAGGTTTCATGAATAAAAGGCAAGCAAGTTCACTTCCTGGCTTATCAGCTAGATCATATCCCATGACATGGACAATGTTATAAATGGCTCGTGTCCAGCCAATCATTTAACGGTTCTATCCACACTGCATTTCTGACCACAGTTTGTGAATCATGCGTGTTTTATATTTATGTATCCTTTCATTGACAGTAACATGTAGGCCTAACATGCACACTGATTAAGAATCCCAATAACAATACACTTTCAACACATGCAAAAGCAATAGCATGAAAGCTCTGTTTGTGTGTTTGGCTATTTGGCCAATAATTCCAGCAGTTCCCTTTAACAATATGTTTATTATTATTTATCTATCACACACAGATAGATAAATAATAATAATAATACACTGACTGAAATGAAACATTTTATCACGATAATTTTTTTCCGCTATATGACCCAGCCTTAATGCTATACAATATTTATTTTTTTCATAGATCTTACAATATAAGAGGGGCAGCCATACCCTAATGGTTAGAGAAGCGGCTGGTTCGATTCCCGAAGCAGCAGGAAAAATGTGTGGTGGTGGGGGAGTGAGCTACACCTTCCCTTCCTCCACCTTCATGGCTAAAGTGCCTTTGAGCAAGGCACCTAACTACCAAGTGCTCTCCGGGCGCCCCAATGTGTGTGGCAGCCCACTGCTTTGAGTGCGTGTGTGTGCGTGCTCACTCTGGATGAGTTAAATGCAGAGGTAATAATTTCCCTTGCAGGATTAATACAGTATAGCAAAATCAAAAAATAAATAGATAAGTAAATAAAATCAAATTTATTTTTTAAATTAAAAATAATAATAATAATAATGGAGCTACCACACATTTCACTAGAATTAATACACAGTCTACAGCTTATAGTATGTGACAAATAACACCTGAAACAGAAAAATCCAAGCTCCTTCCCAAACCCCCTAAAAAAATACTGAATGAAAAACCATTAAGAATTAATGACACAATAAATATGTTTCCTTTTTTAATTTGTAGAGACCTGAAGTGAAAACTGACCTGGCTCATTATATGGAATCAAAATTAGCATGCAAAGGGTTTATTGTAATCTTGACATTTGACTTGCTTAGAAAATCCCCTTTAGGGCAAATTTTCTGCTGGGTAAATTTTTTGAAATAATGAAAAACATAGAGATAATTGATTTATTTTTGACTTAAGTCAAACAAATTCCCTATTTGTGTCTGCAGTGCTGTTTCACTGTGAAACATGATGCAATTATGGCAACGTCTGAGCTCTATGACACCAATTACTGCGGTGTCTGTGCAGCAGAATATGAGAGCAATGTCAGTGCCATTTGACAGAATTTATGGTAATAAGTGTGACATTTTCACTTACTTCTTTCCAGCATAACCAACCTAACAGCAAGTGTAACTAATTTTAAACAATGCAGTATGTGCCAAGTTAGCAAGCCAAGCATGGCCTTCACCTGAATCATGCCTCTGTATCTGAAGTCCTCGTGATTTATTATCAGGTCGGAAACTAGCGAATACCTTTCAGTACCCTGCCTGAACCAAATTATCTACAGCTGCTCATCCGTAGCTGAACATACCAGCTCTGGCAATTTCACAGTGCTGCCAACACAAAGCTATCTAAGATTAAGGCTGATGGAGCAAAACACAAAGACCATTCTCTTTCAAGTAAACACAGAAAATAAACAAAGTTTGCAAGACAAATACGAATAATGCACCTTTGATAGGCTGCCTCATGGCTTTGTGAATAAACGTCATAAAGACTTCATGGGGATGTGCTCGATTCTCTCTCTTAATTGAGAGAAACTGAATAGTGTTGATCTTTATCTGCTTCATTCCAGTCCGTTGCTAGCACCACCTATCAGAATGATTGAGGACAAACAATTGTTAGCAATCATGTGGTTTATGACACCATTCTAAGGGCATTACATACAGTAAATTATTGGAATATGAAATAAAATGGGATGAACATACACACACAAACATATATATATATATATATATATTTTTTTTTATTATTAATATAAGTTGCACAAAAAAACTTTCACAAAGTTTAAAACCTGAGAAATGTTTCACATACATTAAGCCATTCTAGCAGATGCACACAGAGACATTATATTTACAACACAATCATTAACCAGCAAGAAATATCTTCGGGTTTACAGACAGTGACCACCAACAGAAACAATCCCTACTAATGTGCATCTGATCTGAGTTCATGGACCATCAAACCATGTGCACAGTGGAGCTTGAAAGTTTGTAAGTATTTTATACATTTCTGCATAAATAAGACCAAAAACACCATCAGATTTTCACACAAGTCCTAAAAGTAGTTAAAGAGAACCCAGTTATATAAATTATACCAAAATATTCTACTTGCCGTTTATTTATTGGGGAAAATGATCCAATGTTACATATCTGTGAGTAACGAAAGTTTGTGAACCTCTAGATTTAGCAGGTAATTTTAAGGTGAAATTAGAGTCAGGCGTTTTCAATCAGTGAGATGACAATCAGGTGTGAGTGGGCACCATGTTTGATTAAAAGAACATGGATCTATCCAAGGGTCACCACATGTTTGTGGAAGTGTATCATAGCACGAACAAAGGAGATTTCTGATGAAGACCTCAGAAAAAAGGTGGTTGATGCTCTTCAGGTTGTAAAAGGAAAAAAAAACATCTCTAAAGAGTTTAGATAGACAGAATTGTGTACAAATGGAGGAGTTATAGCCATTGTTACCCTCTCCAGGAGTGGTCGACCAATAAGGATCACTCCAAGAGCAAGGCGTGTAATAGACGGCAAGGTCACAAAGGACCCCATGGTAACTTCAAAGCAAAAACTTGAAAGCCTCTCTCACATTGGCTAATGTTAATGTTCATGAGTCCACTATCAGAAGAACACTGAACAACAATGGTGTACATGGCAGGGTTGCAAGGACATTGCTGTTCATCTGCAGTTTGCTAAAGATCACATGGACAAACCAGAAGGTTACTGGAAAAATCTTGTGGACAGATGGGACCAAAATAGTAAGTAACATATTGGTTTGAATGAGAAGAGTTATGTTTGGAGAAAGGAAAACACTAAATTCCAGCATAAGAACCTTATCCCATCTGTGAAACATGGTGGTGGTAGTATTATGGTTTGGGGCTGTTTTGCTGCATCTGGGCCAGGACGAATTATACCCGTAAGTGCTAAAGGAAAGTGTCAGGACATCTGTTAATGATCTAAATCTCAAGAGAAAGTGGGTCATGCAGCAAGACAATTCTTAAAGGTTCACAAACTTTCAAGCACCACTGTATACATATACTTCTGGGCCACCATGCAACCTTATGATTTCTAATCAAAGCATCTGCCAATTTTCCTATTAGACACTATAATTAATTTCCCTACAAGAATAAAATACAAGTTCCAGCAAGGTTGTTTTAGCATGGCTAAAATGATTGTGCCTTTCACGTGAGCGCCATGCCCTTTTTTCACGCGCCATACCGTTTTTGCTGCAGCAATGTTAGTTAATCGCTATTTTTGTACAAGCGCCTGCCATTATTTTCCCTGCTTCCATGACCCCGGCAACAAGATCGAGCGTTTATTCAGCAGGAATTACTTTTTTTCTTAACCAAACATCCATTCGGAGTGCACATTAGCTCACTTCTTCTTCTCAACAGAACACCCGTAAATTAGAACGAAAATGGCGTCAAACTAAATTAACGGTATTCCAACTAGCATGGAAAGAGGGTCTCCTTAACTATAAGTGTTAGTGCTTCTAGAGCAATATATTTCTCAAATCTAAAAGAAGATAACAAAAATAATCCAAAATACTTATTTAATATTGTTGCAGAATTAACT
>JAQMYF010000022.1:2366403-2383066 GCA_030014195.1 Neosilurus mollespiculum
TGTTTGTGGGTATATATATATATACACACACACACACACACACACACACACACACACACACACATATGTATGTAAAAATACATACATGCATACATATTTACACACAACCACGTGTGTGTGTGTGTGTGTGTGTGTGTGTGTATATATATATATATACACACACACACACACACACACACACACATACACAAAGTATCTGATCTGTCCAAAAGTGTTGGTTATGGCAGACATCAAATTAATGGTTCCCACATAAACCTCACAACTCTACCTTATTTTTGTCACTTCCCCCCTGTATATTTTATAGGCAGTAGTCATAACTATTCCTCTGTTTTTTCTTGAGCCTATATTAATTTTTTACCACATGGTATGATCATTCTCCATTTAACAGTCAAACATCAATTTTCTTTTTCCATATATTTGAAAAAAAAAAAAAAACAATCTTGATTACTTGCTGAGTTATCTTCATTTTCACTTTCTTCAATTCTTTCACTCTCTTCAAATTCTATTGATGTTTCATCACAGAGAATCAACTAGTTGCCAAAGTAAAACTTGAAAACAGTGAGTAAAACTGCCTGCAAATTACATTCATCAGATCCTAATGGGTAAACCATCACTGACTTCCACACTTTACCTTCTGCTGTCATAATTTCATAGGGCTGTGAAGAAAAATAAAACTGTGTGCCCTGTAGCCTGTTGCCTTCCTTAGACTCCCTGAATCTAATCCTGAAGACCAACAAAATTCATTCTCATGTGTGCATACACTGATATTAGGGATGTTCTTACTGCCTTATTTTATTATTCGGATATCTATTAAAGTTAATAAATAAATATTCAGTTAACTACAAGGAGAGGGAAAGCTAATTTAATATGAAGTAATGAAGTATAATTTTTCACTGAAGTTGAATGTTCTACCTATCAATTAAATCGTCTGTCAGAGATAGCACTAATGACAGACAGATGTATCATAGAGTATTATTCACTTTTTTAAAAGCAAAACACTAATTACAAAGAGTGTTATATGTTATGGATCCTTCCCACCCAGTTTTCCCCCAGTTTGTTTACCTGTCAATTCTCATCTCAGCCCTGTCATAGGACACGTTCCAACAAATAAGGCGGAAGGCTACCAGGTGCTTCAAATTGCTGCATCACCATTGAGATATGAACTTGCAATCCTGCAACAGTAGGCACTTTTCTTTTCACTTTTGCTGCACTCAGGAGCCCTAATATTCATTCATGCATTCACTAAACTGCCTAATCCTTCTAGGGCTACAAGGAGGCTGGAGCCTATCTCAGCCAACGATGAGCAAAGGTGGGGCACACCCTGAACACCTCACCAGACTTTTGTAAAGCCAGCTCACCCACAACCATTTACACATTCACATTCATTCAACTCTCTAATCAGCCAATTGTGTAGTAGCAGCATAAAACACTCATCATGCCGATATGGGCCAGTAGTTTTAGGTTCACATCCACCATAAGAACTAGGGAAACGTGTATACTGTGTTGTCCACAAATCAACCACAGGCTACTTTTTTCCCTTATAAAACTGCTTAAAACGAAGTTGTGTGAAATTCTGCTCCCACTATCACATGTGAATTAATACAGATGTTCCTCACATTTTCCATACAAGGTTAGTGCTTGCAAAAAAACCCAAACATACCAAGTTCCTTTAGATGACTCAAAGAACTGAGCTGAATGCATACATTCACACCTTATGTAGTGTGGAGTGGTCATAAGCAGTGAACAGAAAACACAGGTCAGAAGCAGATCCAGGCATACAAACGCATAACGTATTTGAGCACTGACAGTTTTAATCAACGACCACAGCTTTAATCTCTAATCAATGACCTTCGTGACTTTTTCATCATATAAAATAAAACTCCTAATAAAACACAGAAACAAAGAGATAATTAATTTATTAAAGTAAATAAAATACACTTTCTCAGTTCACATGCTTACTAAAATAAACATTCATTAAAAAAATGTAAATAAAAAATCGGATTTGCTCCTAAAGCATGCGTGTGTGCTGTCTGTGTGTGTCAAAAGCACTTTGGAAGCGTACTGGAAGTGGAAGCTTGATTGCACATTGATTCCCATGCTAAATTGGATTAATTTTTCAGGGCTTATAAAAAAAAAAAAAAAAAATTAAATCTACTGAATGAGCCCCATGTTAGGGCTAACTCTCTAAAACATCACACCAAATACTAACATTTCAAACATGTTCAGATTGAAGAAGAAATGGCTGTTCTACATGCACAGTTCAGGGCTCCATAAAATGTGACATGACAGTGACTGATCATTTTAATTTATTGATAACAATAATAACATCTTATCAACAAATTAGCAGGGTATTATTTTGTTCAGGACTGCAGATTTCATTTTTAATGTTTTTGAAGATATAAAATTAAACGACTGAAACTTTATAGAGAGTAAGTGAATCTAATGAGAAGTTATCATTTAAGGATTCCTGCATCAGATTATAATTTTAATTATCAGCGTCAGAGATAAGGTCTGGATTTATTTTATGCCAAAATGTTACCGAACTGCCTGTAGTGAAATATTGGGTTAAATTTGTGATGTAGTGCCTAAATGACTGAGTCAAATCCAAATTATGGGTTATTGGTTTCTTATTTTAAATGGTACAAAGCATAAACCAGCTGCATCACTGATTTTTTTATGCATTAGAAATTTGGACATATTTTATACAACGTAAAAAGGTTTCAGGGTGATAGTTGTTTTTCATATTTTAGTTTTTCAACATTTTATTAGTCCTGCTTATACCTCTCAATCATGCTTCTGACCATTACATTAAATCCACCTACATGCACTAAATGAACATACTACTGGAGATAATTATGGCAAAATTCAGTTTTAAATAAGACTCACTTTGTTGAATAAAAATCATTGATTAAACTGAGTTTTAGCAATTTTTTAGGTATATGCTACAAATTACAGATAAAAATACTATATTTTTTCTTCTTATTTCTTATATCAATAATATCTTATTATTGGGAGGTGTCATAACCTTCCCGCAGGCTACAATTAACTGATTGTAGGCTACTGCAAATTCTGTGGACAACACCGTTTATCCTCTGTGATTTTGACTGTGGCATACTTGGTGCCAGGTTGTTTTGAGTGTTTCTGAATGCTGATCATCTGGGATCTGATTCATCTGGGATCTAAGAGCTGTAGAAACAGAAAACCACATTTGAGTCCACTTCCATTTGCCAAGAAGAGAAAGCTGAGGCGGCAGTGTGCACAGGCTCACCAAACCTGGACAGTTAAAGATTGGAAAAACATACCCTAATAGGATGAATCTTGATCTATCCTTAGACACCCAGGTGGTACAATCGGAATTTGGCTCAAACCACTTGGATCCAACTTGCCTTGTGTCATCAGTCCTGGCCGGCCTGGAGGTGATGTAATGTTGTGGGCAATATGCTTTCTTGGCATACTTTTTCCCATCTTCTTATGACTACTTTCAGTATATGTCACGTAGACATATTTTCACATATGACCACAAAGCAAAAGTCAACTAAATCTGGTTTCATAAACATGATAATGAGTTTACTGTTCTTCAGCGGTATGAATTTAACGGGAGACTCACAGCATAAAAGTGTACCTGAAAAATCTTCAGGAGTACGAATAAAATCTTCAGGAGATGACATAATGCCATAATCAAAAGCAATGTTTCCAATATCTTGAAGAATCCATGCCATGAAGAAACAAGACTGTTTTAAGAGCAAAGAGAGGATCTATGAGCAGAAGTACATTGTTCCTAAGTGCTTAGTGAGTGTACAGTTTGAAATTTAAAAATGTAAAATTAGTAAAGTGATAATAAATATCCCTCAGGTCTAAAAAAATATATCTACAAAACAAAAACCTGAATCGGAATACAGTAGCAAAGCAATCTAAATTTTGCTATCTTTCATAGGAAGCTCAAAAGTGTGCCCTCCGGGGACATTAATACTGAAAACAGTAGTAACATGGAATAGTCAACGCATTATACGCAATATATACCCTTAAGAATTTCTACATTTCTGCATAAATACAAAAAAAATACAAAAACATCATCAGATTTTCACACAAGCCCTAAAAGTACATAAAGAGAACCCAGTTAAATAAATGAGACAAAATATCTTACTTGGTCATTTATTTATTGAGAAAAAGGATCCAATGTTACATATCTATGAGTGGCAAAAGTATGTGAACCACTAGGATTAGCAGGTAATTTGAAGGTGAAATTAGAGTCAGGTGTTTTCAATCAGTGGGATGACAATCAGGTGTGAGTGGGCACCCTGTTTAATTTAAAAAACATGGCTCTAGCAAAGTGTCAACACATGTTTGTGGGTGTGTATCATTGCAAACAAAGTAGATTTCTGAGGATCTCAGAAAAAGGGTTGTTGATGCTCATGCGGAAAATGTTACAAAACCATCTCTAAAGAGATTGGACTCCACCAATCCACAGAGACAGATTGTGTAAAAATGGAGGAAATTTAAGATCATTGTTACAGAGGGTAGTGGTCGACCATTATCACACCAAGAGCAAGGACTATAATAGTCAGCAAAGTCACAAAGGACCCCAGCATAACTTCTAAGTACCTGAAGGCCTCTCTCTTATTGGCTAATGTTAATATTCATAAGTCCGCTATCAGAACAACACTGAACAACAATGGTGTACATGGCAGGGTTGCAAGGAAAAAGCCAATGCTCTCCAAAAAAGAACATTGATTGCTAAAGATCACATGGACAAAGCAGAAGGTTATTGGAAAAATATCTTGTGGACAGATGGGACCAAAATAGAACCCATTGGTTTGAATAAGAAGAGTTATGTTTGGAAAAAGGAAAACACTGAATTCCAGCATAAGAACCTTATTCCATCTGTGAAACATAGTGGTAGTAGCATAGTTTTGGCCTGTTTTGCTGCATTTGGACCAGGATGTCTTGCCATCATTGATGGAACAATGAATTCTGAAATCATACCAGCAAATACTAAAGGAAAGTGTGAGAACATCTGTCCATGATCTGAATCTCAAGAGAATGTGGGTCAAGCAGCAAGACAACGATCCAAAACACACAAGTCATTCTACCAAAGAATGGTTAAAGAAAAATAAAGTTAATGTTTTGGAATGGCCAAGTCAAAGCCCTGACCTTAATCTAATTGAGATGTTGTGGAAGGACCTGAAGCGAGCAGTTTATGTGAGGAAACCCACCAACAACCCAACATTGAAGCAGTTCTGTACGGAGGAATGGGCTAAAATTCCTCCAAGCCGATGTGCAAGACTGATCAACAATTACCGGAAACATTAAGCTGCAGTTATTGCTTCAAAATGGGGTCACACCAGATACTGAATCAAAGGTACACATACTTTTGCAACTCACAGATATGAAATATTGGAACATTTTCCTCAATAAATAAATGACCAAGTAAAATATTTTTGTCTCATTTATTTAACTGGCTTCTCTTTATCAACCTTTGGGACTTGTGTAAAAATCTGATGTTTTAGGTCAAATTTATGCAGAAATTTATAAAATTCTTAAGGGTTCACAAACTTTCAAGCACCACTGTATATTGTATTTCCTTGCATGACACAGCTAGAGGAAACAGCAAAATTAAATCACACAATTTGACAAATCTTGATGAAATAGAAATCCATTTGTGGCTCTCACGATTAACTGACCAATTCTATAAGGTGCAAAATGTATACATACATAATTTTTTTTTCCAATTCTTATGGTACTGTAGCTGAGAACAGTAGGCATATTTTTACCAGATGTTCATAAGTAATGGCTTGTCATCATAATTGATTTACCATACAGCAAAACCAATTTAGTTGCCACTACTTATTTTTTAATGTTATAATAAGGGTGTTAAGATCAGAGTGCATCCTCCAGTAGTAATTAAAAGGAAAGCAGCCATGTTAATAGGTAGTTAAATAAGTAGTTGTTGTTTCTGTGGGAGAAATTCAGACTTGATAAACACACACTTTGTGCAATACGTAACTGGCAAGTTTTAAGCGGGATAGCACATACACCACAACTCCTTCCCTCCATTTTTTTCACTCTTTCATTTATTTAGGCATTGTTAGTAAATATTTAGTACATATTGTTAGGTTCAGTCAGAATTTTCCAAAATTGGGATTCATTCTTCATAACAGTGAGTAAAGCTGTGTGTAATTTCATAGCCATCTGTGACCACAAGCTCAAGAGAACAAGACTGATTGTGCTCTCTGGGAGGGAGAGCTGGCATATGCTCTCTTCCCTGTCAATTTGAGTGTTCCTAGTCAGTTTTGGGTGTCTGTGACCCCATGCAAACAGAAGTTGATGGATAGCGCATCTCTCCATGTGTGTTATGGTGCCCACTGATGTTGCAGGAGCAAAAGTTTTAAATGATGCATCCAGCTGGCGTCATGGAAGAAGCACACGACAGCCTTTAACCTACCTGTTTGATACCATTTGATTGGGGAGAGCTGTCTGGTAGGTGTGAATTGGCCCAGAGGAGAAAATAGGAATAAAAAAAAGTTGTGTTTGAATAAGGCAGGCAAAAGATGATATACCTGATTTACACTGAGTCATCTATGTAAATCACCATAAATACCAAAGCATGTGCTTACCACACCCACAACTCCCTAAAATACAAAATGGCCAAAAAAAGGTGTTGAAGTACTTCTGACTTGGAGTATAAAGTATTAGTATATTCTACATGAGAATAGAGTGATCTGATTGGTCCACTCAACATCGGTTTTAAAAATCAGTACTCCACTTGGATAAAACAGAGTTTACAGTAAAGTTAACTTCGAAATGAACCGAACAATCAGACGTTTTCTATCACAGGCTGTCCGAAATTCCCTGAAGCCAGTAAAGGTCTAAAAGCTTTAAGCAAGTCTAAAGAAAAGGTGTCATCAAAACCAGTCGAAAGTTCACCACAGACTATTTCAAACTGTGTAAATCCCTGTGACCAATGAGGAAAAACTCAAACAAAAACAAAAAACAACCATGGAGGGCTGGACAGTTCAGATGCTTTCTCAGAAGGCACTGTAAAGGCTCGCCTCGATGTGCTTCGGTTCTGAGAGTATTTTTATGTTGTAAATTAAATATTTAATCATTTACATATCTATTGCGTTAAAGTTATTTGTTAGCAGTTTCTCTCCTCAGCTTTAAGCCTCGCACTGTAATGCTTTAATAATGTAAAAAACCCTGTGTTAATAATTAAATGAAATAAATTTAATATCCTTTATTCTTATGCTCATGTGTAGTATATCCTAAAACAATTATTTGCCTTAGACTCAGTGGATGATGATGAATTGAATAGTCCTATTTCCGAGTTCCATCTCAGGAACTATTTGGTGATTTCCACCTCGGCTTCATTAAACGATTGTTAATGATTTAGTAGTGTATCCAAATGAGTCACAGCACCAGAACAAGGCAAAACTTATAGACAGAGATGTAACAAAGATGAGTATACTGTGATCTGTCATGTGCAGGGTCAAAACTCAGTAGTTTGAAAAATAAATGAACTTTACAAAAACTGTTACTGCTAAACAATTTTTTTCCTAATTTAGATGATATAGCTTTTACTTTTGCTTTTGATCTACTGTATTCATCCCTCAGGGGAAATTTGGCTTTGCATTTAACCCATCCAACGTGAGCACGCACACACACACACACACACCCACACACACACACACACAGTGTGCTCACACACTCGGAGCAGTGGTCAGCCATATCGCGGTGCCTGGAGAGCAGCTGTGGTTATGTGTTTTGCTAAAGGGCACTTCCACCATGAAGGTGAAGGAGAAAGGGAGGTCCTCTGCCCACCACCACACATTCCGACCTTCTGTTTCCAAACCCACTCGTCTAGCCATTAGGCCACAGCTGCCCCAATATTTTTACACTGACCAAAAAGATCTGAATTATAAGCCACTTTCCTCTGAAAAAAATTAAAACATACCATTTCCTAAATATCCATTGCTTTCTAAGGCTATCATGAGTTAAATTTCAATTGATATTAAATCTGCAATTTGCACTGTCTCAGCTTACAGCTCCCACTGACAGAGACTAGCCCATAAACTTATTTGAGTTAAAACAAATTATATATGTATGTAATTTGTTTGTTTATAAATTTAATAAGCGATTTGAGTTAGACAGCATAATTCATATCAATGAATGCAGTAACTTATTCATGGGAATTTTATGAATACCAATTGTGTGTTCATATGAACAATTTATGTGTTAATCTGCTCATATCTACTTGATAAACGCAGGTCAAATTCTTTCCCTTTTTTCTTCAGCAGACTTGCCACACTATGGGTGTAAGAGGTCATATGGTACAAAGTCTATCATATAATAAGTAAATTATATAATAATATAAATAAGTTGACTGGTTGAGGAGCAGTTGAGGATTAGAAGTAAGTGTGATGAGTGATGATGATGATGATGATGACACAAGGCAAGTTAAAGTGACCCTTGTGTCATCTGCCACAGAAGCTAGAGCAACAGAGGGACCACTATAACTTGTCTTAAAAAGTATAGATAGAAATATAACGGTACTTTTTTTACACGAGTGACAACAAGCATTTAAAGAGTGAATTCTGCTATCCTGCAGAGTTTGAAGAAGGAGGAAGTGACTCTATTGGTGCTGCAATAGAACAACAGGCAGAAAGATATACAAAAGAGTGAAAACAGCAAAAAAAAAAAAACCTCCACTGATGTGAAGCCTTTTCATCAATACCTAGGCACAGTTAACAAAGAGAAAGTCTTTCTTCACTTACTACTCAAGAATATTGACATGATAACGATTGATCAAATGTATACCTAGTCTTTTACTTTAGAGGACTCCAGACCAAAAGACTCCAAAGTAAAGCTGTCAAATTTTACTTGTAGGCTGCATTCCCCGCAGATTCCCAGGCTCAGAATGCAGCAATCAAGGTTTGTGATATTCCAGTGGGAGACAGTGAAGAGGCTCAACATATTAGATTAAATGAGTCGTACCAAAGAGAATGCTGACACTAAATAAGTTCTTAATTCCCCTCCTTGTACAGAAAGCAATGCAGCTTTTAGATTAATTAGAGACTACAGCAAATCCATGACAGGCCAGCAGCTCTGGATCTCACACACATCTACACAGTGTCTTGCCTCCTATCCAATGGGCGGTAATTAAGAGCTTCCAGACGTGAAAATATCTGCCATACTTGTTGTTCATTCTTAAATTCCCTAAGATATCACACTATTATTATGACAGATATTTTATTTTAGGCATTAAAAAGGCCCCTGGTCTTATTATATTTCTAAATTTCATTTTAAACTCTGCCAATAATTACAGAACAGTGCACATGACATTCCCAGAGCTGCCACTATTATACCTATGAACAGTTTGTCCTATTTATTTAGGTACTATGAGGCCCCAGGCCTTCCTTGAGTCATTATCTCACTGTCCCATTCTATAATACAAAATAATGGAACCGACAAAACATACTCACAAAACACTTAAAAGCATTTACATTAAAAAACCTGGAGAAATGCTATCTTGTATCACAAGATAACAACTGCAGTGTTGATGTATCTACTCACTCACTCTTTTACTCAGTGTTAGGAAGGCTGGAGCCCATCTCAGCCTCCACTGGGCGAAGGCGAGGTATACCCTGAACATCTCAGCAAACCATTAAAGGGCCAACACACACAACCATTCTCTTTCTCACTCTCAGATAGGGGCAATATGGAACAGCCAATCTGCCTAATGTGCATGTCTTTGGACTGAGGGAAGAAACCATAGTACCTGAAGGAAACATACAAACTCCACACAGTAAAGCCCTCGCCAAGCCTATGACTTGAACCCAGGACCTTCTTGCTATGAGGCAGGTGTGCTAACCATTACACCATCATGACGTGATATATCTATTAAATAATAAATTATGAAACGTGTATTTAATACTGATATGCTATGAGAACCTTTGTTAGACTTTAGCTTATCATTGACAGCAGTATATCAAAAGGGAAAAGACAGCACCTTCATCTCACTACTGAGCACATAACATGTAACAGGTAATGTTAAAGTTAAAACACATACCCAGTCCAGGTGGTACCTCTGGGCAAGGAGGAATAGGCTTAGGTGTTGGGTGTGTGCAGTTCAGCTCAGGTTTGCTGCTGGGTGGTAGGAGTTCTGAGGCAGGAATATAGCTAGTGAAGGTAGCATTTGGTCTGGCACTAGAGTAGTTGTAATAGGAATGGTGCGGCCAGCGTGAAGCATTGGCGCCACGGCCATTGTTGAAACGGCTGAAGATGTCAAAGCGCTGGCTGTAGACATCAAAGTAGAGGATCATCATGATGAGGAAGTGCACGAGGCAAAGCAGCAGCACAGCCTTGCAGACCCGCTCCAGAGTGCGGCCCAGCATCAGCCGGCTCATTGTCGACGGCACTCGGTGCCTGCCGCTACAGGCATTCGCTCAGCAGCTTCGGCAGCCTCGCTCCACTCTGCCTCGCCTTACTTCTGGACAGCAACCCAGTCAAATTACCTGCAGGAGACAAGGTACACAGAAAAGTGCTTTTCGTGTAATTATTTGCTACAGAAGATATGATAAGTTGATGATCTGGAGTAATCTCATAATCTCTGCTGTACAAGAGCATTTTGCTAAAGCTGTTCTAATTACACACAAAGTGTACACACAAAAAGAGATCTACATTTCTGTGTGTGAAAATCTGCTAATTGCCTATGCTACTTAAAATCCACTCAATGGCTATTCAGATGAATAACTCACTCTGAATGCCTGTATTTTTGCTAGCTTAGACATGTATTCCATAGATTTTTAACTAAACGTGGGCTACAACAAGCTTTCTTGCAGCCATTAATTTGACAGCCCTTATTTACCATGGAGATCACTAGAATTATAACACATCACGACTCCCCAGGAGATCAGATTATTAATGTCTGTCTCTCATTTGCATCTTCTGGGCTATGTGCTGTGAACAAAAGACCAAAAGCACTTTCGAAACCAAACAAACTCACACTGCGCGCACACACACACACACACACACACACACACACCTGAGTTGATTTTAGATGAAGTTATTTTCGCAATGAATGTAAGAAAATTACTTTCTGTAATCATGATCTTCCCAGTGTGGGATCAACATGAGTGGCCACTGAAGCCTCACTGCAAGCCATTTCAGCACTGATGGCTTTTTCCAATCAAGCAGAAATGGTGGAGGATGAGGGAAGAAAACAGAAGGCTGGGAGGAGTGAAGCTAATTTATCATGAGGAAAAGTCTCCTGATTTCACATTTGACTGCCTGCTGAAAACTCCACGGTGGAAAGTTTTCAGTTAGGCCACTCTTTGCTAGAGGCTTATGCAAGGGTGGGCACTGGATGATATGCTCAAACATGCATATGGCTACTAAAGGACTGTCCTTAATGTGCCTATTCTCTCTGTAGCAGGTGGAGGAAATCATAGCTGCTGTAGAGACTGCACTGAGCTCCATCTGGAATAACTATATATTTACAGAAACAGCAGCTTGCTTTCACAAGCTTCCTTCTCTGCCCTACTTTAAACTCCATAATGAATCACTGCCTGCAGACAATGAAGCCCCAAACTTCATTCCTGAAATCTCTTCAGGCTTTCTAAAATGCAGAAACCTGGGCAACAAGCATCTTCCCTGGTGGTGTTCCAGAGTGGATTGACAGGAAGAAACAGATCAAGCCCTTCACTTACAGTTGCAGGCGGCGTGCACTGAGAATATGTCT
Organism: Neosilurus mollespiculum; assembly: GCA_030014195.1. NCBI lineage: Eukaryota > Metazoa > Chordata > Actinopteri > Siluriformes > Plotosidae > Neosilurus > Neosilurus mollespiculum. The sequence goes on from JAQMYF010000022.1 coordinate 2,378,141, forward strand.
AGACTACATTTAATATTATAATGTATTCTTATATTTAATAATTCCCTCTACTCAAAAATTTTTCAGCTCATTCTGGGAGCATCGGTGCAATGATTTCATAATGTTGTACCTCAGTCTAAGTTTTTTCAGCCAATATCATATGAACCACAGATGAATGTGTGAACAAGCTGAACATAGAAAAAAAGAGAAAGAAATACGGGAGGGGGTACCTCAAATAATGTTTGTGAGACCTCAGTAGTAATGCTGGCTCTAAATAAATAAATAAACAAACAAACAAACAGCTGTGTGCTTGCCGAAAAGACTCCAGGCAATATCCTAAGATTCTTGTTCCTACCAGACAGAGAGCTTTACAGTTAAAAAAAATAGGAGTAATTGTACCTTTATTGTTAAGTCATGTTAGCACTGCACCTTCAAAGAAGGGGTTTATGGGTAGGTGTAGAAAACACGAGAAGAGTGTGTCAAATATTTGTGGCACTTCAACCAGCCTTCAGGCAAACAGTGATAAGCTGAAATGGAGGGGTGTGTTTACGAACATGATGCTGTAACATCACTTGTATGGGTTTTTACAGCAAATGTGCTGTGCAGGTGAGCTTCCGCTTCAAGTATACTAACTGATTTTCACACACACACACGGTTTAGTGTGCACACGTGTGTATGTATTTTTGTGTCAGAGGTTGGGGTAATGACAAGCACAAATGACTGATTAAATAATCACACCATTCAGAACACCCATTAGTTTGTCCACATCTTCACATGCACCTCTGCAGTCTAAGACTCAAAATAAAAAACATTAAATTTAAGTGTTTAATAGTTATGAGAACCTTTATACACATTACATAAAGTGTGAATGTGTCCATATAGCTCAGTGCTTTGAGTCATCTAAAGGCTCCTATTCTAGTGGGAATAAAATAGTTTTATAACTTGGTTTAACCTATTTGACCAGTAAAAAATTTGCCTGCAATCAGTAGTGCACTAGTCAAAACATCAGTTCCTGTTTTTGAATTGCGTGCAGACAACTGCTCGTCAGCGTTTTTAACCTAGCTTTTTCCCTCCAATTTCAGGGACTTAATTCTAATTTTGCTGATTTACTTTTTTTTTTCTCTTGAAGCAGTTTTGTCATTTTATTTAAACTTACTTTGAACACCAATTTTTCTCCACTTCAAAGCAGCACGCAAAGGGAATCAACAGCATCCTGCTAATATCCTGCTACTATCCACAAATCTACAGCTAAGGTTTGTTTTTAGCATCACGGCTACCTTCCAGCTTGTTCAGTGTAAGTGCAGGATGTTTAGTAATTCTCCCTCCGTCATTAGTGATAACTTTACCTGTGATAGGTGTACACTGATGGAGAAGATTGTAGCGTTAGAAGTGCGCATCCAGACCTTAGAGAGGGCTAGAGTTGTTCATGCAGTGGGAAGTCTGGGTGCCTTAAGCTGAGACAGTAACCCCCCTCCTTCAGCATCAGAGCCCTCGCAGCGGGGCAAATGGGTGACGACTCGGTGGCCTACTCGCAAAGCCAAAGCTGACGCTGAGGTTTGCCCAGGGGAGCACCACTCCTCTGCGCTTCACTTGTTGAAGAGGATTGCTCTACTCAGTGAGACACCCGCAGAGCTCTGGTTATAGGAAGCTCTATTTTAAGACATGTGAAATGAGCTAGTCCGTTAGGGGCACCAGCAGCACTAGTTAGATGTATCCCGGGAGCCAGAGCGCTGAACATAGCAGGTTATCTTAGGTTCTTAGGCGAGCGCAGGTTCTCTAAGATAGATATTCATGCTGCAGTTAATGATATACGCCTTCGTCAGTCAGAGGTTACTAAGAGTAACATTAAATCCAAAATTCAAACTTCTGCTGAAACATGATAAATGGAATATGAATAGCCTAGAGGGCAAAACTCTACAACCTAATTTAGCCAGAATGGTATAAGCCAGAGAACAACAATAATACACAGTACTATGTGCAATAAGCTTGGCATCAAAATAAAAGACAGTAGCAAAATATAAAATATACACTAATGGCTCACTTTTTCAGGAATACCTTACTAAAGGCAAGTAGAATCTCTCTTGCTTTCAGAAGAATTCATAGTAGGAATTCCATATTTTTGTGAAACTTTCATTAGGATTCTGGTTAATGTCTTCATGATTGTATCACAGAATTGCTGCAGAGTTGTCAGCTGTACATTCATGCTGCAAATCCCCCGTTGAATCACATCCCAAAAGTGCTCTTCTGGCTTAAGATCTGATGATAGGGGAGGCCACTGAACTTGTTGTCTCGGAATTAGTTTGAGAGGATTTGTGTTTTGTGAAATGGTGCAGCATCATGATGCCACAATCAGTTTTAATAAGATGGGTAAATTATGCTCATAATCATCAGATCATCAGATGCAGTAGTACTCAGGCAGCAGCGAAACAATGCTCAAAGGCCCAATGTCCGCCAAGTAAACATTCTCCATAACATTACACCACCAGCAGCAGCTTGGACTGTTGAAAAGAGGCCGGTTGGCCCCATAAATCACAACATTTACATTTTACAGCATTTGACGCTCTTATCCAGAGCGACTTACAATTATTTTTATACAACTGAGCACTGAACCGCTGACCTTCAGATCAGTAACCCACCGCCTTAACCACTAAGCCACCACTGCCCTGCATTAAACAACAGATACAAGATTCATCAGACCAGGAGATGTATTTCCAATCTTCAACTGATCTGTTTCAGTAAATCTGCAATGAACCACAGTACAAAACCCAAAGAAGCCCATGCACCACAAAGTTTAATGCATTTCGTACTCCAAGCTGCTTTTCTGAACCTGGTTATTAACAGCGGTGATTTAAGTTACTGTAGCTTTCCTTTCAGCAAGTATTTCCACCCACAGAACTGCTGCTCAACCCCCCCAATATCCCATTCTTTTAACGGTCTAGTTGTGAACAAAAATTCCAGGAGTTTATCGGCATCTGAAATATTCAGACCAGCCCGTCTTGCACCAACAATCATGTGATGGTCAAAGTCACTGAGTCACCATTAATTGAAGTTCTTTTAAATATAACAGTTAAAGAGAGAGAGAGAGAGAGAGAGAGAGAGAGAGAGAGAGTGGTTATTTAGCCAGTTAACTAACAAATGTAGTGTTTATGCTTTGAATTTTTCATGCTTTCAATATGTGAACACAAAGAGTAGGCTCGCCTTGAAACTTGTCTAAAACTTGAAAACTTGTCTGATGAACATATTTGGTACAAAGTAGTTCCCAAAATAATTCATAGTGCAAAGAAGAACAACAAGCTATGGCCAAAACACACATGCACAAGACTGACATTACTAATGTGTGCATCATTAATGAGTCGAGGCACTCTGTAGTATTGGCAAAGACATTAACTGATAACAACAAAGGTATGCAAAAAGAAAGTTGGGTCAAGCAAAACAACAGGTGGAACTTCCATGTCTTTCAGGTGAAATTTAGAAATCTTTCAGAGATAAACAGCTGTCTCACCTGGAGGATTGTTTTTCTGTCTTGAAGAAACCCGATTGGCTGTACTGCGCTGAAATCAATGCTGAAATCCACATGCGATAATAACGTCTAGTGTATTTTTTTCACACTTATCTTTCCAATTTGACAGCAGGTTATCAAAACTTTTTATGAGTACATAATACATTATCCAATGTCTGTAACAAGACTGAAAAAAAAAATCCTACTTTACTGGAATGTGGTGCAATCTAGTGGAATCTTGAATGTTATTTAGAATATTAATATTAATATTTCCAAATATTAATGTTTCCTTACCGTAACACAAATGATCTTTACTTACAAACTTACAGAAACTTACTTGCGTCTTTTCCCACCTTAGTGGCAACATACAAAACTTTAAATGCCTTTCTTTACAATAGACGTACAGCCCATTACACATCAGCTTTTAGGCAAGATGAGAACACTCGATTAGCAAAAAAAAAATAAAATAAAAAAAAAAATAATAAAAAAACCCAAGTAGACATGGTAACTGCACTGTATTCTCGCAATGCAATGGTTTGTTTTTGCCACTTTAACATGGGGGGCAGGTTCCCGCTGCCAGTCACATGATTGAGACCCGGATTATCGTTTGTGAGATACTACAAATACTGGAGATTACAGAGGGAGTACCCTCAGGAGATTATACTTCTTTGACCTAGTTCAAGTTTTTAATTTTATGGAAAAGTCCAAAATGGCAGGGAAGTGGCAGGTAACTTTATCCGACAATTTTGTCTAAATCCGACAAAAGTCGGAAAATTCGACTGGTTATAGACACTGATTATCAGTAAACAAAACATAAAACAGAATTTAGCAGCATTCTAACATGACACACAACCGCACAGTATAGTAATGCAACAACAGCAGCACATGTAAGGAATAATGCACAGTGGAGTTCTGTTATAGAAAACTTATCAGTGGCATTTATTAAGTAGCCCACCAGACAAGTGAAAGCTCTAATGTGATAACTGGAAAATTTCATGATGGACTTGCTCTTAAACAAAAGTAGATTTTATCAATTAATTCTTGGTTTTGCAATGCGTAAAATGAAAACCATGATTCACTTTAAAGCATAAAATATTTTTATATGCATACACACACACACACACAGGGGGCCAAAAAAGTTTTTAGTCAGCCACCAATTGTGCAAATTCTCCCACTTAAAAGGTGAGAGAGGTCTTCAATTTTCATCACAGGTATACCTCAACTATGAGAGACAGAATGGGGGAAAGAATCCAGGAAATCACATTGTAGGATATTTAATTAATTAATTGGTAAATTCCTTTGTAAAATAAGTATTTGGTCACCCACAAACAAGCAAGATTTCTGGCTCTCACAGACCTGTAACCCTCTGTCATCCACTCGTTACCTGTATTAATGGCACCTGTTTGAACTCGTTATCAGTATAAAAGACACCTGTCCACAACCTCAAA
>JAQMYF010000022.1:2391358-2403743 GCA_030014195.1 Neosilurus mollespiculum
CATTATATATTAGCAACTTAAAATTTTCAGGGAAGCAAGATTGTCACCTTCGACATAGAAAAAAAACAATAAAATATATTTTTATGGCAAACTAAATCTCTGTATTAAGAGCATAGCATGAAAAACATTAAAATCAGCACCAATACTTTTGCCCCAAAGTAAGTCAAAGCATCATTAGCACATTTCATGTGACACATTTGTAAGAATGTTCCCGACTATTATATATGCTCAGCAAGGAGTTTAAACAATAATGAAGGTGGTTGATTCGATTTCCTTCAGAGGCTTTTCAGACCCAGCTCGCGTCGTAAGAGAGCACAGTGTGACGCTTATCAAGGTTATGCTTGGTTTAAATTACTCATGTCAGATTGCAAGAGCCATGTGACATCTAACACCATATTAAAAGAGAGAGATAATTGGTATCTAAGAGATAGGGACATTAAGGGCTATGCAAGTATCAGAAAGTAATGCCAGTATGGTAACTTATTAGTTAATTTAAATGAATGAGCTAGTAATATTCGATCAGCTCTGCATTATACTGTCGCTGACTATGCCATTAATGTGTGTGACCACATACTCATATGAATTGTGCAAGAGGCACAGAAGGTGTCTTTTACAATGACCAACTCCAATGTGACTTTCAGTAAAAATATTTAATATAATTTTTCTTCATTACACTTTATAAAACAATGTGTTACTGCAGTTTTGTTGTTAACAAATGAAGTACAGGGACAGTGGTGGCCTGGGTCCGGTCGGGGTCGAGGGTTCAAGCCACACTACCAACGGGTTGTCACTGCTGTTGTCACAGCTAACTGGGTTATCAAATGCAGGTCATGTCTCTCACTGTCTGTGGTGAGAGGCATGTAAAAGAACCATTGCTGATTTTCGTCAAGGTTAGGTTGCATTGCCGTCAGCGTGTTTCTGCCCTGCGATAGCCTGGCGAGCTGTCCAGGGTGTACCCTTGCCCAAAATCGGCTGAGATTGGTGCCAGCCTCCCCGCGATTAAGCGGTTCAGAAAATGATGATGATGAAAATGAAGTACTGTGATGCACATTATGCTTTATCATGTTTATGTTATATTGTGATATTATTGTGTTATTTGTCAGGAGGTGTTGATTTTTTGAGCAGACATTTTGTTTATTATACACAGATAAAAAGTAAGACAAATCAAATTCTTTCACTGATAGCAATGTAAAAACACAATTTGCTGTGGTATAAGGGGAGTGAAATACTTCACTCCACTTATACAGTTACTCCACTTATCACTGGGACACAACACACTTAATCTTATGCCTGGTATATGAGAGGCAAAGCATATAGGAAACTATGGCTTGGACAACCTTTTTCTCTTTGAGTCAGATCAATGGTCAAGGACAAAATGTAAAGGCATGCATAGTTTGGTCTATGTGAGGGTAAGAATATAGGAAATATGGCCAGGACATGCATCCCTTTTAAGTGGGTTCAAAGTTCAATGCCAAGTCACAGTGACCTAATGTTGGTATTCTACACTCCCCCTTTCTGAAGATGCATAAGCATACCTAGTTTGGTATATGTGAGGCTAAGCATATAGGAAATGTGGCCCAGACAACTTTTTCGCTTAAGTGGTGTCAAAGGTCAAGGTCACAGTGACCTAATGTTTGTACGCAACAAGCCGGCTTACAACCCTACACATATCCAACAAGCATGAGACAGGTGCATCTGAAGATATTACAGCCCGGATAAATACAGGGACACACACACGGATTCAAGCATTCACAGACGCATGGGCAGAAAGGACACTATAAGGCATGTACATTACGCAAGAACTTATAAACAAACAATCAAACAATTAATGTAGTAGAACTACTACAACTTTCTAAACTTTTCTATACCTTGGAAGAAGTCACATGACAAAAATTCTGAAGGGAAAACCTCCCAGTACATGTAAGCAATCCCTTAAACAAATCCCTTGAACAGCCTGGACAATATGAAAATAATTACCTAAATATTAAATATTTAAAATAAGATACAGTAAGGCATACACATCAACAATATTTTTAATTCATTAAATGAGTGTTTCCCTTCAAGGGAAACCAGAGTCTTTTACCATATATATATAGAAGGGGGCCAAATCTAGGGTGGGTGAATAGTGTTACATGGGATATAGAACATGTGTAATGCTTAATTTTTTGTGGAACCTAGGGGAGTCTAAGTAGGTGCTTCGCTCTGGTAAGCACATGCTATGGTTAACTAGGGCGTGGTTTGATGTGTTCAGTGCTTGTGTAAGGTTAAGGTGGCTGATTTATTTAAACACATGAGTGACAGAGACAAACAAGAGCTTTTCCAGCAAAGAGTTTCACAGGTAAGTGCAGGTCAGGGCTTGAGAATTTGTCAGATCACAAGGAAGCTACAGAGCAGATAAGTAGTAATGACAGCAGGTGAAGAAAGCAGAGGTGAGCATCAGTGACCCCTGACTGACTCCTCATAACACTGTGATACAGCTCATCTCACTCAGGCACACATCCTGCACTGGCAGGTACATACATATACACACACACACACACATACACCATCTTCAACACAAATTAGGTCCTAATTAGGTTAAGACCACCTGAGTATTAAAAAAAATCAAATACTTTTCAAAGTCATTATGAAAGTCAGTCATTATTAAAAAGGATTATGAGCGAACATGCCTTTTAACTTAGCCCAAAGGTAGTAACCTGCTGTTTGCTTAAAGCAAAGCTGCACAATCTGACAGGAAATGAAAACCTACATGACTACATACTCACTATGTAAGGAATAAAACATAAAAGGATGTGCCAATATAGAATGTTTTATCTGGAGAAACTTTGTGCATTACAATTAACATTTACTATACCTAAAGTGGGTATGGAATAGAATAACTCCCACCCCATTTAAAATACTTAACTTTTTTTTTTTTTTGCTTTGGAGACTGAAATGAAAAAACACAAAATATTTGCCAGATGTATTTTCTCAATGCAACTTATACCAGCCAAGTGAAAGACATGAGGTGGCTGCCCAATGCTTGTGTGTGCTCACCGTGTGTGTGTGTGTGTGTGTGTGTGTGTGTGTGTGTGTGTGTGTGTTTGTGTGTGTGGCTCAATTTTCCTTGCGGGACAAGAAAATAAGAAAGATATAAGTAAATAAGCAAATAAACAAACAAACAAATAAATAAATGCAACAGTTAAAAACAGTTAAAAAAATTATTAAAATAAACATTCACTGAAATGGTTAAAGGATCACTCCTTAAATACAAACCTTGAACTTAGTCAACTGCAACTAATCCCCCTTATCCACTGCATGCAAAAGTGTCTTCCACCTGTAATCAATTGTACTCATTCTAACCAGTTCAGCCAAAAAAAAAAAAAAAAAAAAAAAAAGCCTCTATTCCTAAAGCATTCCATTGCTTGGAAGTGTAACTAAAAGCAAACAATAGACTATGGATGTCAAGGAACTGTCAAAAGATCTCAGAAAGTTGTGGACAGGCACAAGTCAGGGTTTTATAGCTCTCTATAGTTGGTATAAGCTGTATGCCCTACTTTTTATAAAAAAAACTGTTGTAAGTGGCTCTGTAAATTCTGCACTGCGCTTGCGCCCCACCCAATGCCTTGTATTCATTCTGTGATGCCACCCAACAGAAAAAAGCCTGTTCCTTCCCACCAACACACAAACAAGATAGCGGCACACTTGTCAAGAAGTAATTATAACTTTAATGGTAATTGTAGTCCTTAATTAAGTTTAATTTTATTTTCAAGGCTGCAAACAAAAAATGTTGCTATTACGTTACCCTTTTCTATACCCACTATTCTCTCTCTACTCTATTATTACTTATTTATTAATTTGAATGTTTTAATTAGTACAGTTAATTCTGGTCCCCTAATTTGACTGAACAACAGGTGTTGCACTGTTTCCCTACCCTTGTCTGTGTTTGTATTAAAGCAGAGAGCCATACTTTAGAAAATATGGTAACAGATTGACCTGATTTTTTAAGGCTCATACAACCATATGGTCCTTTGCAGGAAATCTTACAGAATCACTCTCACAATCACTTTGCTGTACTGAACATGTTATTTTGTACTGAAGCTGTTATTGCTCTCATGACTATTAGCTATACTGATGTGAATATAACAGCACTCTTGGACTACTGTAATATTTCTCAAGTATACTTTCAATGCTTTAACGGTCTAATTAATTCATTCATTGTAAGGAGTAGAAACTTTGGAGATTTATCTTGGAAACTTCCCATTTTGTTTTGCAAAGAAAGTTAACATTTCAAATGTAAGGTTACCTTAAAAGGCATATTTTTGCCAAACTTCCGATGGGTGCCTAACTCCTCTGCAGCCTTCCCAACAGAACATAAACAGAGTTTGCCTGTGTGCAGATTAGATTTGTCCTAACCTGAACACCTCATTATTTGTGGCATACTGGATTATCAGCACAGCTACCTTCTTTAAATACTTTAACAGAGACTACATGGTGGTACAGACACAATAAAGAGAGAAGCTATGACCAGTTATTACTCCTAACTAATGGCACATTACCAAGGCTCATGATCAGACATTAAGAAATGTAAATAATCAAACTAAGTTCTTACAATTTAGAATAGATAACACTGAACAAAAAAGAGGCATCGTTATCCTGCTATTACTTGGGTAATTCTGTGCCATTTGGGAAATGTGTGGCTGCACCACCTCATATTTTGTTTTAATCTTTACGCTTCTGTCGTCTGGCACCATAAGTTAAGTTGTGTGTTTTGTCATATGAGAGAATGTCATTTTACTTCACACTTAGGATTTTTCTCCTCTTTACATTGGAAAAGTGCATTTTAGCTGAAATCCCATCAACCTGAACCTAGAAAAGCATTCTTGTCACAGAACACTAGGTGTATTCCCAGTGTGGTCAACTGCACACTTAGTTTCAGTTTTTACTAAATTTGATTCTGACCTGATGGAAATCAGTTAAAAAAAATTAGACGGTTTTTGAATAGGCTGGCTGGTGTTGCTGGTAACTGAAGTGGATACTGAGGGAAGTGTTTTGATATACACTTCACCCTCGATTTCCTGGATTATTAGGGGGATAGGCTGTCCGGGAACCTCAAAAGTCCAGCAATCGCTAATGTCCGTGGTCCCTACCCTTTCCCGGACATTTACCATAATCAGTCTGGCAATCACCATTATTCAGCATCAGTCCTGGACTTTTACACACTTATCTGACACTCAATACACAATATTGTGTTTCCACAAACTTAAGGAGCGAATCAGCACATTCTTTTATCACATTCATTTAAATGTGGGTCCGGCTCGTCGTCACTGTCCTCACTTTCACTTAGATCTCCCGTCACTGATGCCACTATCTGTTCATCGGACATTATTTCGTGCCCCTCTGCTGCTTCATTTTTAGGAGGGAAGTTTGAAAATCATAACCGACCCGGACTTCCATCATCGATTCCTGGACTTGTCCGAGCAGTTGTCCGGCAATACCAAATATCTGGCGCTGGGAAATAGGGGTACGGGAAATCGATGACTGCAAATAATAAATTTACCTGACTAATCAGGACATGTTAGGTCAAGGTGACCCAGTTTCAATAGGCCTGAAGACCTTGACACTAAGTGTAAATGAATGAATGAATTGGAAACAAATATGACAAAAACTGCACCCTCTAGAGTGTTAACAGACATTTTTGATGAACTGTTGAAGTGTTGGTAAATTGTGCTGACCCATAAGCTTTGTTACCATTGGGGGGGGGCCCTAAACCAGCTTTTTAACTTTAAGTTTTTTTTTTTATACATTTTTTTAAACAAAACTTTTGTGATCGATCGAATTTTTTTATGCGTCGAGGTGCCTGCCAGCTGGTTATTTTGTTTACGTGACATTGACCTACAGATTCAGCGCAAGCACTTCGTATTTAATAATGACTTGCACAATCAGCCAATGAGAATGCGGCCATTTGCCACACTATTTTCCATTGGCTAGCTTCGTTTTGGTCAATGACGTGTGTTATTTCTGTTTGGCTGTTGGTTGTGAAAATAATGCAGATGGTCTTAAAGAAATATCTTTTCACCAGTAAGTGTTTTTTATTTTTTGAGTCATGCTGATGAATAGCATTTGTTTTTATTTTTTTAAGACCTAATGAGAGGCTTGTGCAACACTTTACAACTTTTAAGGGCTCTTCTATTAAGAGAATTATATTTTGGTTATTTTACAAGCTAAAATTTTAGTGTGGACTCATTTCAAGGGCACGAAAATTGATATGCATGGAGGACTATAAGGACTATATATATAATTATATCATGCGAAAATAATTCTTCATGTTTAAATCTGAAAACATATGTGGCTTATTTTACTCATTTGAATGTGACAAACTTTCCAAACCTCTTTATTAGGGTCAGAGAGAGGCTGGAGCCCATCCCTACTGACTACAGGTAAAAGGCAGGGTACACTCTGAACAACTCACCAGACCATCACAGGGCCAACACTGACAGACAACCTTTCATACTCATATTCACGCCTTGGGCACTTGAGAATATCCAATTAGTTTAACAGGCATGTCTTTGAAATATGAGAGGAAACCTTCACAAGCTCTTAGAGAAAATGCAGACTCCACAAAGAAGCGCTCTCACCAAGCACAGGGCTCCAACACAGGACCTTCTTTCTGTGAGGAGGAAAAGATGACCACTAATGTGTTTATTTATACACCTTTATTAAACTTTGAAGGGAAACAGTAAAATAACAACTCTATATGCATCCCAGTTTTGCTAAAAACCCATAAAGAAATTGTACTTAAATGACCTAAAAAGAAAAAACTCAAGACTGACAATGTGTATTTTTGCAAATTTACGACAGGATGTGCTCAAAAGCCACTTTAATGTCTCATTTATTATGTTCAAGTTTGAATTGCGTTCCCATTCTGGTGGTGGCTAGAGCTGGAATAGTGGACAGCACATGTATTGTTGGCACCCAACATATGTCATCAAATGCAGGCCACTTGAATAACACAGCTGGCCCTTTTGGATGAATGAACTTTCACCTGACATCATCAAATTACTATAAAGTCTGAACAGAACCATCAAGCAGTATCTTGGTTTTATTGAATTAACACTGATTACATCGTACTGTTTGAAATACGCAAGCTCCAGACAAGTTCAAATGTTTAACAATATAAAAATATAAATATATATTTTAGAAATGTTCTTTACTTCTGTTATGTTATGGCACTGAACCATGCAGTATAACAAGTAAGTTAAAAATATACAGTTAAAATAAGCCGTACATGTTGTCGAATTTTAACATGACGATAATATGAAAGCAATGTGTAATTTCTAGAATGCTTTTAGTGCCAAACAACAAAAGTTTGAACAAAACAACATATAAAGTTAAAACAAAATCTGAGATGGTGTAGCAACACCTCTATCTGAACTGGTACAGAATTACCCACATATTTACATCTACCGTATTATATTATTTATATGTGAATTATGCAGCTTTTCATTTGACAATTTTGTAACACAAAAAGCTTTTTTTTGCCAGTTTAGTACAAGGAAAATGTACATTTTGGACGAGCTGCTAAAACTTCCCAATATATGCACTTTTCTAAAGACTGAGAAAAACTCCCAGTCAGTACTTGCACACTGACATGTAAGGCATGACATGAACTGTACAGCATGCCCACAACTTTAAAATTACAGAGATTTTCACTTCCTCGACAAAGATGAAAGCTCTGATTTTGTCAGAACATCATCCTACCAGATTGAGCTTTGATGTCTGTGTCACTGATTTTTGTTCACAGAGAAAGGGATCTAACTGAAGGCTCTTGCTCTCATTTAGCCCAAGTACAGAGATGCGGGGTATTCTAAAACATTCTTTAAGGTACACAAGAGGTCTACGCTTATCAGAACAGTCTACACAATTTAACATGGCAATACTCGCATTCAATCATTTTAGATATTACTATTTTTAGCTTTGAAATGTCACAGCACTTACACTATATATTTTAGATTGTAACATGCCACTTCAAGCAAACTGTAGGTGCGGTATTTTACTGTAGTCTGCGTTTTCCTGCGTGACATGTATTAGTATCCATCACTGGCCTTCTGTTTATTTATAATGACCATCTGGTATTACCTTGACTGATCTTATTGTTTAAGGTACCAAAATATCACTTATTATTTCTCAAAACAATCTGCCCATCTTCCTCGGATCTCCTTTATCACCTAGGCGTTGCCATTTTCAGAACTGTCACTCACTCAATGTTTGTTTTGCACTGGAGGAAAGGTCACTAGCTTGCCAAACCTGAAAACTGCATATTTTTCTGACTGCCTTCTAGAACGTCAAGCCAGATTTCATGGTGACCACCATTAAGCAATCTTGTTATAATTTCAGCCAATCAAAACATCAGAAGAAATGTCTTTTCCAGGCTAATGAATATTAACTACTTTTTACTCCTCAGCCAGTTATTGTTGGAGGGGTGTTGTTGGCTTGGCGGCCAGGCGGGCAGGCAAGTGGCGTGACAATTTATCCCGGCCATTGCTCAGCTCAGCTTTATAAAATTTTGCATAGGCACTCCCTATGACCAAAACCTGTGCATGGGGTAGTTAATTTGCATACGTGCCCTTTGAATACGTGACCTTGGCACGGTGACCTTTAACATATAAAGTTTCTCCCGGCCATTTCTCGGCTCATATGATGATTGCTTTCTGAAATTTTGCATCGGCACTCCCAATGACCTAAACCTATGCTTGGGGTAGCTATTTTGCATGCGTGATTTTTGACCTTGGCACAGTGACCGTTTGTCTTCACTGTGTCAGCAGCTGTTGCTTTTATCCTTTATTGTTATAAGTTTCAAATAATACGTAGATACAGCTTGAACAGCTTGTGTTTGTCTTCAAGTCAAGCTGCAAAACAACTATATTTTTTTATATATGGCAACTAGAAAATTTTCCGGCAATTTTCTGGCACAGTTAGGATTTCCGATTTTTACATTGGTACGACTTGCCGATACCAATTTTAATTTGAACAGCTATAATTGACAGAATATGCAAACAAAAACATTAACTTACTCTATTTTTTATTTACTACTGTATTGCAATAAAGAATGATTGCAATTTATGAGTAATAATAATAGCTAGTTAGCACGTTCACCTCAGCAAGAAGGTCCCGGGAACAATTCCCGGGCTCGGGGCGTTTCAGTGTGGAGTTTGCATGTTCTCCAGTGCTTGCATGGGTTTCCTCCCACAGTCCAAAAACAAAAGGCTTATTGGCAGTTCCAAATTGCCCCTACGTCTAAGAGTGAGTGTGAATGGCTGCATGTGTGTTGGCCCTGCAGTGACCTGGCGAGCCCTTCAGGGTGTACTTCGCCTAGAGTTGGCTGAGATGGGTGCCAGCCTCCCCGTGACCCTAATTAAGAATAAGAATAGAAAATGAATGAATTAATAATAATTATTAATATATTCATATATTTTTATAACTGTATTATTATATAGTAACAATAGGTGATGTAACTCACCTGTTATCTAAAACTACTCTAAAGCAACTCCAAGTTTACTTTTATTAGTTGCACAGTCTGCTCATCACTCCAAACAATGTTTAATAGTGCAGTGAATGCTCTAGTACTGCAGTTTTCTCTTCTTAGCTTCTTCAAACTGAGCATGATCAGCTGGGTGATGGTGTATAAAGTATGTTTTACAAATTGCACGGCTTTTGTCTTTACTCACGGCAAAAAAAATTCCACACTAACAATATGAAAATGTTTTGCTGTAATAGCTGCAAACGGAGGATTTAATGAAATTAAAGGAAAGTTTGAATAACAAAAAATGATACAAAAACATTTATTATTTCTATCCGTGTTGATGTCTTGACTATATTTTATATTCATTTTACAACGCACTTGTTGGAGTTTAGGTCTGGACTTTGACAGGGCCATTCTAATACACACATATGCTTAACCATTACATTGTAGCTCTGGCTGTATATGTAAGGATGTTGTCCAGCTGGAAGGTGAACCTCTACACCAGTCTCAAGTCTTTTGCAGACTCTAACAGGTTTTATTTTAAGATTGCCCTGTATTTGGCTCCATCCATCTTCCCATCAACTCTGACCAGCTTCCCCATCCCTGCTGAAGAAAAGCATCCCTACAGCCTGATGCTGCCACCACCATGTGTCACGTGGGGATAGTGCTAATTTTGTGCCACACATTGCGATTTGCATTTACGACAAAAAGTTAAATGTTTTCAAAAAAGTCTCATCTGACCAGAGCACATTCTTTCACATGTTTGCTGTGTCCCCCACATAACTTGTGGCAAACTGCAAACAGGACTTCTTATGGCTTTTTTTCAACAATGTCTTTCGTCTTGCCACTGTTCCATAAAGGCCAGATTTGTGGACTGCACGACTAATCCTGTGGACAGATTTGCCCCTCTGAGCTGTGGATCCCGCAACTCCTCTAGAGTTACCATGGGCGTTTTGTCTGCTTTTCTGATCAATGCTATCCTTGCTTAAATTGTAAGTTTTGGTGGATGGTCATGTCTTGATAGGTTTGCAGTTGTGCCATACTCTTTGCATTTTCTGATGATGGACTGAACAGTGCTCCTTGATGTTCAAATCATGGGATTTTTTTTTAAATAAGCTATCCCTGCTTTAAACTTCTCCACAATTTTATACCCTGACCTATCTGGTGTGTTCTTTGGGCTTTATGATGCTGTATGTTCACTAATGTTCTATAACAAACCTCAGAGGCCTTCAAAGAACAGCACAAGTGTTACACACAGGTGGACTCTATTTTTTAATTATTTGACTTCTTAGGGCAATTTAGTTGCACTGGAATTTATTTATGCCCCTTTCTCACCAAAGTAAATTGTCCTGCGGCGCAAAGTGTGATTGTCGTCGCGTGTACCGCAAGTTGCTGCAGAGAACCGTCAGCACCACAGCCTGTAGCTTCTGGAGATATTCGCGTTAAATTCTATCGTTAGATTTTTTTGCCGCATTTCTGCATGACAATGTGACACCACCGCCTTCATACCATGAACACTGTGTGAACACAAGCACCGGTGGTACCATACGATGCTCATGGTGACCATACCTTTTTTCTCATGATATAAAAGGCTGTGAATCTTCACCTCAGCTATTGTTGCAGAATCATGCCTTTGAAGGGAAGAAGATAAGGATGAAGGGAAAAAAGTGTTTTCTGCATCTACACAGCGGGGTATGCCTCCTTGAGGTACCGTGTGAAAGTTCTGTTGGCGATAAAGGGTATTAGAGGAATCAGAGTGAAGGGGGCTATATCTGCCTTCCACCTCTAGAGAGAAGGGGAAGAGGATGACTTCCACTCCTTCAGAATTAGTTATTTTGCCAAAGTCATTCGTCAGATCACAGCTTGTACAGCTATAGGGAGCAGCACAGCGAGCAACCAAAGATGGCTAGACCAGGTGCCACAGAAATGGGCCTATTGTGGGTCTTAGAGTATATTTCAAATATTTTAGATCAGAATACAGTCAGTGAAGGGCAGGACAAAAAAGAATGAGACAGGGTGCCCTCAGAGACATTACATCTGTCATACATTGGTGAAACGAAGGGAAACATTTAATGTAGCCTGGATTTGCAGTAACGTATATGAACTTTAAATTGAAACAGTTGGTGTCTGCTGTGAATAGGGCATGTATAATAAATAAGCCCTTGTCCCATTCAGCATCAGACAGTCCAATACACAGCTCTCCTTTTTGTGTTTCCCTGAATTCACTGTAGTGACACTGATCCAACCATCAAACATATTTAGAGACCTAGAGATAAAACACCTGGAATCAAAAGGGCTGTTTAAGACAGCAAAAAATATGTGCTTTCCAGTAAAAGTTTTAAAATTATGATCAGACGTAGTGTCTAGCCTGCAAATAACAAAAAAGTGAGTGAGGCAATGACAATTTCTCTCTTAATTAGTCAAGAGTCAAATCACCCTGCTATGTATAAATCTTGAATTAAAACTAAGCCCTACTGTTTCTTGACTAGATAAGCTGAATCTGACCATGGGGAAAGAAAGTAATAATTGAAATAAATTGGTGTTTGCACAGCGGCCTCTGGTAAACTCAAAACACTCCTAATTTGATATAAAACCCTGACTGTTTACTAGCACAAAACTCCAACTTGGAGAATAGTAAAGCTGGCAAGGAAAAATTGATGACAGAATTTGCTTCCATGTGCAACCACAAAGGGGAACCAAATGCCAAATTACCTGGCAACCCCGGTTGCCAAAACATTAAAGCCCTAACATTAGTGGCCCAGTAATAGTATCTGGGCGGCACGGTGGCACAGCACATCCGCCTCACAGCAAGAAGGTCCTGGGTTCGATTCCCAGCTCGGGCGTTTCTGGGTGGAGTTTGCATGTTCTCCCTGTGCTTGCGTG
>JAQMYF010000022.1:2408290-2418749 GCA_030014195.1 Neosilurus mollespiculum
ATTCTCTTTACAAGGGGAAAGCAGCTTTTTCATTGGCCTGCAGCCCACACCAGTCCACCTCAGCATCTTGGCTTTCAAGTTCACTAAAACACATTTTTCGCTTAGCCATGAATTTAAACACCAACACAAGTGGTGGCTACAACCCATGGACATTCCCTGATGGTCTAAATTGAGGTGGCTCGGGCATCTGATTAGAATGCCTCCCGAACGCCTCCCTGGTGTGGTGTTTCAGGCATGTCCACCCAGGAAGAGACCTTGGGCCGACCCAGAACACGCTGGAGGACCAACGTCTTTTGGCTGGTCTGGGAACGCCTTGGCGTCCCCCCTGGAAGAGCTGGAGGAAGAGGCTGGGGAGAGGGACGTCTGGACCTCACTGCTTAGGCTGTTGCCCCCGCGACCCGACCCCTGAACAAGCGGAAGAAGATGAATGAATGAATAAATGACTTCTGAACCAAATCACTCCTGGGTTGATGTTGCTGTTTAATTCGGAGTCTGTATGTCTGTGTTCGTGTATAGCTAGCTAGGAAACTTTACGAAACAAACAAACATTATTCAACTAAAACAAGGAGCAAACTCAAGAATGCTATGATTATGTTTTTTTTTATTATTATTTACAATAGGATTATGAGCAAAGACTATTTTCTAAAACTCCTTGTCCATCTGAACTCAGTGCCCCGGTCAATCAAACAGAGGTTTCAGCAACCTTAATATTTCCTCCAATCATCATGAAGCAGCCCAGCACACAGTCGCAGCGAAGCTCACACACCTACCTGAACAGCCAGTTGGCCTAATGTGCATGTATTATTGGACCACTGAAAGAAATTGAAATACAACAGGGTGATGTCAGTACCATTCTGGTACATCCCAGAGCTTCACACACTGCTTCTAATTTCAATTTACAATGTTAATGTCTGCGAGACTTGAGCGAACAGGCGGGTATTGATTTCCAGTGTAGTTTATACAATAAAAAGTTACGATGCTTTAAAGGTAAAGAAGAAAATCTGAGTTTAGCTGGGCTAGCAGGTAAACTAGAAAACAAATGTGCATACTTATCACTGTGAGCCATCGCCGGCATATACATGTTCATCCGAGTGTGTCCACTGAGCTTTCCCCAGAGTGTCACGAGATCTAAAACAATAGCAAGTATAACACCCATCGGCCTCCAAAATGCATTTGCTAGTCCCTCTATACACTGGTCACAGCTGAGATCTACAAGTAATTTCTGGGGTTGCTGCACAACAACATAACTGGAGATAAAAGATGGCTAAAATGGCTCACCTAACTCACAAAGCCAATGGAGACCCTGTTTCTTTACGCAACGCCAACTCAGAAAAAGTTGGGACAGTACATCAACTGTTATCATACCACTATTCCATCAGGGTCATGGGGAAGCTGGAGCCAAGCCCAGCTGACTTCAGGCAAGAGGTGGGGTACAACCTGAACAGGTCCTATATCTTCTGTAGGGCTAAGACAAACAAAAACAACCATTCACGCCTATGAGCAGCTTACAGTATCAAGTTGACCTAAAGTGCATTTATTCAGACTGTAAGAAAGTGGAGTACCTGAAGGAAACCCATTCAAGCACAGGGAGAAACTACAAACCTCACACAGGAACGTTCTTGACTAAGATTCGAACCCTGAACTTTCTCACTGTGAGGTGATAGTGCTAACCATGGGATGGTATGTTGAGATTATAATTTCAGTGGCAGTGGTGGCTTAGTGGTTAAGGTGATGGGTTATGGGGATATTTAGGGACTGAAGACACAGAGTAAAGTTTTTTAACTGTTACTTTCTCCCATTCTTTCTGCAAACAGGTCATTAAAAAGCTTAAGGTTGTTGTTGTTTGTTTCAAAATTCATCATACAATTATTAGGAACAGGTCATGCCAGTCCCACCTCCACACCCTCTTCTTCCTCAGCCATGCTTTTGTATTGTGTGCAAAATGTGGTTTTGTTAATATTGTTGAAATATGCATATGCTACGCTTGAAAAGTTGCTCCGAAATTCCACTGTACTTGTACTGAAATACTGGACTACTGATTTCTCTGGCCACAATACATGTTTTCATGTATTTCTCTTTATGCATTGAAATTTTACCATTCTTTCATCATAAATTATCCAAATTGCTTAATCCTATTAGGGTCACGAGGAGCCTGACACCTGTCTCAGTCAGGTAAGGCAAAGGTAGGATACACACTGAACAAGTAAAAGGCTACACTAAAAATAACAAATGTCTCAAGTGTTACTATTACTATCAGCTGTAATAACGTTTTTTACCAAGCTGGTAAATGGAGGAAGGGACAAGGGTTCTGTCACTTCTCCTAATGCTGAATGCTGACTCTTTATAGTCAGTCATGAAAACAGCACAATCATTTGCAAAGCATTCTCTTTACAAGGGGAAAGCAGCTTTTTCATTGGCCTGCAGCCCACACCAGTCCACCTCAGCATCTTGGCTTTCAAGTTCACTAAAACACATTTTTCGCTTAGCCATGAATTTAAACACCAACACAAGTGGTGGCTACAACCCATGGACATTCCCTGATGGTCTAAATTGAGGTGGCTCGGGCATCTGATTAGAATGCCTCCCGAACGCCTCCCTGGTGTGGTGTTTCAGGCATGTCCACCCAGGAAGAGACCTTGGGCCGACCCAGAACACGCTGGAGGACCAACGTCTTTTGGCTGGTCTGGGAACGCCTTGGCGTTCAATTCAACAGACCATCAATTCAACAATTCGCCAGACCATCACGTGCACAGCCATTCACACTCACACTCACACCTATGGGCAATTTTGAACAGTCAATTAGCCCAACGTGCATGTCTTTGGACTGTGGGAGGAAACTGGAGTACCGGGAGGAAACCCACACATGCACTGGGAGAACATGCAAACTCCACACAGAAATGCCCACGCTGAGCCCAGGAATCGAACTCAGGACCACCTTGTTGTGAGGTGGATGTGATAACCAATACACCACTGTGTTGCCCTAAAAATCCAATAGATTCTTTCAATCATTTAATGAAAATATATAGATTTAGGTCCTGCGTAAAAGCAGAGCTCCCAAAGATATCTCTACTGATAGGAGTCCGAGGCTGGTGTTATAAGAGCAGGTCCTTTAAAGGATAGCAGCTTGTCATTGTTCGCATGCATGGTAAGTGTGTGGTGAAGTGAGAGTGAAAGTAGCATTGTATTTGGAGGAGGAGGAGGAGAAAGAGAGAGAGAGAGAGAGAGAGAGAGAGAGAGAGAGAGAAAGTGTGGCATGTGAAGTTTTAGCTGTAGTAAATGTAGAGTGAGGTTACAGGTTGCATAATATTTTGGCACTGCCTAAAAGCAGAGCTCTGAAAATGTTTGCATTTATTTTCAGTAAAGATACGAACCTATCCCAGTCGACTGTGGGTAAGGAGGGGTATAGCCTGAACAGCTTGCCAGTGCATCAATGGGCCAACAAACACCCACATAACCACTGACACTCACACTCACAGCTAGGGGCAATTTGGAACAGCCGATTAGTCTTATATATACATGTCTTTGGACTGTGGGAGAAAACCAGAGTACCTGGAGGAAACCCACACAAATTAAGGGAGAACCTGTAAAGACCCCTGCACAATGCTAAGGTGGCGATTTGTGAGAGAGGATTAACAGAATAGTGTATCAGAAACAGTCATTTATTCTACTTCAGGCTAAAACTAAAGAGAATGACTAAAGCTGAATGATATATGAGTGTATGATAATATACCCTTTACTTGTCAGTTTATTAGATATATTGCAATAATACCCCAAACAGGATGCTACCTCCCCCATGTTTCACTGTAGGTATGATGTTCTTTGGATCGGCTTTCTGCCAGATACACCATTTGCCATTAAGGCCAAAGAGTTAAATGTGTTTTCCCATTTGGCTTCAGAATCTTTATGATGCAATATGGCAAAGCTCAATCAAGACATGTTGTGGCCTTTCTTGGTGAACTTTTGTTTTTTAAACCTCCTATTTAAGCCACATTTGTGAAATATTTCTGATATTGTTGTCACATGCACAGAATGACCACTCTTTGAGAAAAATTCCTGTAAGTGCTTCAAAACTGCAAGAAGAAGGTCTTCTCCTTGTTCTTCCATCCAGTTAAAAGGAATGACCTGATCTGGGAAGAGTCCAAGTAGTATCAAACACTTTCTACTTCCTTGATTATGGACTTTTTCTGTGCTCCTTGGGATTGATAAAGCCTGCGAAACAACTTCATCGCTGAGGTCTTTTTACAGAGACTTGCCACCAATAGTTAATTGTTTGCTTATTTATTTATAAGGGTCATTCCTTTAACCATCTTAGTAATTCTGTTATTTATTTATTTGTTTATTTATGAACTGTTGCTATAAATTTTTCACTTGTCTGTTATAAGCTGCATTGAGCAAATACTGCTAGCAAAATATTACTTGTGTGTGATTTCTCTATTGATGCCTTTTATTTCAACATGGTTGAAATCGACTGTGCCAGTTAGGTTTGTGAAAATCTAATTAGGTTATTCCATGCAGCTGACATGACAACACTCAGACATTAGTGAAAGAGGAAAGGCCCTCTCCCAACATGGAGTGCTTGTTGAGAAATACTCCAAAGTTGTTAAAGCTGTACTAGTCGCGGTGCAGTGCAACAATATTGAAATTGTGCGATTACATTTTACATAAATTATTTATTTGGCAGACACAATTTGTCCTTCCATAACTAACTTGCAATTGAAACAGGATGCAGTCCAAACAGTCAGATTCTCAATGATGATCTTTCCAGTGCTGGCTCGTTTTCAGAACCTATTTCAGAGGATGGACCTCAGGAATTGAAAATGACTCATAAGCCAGTCATCATCATGTGTGTTTTCTTTCTTTCTTTTTTAATAAACAGTCTTAGTTGACTATTGGCAATGCTCCCAGAAATGATTAGCTATTCCATTACACCTTTCGGGGGACTGTGGCGGCTTAGTGGTTAAGGCGATGGGTTACAGATCTGAAGGTCATAGGTTCAATCCCAACTATCACCACTGTTTGGCCCTTGAGCAAGGCCCTTAACCCTCAATTGCTCAGTTGTATAAAACAATGATAATTGTAAGTTGCTGTGGATAAGAGTGTCTGCCAGATGCTGTAAATATACTTATGATTTAGTGGGAAAGGGCATCACGTTAACAAGGGTGTCACTTAACTCTAAACAGATTACTCCCCCACCCTCCCCAGTGTTCTACATAAATCCTAATGGGTGAATATAATGGCAGTCTTTTTTTCATTATGTTCCATTAATCTCTTTCCTTCTGGTTGCACACAGTCAAGAGTATGTATAATGGTGCACAGAAATTATCCAGGAAGTGCTGATGCGTGTACAACCTTGTCCATGCATTATCTACACACCAATCTCACAGAAAGACATAGCATACACTAAGACTTCAGTGCAAAGTGTGGGGTGTAAAAGCATATGGTCTAACTGCAATATTTTTTTCTGCTGTAAGAAGCAACACTTCACACACAGGATGTAGTGCTTTAAATTAAACAGGCCCTTGAATAAGTAACTGCACCTACATACCACATGGAATCCTACTGACCATTGCACTGCTTGTAGAGATGCTGACATGACATACTGATAGACCACTAAACATGGGAAACACTGCCATGGGCCAAGTAGATTTCAGCGACTACACTGTAATCAATCACTCATGATATTTAAAATATAAGGTAATTATTGGGTAAATATAAGATATTACCCTATATAGGTCCAAAAGTATAGTTTATTACTCTACATATTTTGTTTTCTGTTTTTTAACAGCCAGCTTTCATGTACAGCTCAGGCATTATTTTAAGATATAGCTAAATGCTACAGACAAACAAGGGTAGTGCTGCACAGGTGACATGGTACCCCTTTGGAAAGCAGCCAGTAAACGATTTGCCAGTTTTGTCCTTGTTAAATGCATAATCAGTAGGCTTTTTATTTATGAGAGAGGGAGGGAAAGTCAGTCCTAGAGGAAAGACTGCTCATCCTTGTTATCATTACTGTTGGCGTTCTTCATTAATAAAAACAAAAATGACCATATAAACATTACAATAATGTAACATTGCCACATAAAGATTACAAAAACTACATATTATTATTCGCTTTCATTTAGCTCCAAAATATATCACCAAAACAGATCTAACCCATAATCTATAAACTTCACAAGACCTCTGAGAGTTGCTGTGGAATCTGAGACCAGGCAGGTTCTTTAATAAGTGACCTTCGCATCTCGGCCCCTGCTATGCATTATGGGATTGGATAAAATTTTGACTACCAAGCGAACCTGTGTAAATGGAGGAATGCAACATGAACGTGAGCAACTGGTGCAGTTTAGATGATTTTAAAAGGTGGAAAGTTTTTTGTAAACGCTGAGGATTTGGTGTGAATCATGAAATGACGACAAGGCATCTTTTCATCAGCTGTAACATGTACATATTTAGCTCTTTGGTTAAATGCATATCAGGCCCAGTAATAAATTACATAATATCTCATTACATCAACTGAAACTGACAGTATTCTACAGTATACTACAGCCATGAAATTCAGTACAAATAAAAAAAAAATTCCAACCAAAACATGCCTGATGCGATATAAGAGACCACGTTTCGTAGTTGACATATATTTATTTACACATGTTTACTTGAAATGATAACCAGCATTTGGCTTGATTTTGCTTCACACAACCCAAACATAAATATTAAAATACAGGAAATGAGGCATAAACTAAAGTTTTTGTTTGGAAGGCATTTATAATTATACACCAATCTATTAACATCCAGATATTCCTTTACAACAATTACAACAGCTGTCAGCTTGTCATTGTCTACAGTAACTAAAGTTGAACATGCTGTAGTGTCGTGGGTGATAATAGGGCGTCTGAGGTATTAGCCCACTTACTCACCCATTTCCTTAATTAAAATATAAGTCCGTCTACTAATTAGCAATAACCAAATTGTAAACATTTAACTATAATTCAGCCACTTACTAGTTAATCCATCGCTTGTGAGCTTCAGGGTTTTTCTTCTCTGTGGGTAAATTGTGCAAAACAAATGGTGGTTTGCATGAACATTCCAGCTCTTTGTGCTCTCAATCATGGATATCACACTGACTTCCACTCCACCTTTTAAATCTATAATGACCGTCGGCACATCTACAATAGCACAACGTGCACCATGTTTACACTTGACCGGGACTTAAGTTTTAAACACAGTTAAAGCTACACTTTCAGTGTTGGACAGGGGTCCATCATGTGCACTCTGACTGGTCTACAGCCATGCAACCTTATATGCAGCAATCTTGCAATGAAATGTGTGTTCTGATAACTTTCTATCGTAACTTGTCCTTCCTTTTACCACTTTAGTTGTAGTGGAGCTGTTTAATGCTGAAAATCAATGGAATAGTCCATTTTGTGATACAAGCATGAAATCTGGTGTGAGTGTAATCTTTTAGGAAATCACCTTGGCCATCTCGAATTGTCAATATTCAAGCTGGTGCCCACATTTTTCTAATCATCTCTTTTTCAAAGTGCTTTATCTCAGCTTGGGTTTGTATTTAATATACCTTTTTCTTGTTAGATGACTAAGTTCAACAATGGCTTATTTAAGGGAATATACAATTTAAATAAATTATTTTACAATTTATGGAAAAACTTTCATACCAAAAATTAATACCAGCCATATGAAAGGCTCCTGAGACCAGACACTTATTATAAATGCAAGAGGGAAAAAAACTTAATCAAGCAACTAATATCATGTAAAAACTATAATTTTCATGCTCAGCGATGGCCGGGCGAGCTGTCCGGGGTGTACTCTGCCCTCGCCCAGAGTCGGCTGAGATGACCGCCAGCCTCTAAAAAATAAAGATGCTAATTAGGATTAAACAGTTTAGAAAATGACATGAATACAATTTTCATGAGAGGAGAC
This sequence comes from Neosilurus mollespiculum, assembly GCA_030014195.1. NCBI lineage: Eukaryota > Metazoa > Chordata > Actinopteri > Siluriformes > Plotosidae > Neosilurus > Neosilurus mollespiculum. Next base: position 2,416,223 of record JAQMYF010000022.1, read on the forward strand.
GACTCAAAAAAGATTTTGGTGTTGATATAATAATAGAAAAATGGTTTTCATTCCTTGTCATACATACATTTGTTATGAGGTGATTTCAGTGAAGTGTGTAGTAAAAACTCTGAATTTGGACTGGCAGAAAGCTGGCCAATTTTTTGATTTTTTTTTTTTTGATGGCCAATGTTATTTTATGACACAGTAGTGTCATTTAAACTTCTGTAGCAAATTTCATGCTTGTATCACCATTTGAACTATTTTTGGAACAAGCCACTGCACTATAGGTCCTAACTACTGCATACCTGGAACACCCTACAAGACCTGTGGTTTTGAAGATGCTCTGAACCGAGAATTTGGCTCTTGCCAAAGTCACTCAGATCCTTACCCTTGCAAGGGTAAACAAGTCTGAGACCAGCGAGAGAGCATGATGACGGTTTTTCTTAAGGCAATTTAAACAGAAATGCAATATTAAAAAGCTGTGCTATCCATTCCTTTTCTGCGAACTGGGCCCCTGCACTGTTTTGAGAGCTTGAGTCACGTGTTGTTATGGTGTGCTCTGTGCTGTGTCCTTGGCATGCTCCTCAGAAAGTGCCATCTTCATGGGTTCTGGTTTGAGCTGGGCATCTTGTCGGTGAGCTGGCCTGGCGTGAACCTCTTCCGACATGTGATGAACACTTCTCTCTGAATAAGACTGTTGTAACCATAGCTGCCCCTCGCTGCAACCCAAAGTTTCTCTCCACGTTCCTTTCATTCTTCTCTATTTTTCTTTTTTACGTGAATTTGAGTCCAGAATTCATGCATATTAATGAGCTGCTACTTGGGTCTCAGGCCAATAGCCAGCAGTTCAGCCTTAAGCAGAGGTGTTTTCTGTCAAAAGGGATTCAATTTATAACTGATAAGATCATAGCTTGTGCCTTTTACAGAAGTATAACTTGTTACATGTACAAACTTCATTTGGATATGTTATTATATTATAATCTTTCTCATAAAACCCTCCCAAACTCATAAAAATGTACGAATTGTATTTATTAGAATATTTCGGCAACATTTATGGGTGTATAACCAGTTTCCCAGAGTTAAATATTAATCCACCATCTCTCAATGAATACATGCATGCACACATATACTGTACATGCATGCAAACTTTGAATTGTTATTGTCGGTACATTGTCTGTCAATAAAGTAAAAGATGAACTGCATCCAATGATCTTTGTCTGATTTATAATTTTATGGACATGAGAGTAAATTTTTATGTGAAAAGGCTTAGTTCTTTGAAGGTTATCTAAAAACATCTCCCGATGAAGTTCCCAGAACGCTGAAAAACTTTACAAAATAATGTTCTGTGATCGTACCCTAGGAACTTTCAATACCTTCTTGAGGCCTCTGTGTAAACACAGAGTATTTAAGTTGGAGAGGGGAAATTTAAGATGCAGTTTTCCAAAGTGAGATTTCATGGATGATATCAACCTAATGTTTAAGGATGAAACTATTTCATAATAATATTTGCGCATGGCTGAAATAATCCTAAATGGTTGAAATAACATAACATTCGATATAACATAACAATGCTGATCAAAACCTGTAATGTGAATAAAAAGGAATGTCCCCAAGGACAAACTTAAGAATATTCAAGAGCTTGCAATGTTCTGCGTGGAGGAATAGACCATCGAGTGTCTCCAACCGTGTTAGACAATGCTGGGGTTTGGCCATTTATGGTTTGTTTGTTTGTTTATTTTTAATTTAGGACTGCAGGCTGTAGACCAGCGGTTTCAAGATAACAAGCGTATATTCATTTATTTCATTCCCCTGTGGTCCTCAATGCTAACAGTAGAGGAGGATGAAATATCAGAAGCGCTTCAACAATTCCTCACTCTGTGACACCAAATTATACCAGGGAAGAAAACAGATCAGAATTCTGTTCCTGCACATATTTTATTTCATCTGTGTGCATGACAGGCTACTGGATCACAACCACAGATTTTGATCTGTGAGTCTAATTAATAAAAATGGGTTTTCCTGAACAAGATTTATGTCTTGTCTAAAGTAACATCTAGAAAAAAAAATCTATCTATCTATCTATACACACACACACACACACACACACACACACACATATATATATATATATATATATATCTTTGCTTTATTTTTGTACTCAACTGCTATCCCTTGATGATGGAATGAATACCTATTAATACCTATCTACAGGATGGAAAAGACCAATCATCTGCAGGTGTAGTTATGTAACCGATCTTGGACCTCAGCAAGAGGGAGAATGGCTTCTCTCTAAGCAGAGCATGTCAACTGTGGGGGTAAAAACCCTCGGCCTTCAGATCAGTAAGCCAGCACCCTACCACTGAGCTACCACTGCCCCTCCATCCATACTGGTAGAACAATTATTGTTCACTGAATATTTCAATATGAAACTTTAACAAAAACAGTGTTAGCTGCATTAAATGATATAATTTTTCAGTCATATATATATATATATATATATATATATATATATATATATATATAATATATTGAGTCGATTTTGTGT
>JAQMYF010000022.1:2451793-2462400 GCA_030014195.1 Neosilurus mollespiculum
ATCAAACTGGTAGCCCTTCGTATGACTCAGTACCCATGAAGTAGCCCTCAGTTTCAAAAAGGTTGGTGACCCCTGCTGTAAGCTGATCCAGTGTATGTGCAGGACAGTGTGGTGTTTCTGCCTTCAGTTATAGATTCGGTGGTTTGGTCTGGTTTAATGCTGTTGTCAGCAGCATCTGCTATAAAATATAACAATTTCTTTATCATTACAAAATATAATTAATTTATCATTAAAATAAAATAATAAAATTGTGCTTTTTTTTTTTTTTTGATAATTACAAAAAAATACTTGATATGTAATGTATGACACCATTATCAGCAACAGTAAATAAAACTAAGAGCAGTAACATTGTTATCCTGAGTGTTTCCTTCAAACCTCTCTACCTTTAGAACTTTATGTCAACTTTATGTATGTTTATGTTTATGTATATTTCAGATGTCACTACATGTAGCTCCACCCACTCATATATGTTCATATTCATGAAACCCTGCTACATTTCCCACGATCTAGCAAATTATTATGTTAATTTGAAAACATTTAAATTATGCACTTGGCTGGTGTTTGGGGTTCATAAATAAACTTTTTTTGGGCTAAGAAGTAGATACTATAAGTACCTCTCACTAAAGCAAGGATTACAGATGAAGACATCTAGCCCCATTCATGAATATCTTGAGTTTTTTTTGTAAATTTGCTCTTAAGAAAATTTGTATGAAAAGTCTACGGATTCATGACGTGTTCCTAAATAATGTGCATGTTTTTGGACTGTGGGAGGAAACTGGAGTACCTGGAGGAAACCCACATGTGCATTGGGGGAACATGAAAACTCCATACAGAAACACCCAAGCCCAGGACTCAAACCCAGGACCTTCTTGCTGTGAGGCAGATGTGCTAACCACCATGCCAACAGAATCAATTTTAAAAAGTGGTTCCACCTGAAATCACAGGCAAAAAAAACAGAATAACACAGGTGTTAAACGCTGGCCACTGGAGATGGAGGGACTGGACCGGAACTAGACCAGTACATGTGCCATTGGCGGAACGCATAAATACTAACTTGTGCACTGGACCTGCACAAGCAGCTGATTCAACCAACCAGCACACTGAGTGGTAAATGCTAACGAACGTAGCAAATTTTGGGTTTCATCAGGGTTTGTAGAGGGTTGCAAACAGTTTTCATGGTCGCAAACAGTTGTCAATGTTTGCAAAACATCGCTAAAGTTATTTTTGATTCGCCGAGTTGTGAACACAGTGCTGGGGAGGGTTTCCCAACTTTTTCACAGTGTTGGGTCCATCAGTAGGGGTAAGGGTGGTTTAATTCCAAGATTTGCTTGACATTCACCTGGTATTTTACCAGGAGTTGGCACAAGGTCCCAAACGCTCCCAAACAGTGGCAAAAGAGGGGCAAACAGTTGCTAATTGTCACAAACATTGTTGCTAACATCTGCTAGCAGTCGGTAATGTTCGCCAACTGTCTTTTGCAAACACTTTCAAAAACATTCAGATAAATGCTGCTAATTATTGATAAACATTGCTGATGACAGAGGCAATCCCTGACTTTTACCAACATTTGTCAGAAAAGTTCATCAGCACTCGCCACTCTGTGAGGTACTAGCTTTAGGGGTTGCTCCTTTGCTTTCCACTCACTTAATTGGTTCCAAAGTGGATTTATTGATTCATTATAGGGTAAGACTTTTGCGGTATTGTATTTAGGCTGGGGCGGCATGGTGGCATAAGGCCCTGGGTTTGAGTTCAAGTCCTGTGCCTCGCGAGAGCATCTCTGTGTGTAGTTTCCCCTTATTTGCATAGGTTTCTATAGTCTGTATTTGTACATGAGAGAGGTTCTAATGTCAGTTGGGCTGAGATACTGAGCAATGCTTACCTTCTGAAGTCTGGATGAGAACTGTATGTGAGGTGAAGGAAGTGGGTTTTTGTTGTTGTGGTTGTTGTTGTTTTATGGAATCACATCTTGTGTTTGAGGGTGTCATTCCCAGAGTGGCGTAATTGGACTACCAGTATTTTAGATCCCTTTTTTCTTTCCTCCCTTCTTTGCTACTCCTAGTGCCACAATACTTTTTTTTTTCTAGGGGGGTCAGCGTGCCGTGGGATCGAATCATGATGATCTCGGGGTAACTTGGTGGATTTGTAATGCTGATCGCTGATCGTGGAAAAGTTTTTGACTGTCATGAATTTTGCCACGATTATTCCGCTGTATTACAATTTGATACTACTTGTGACAGAACGTAGAAGGGCACAGTAACAGCTTAACAGACCTTGATGAACCTTAAGAGAGCGTAGCAGCCAATAATGCACCAATCGTAGGGGATCTTGATGAACTTGGTAACAGGATTCCTTCAAGTTTCTCCTGGATGCCTCCTTTTTATATCCCGATCGTGCTCCTAGCATGCCATTAAATCGTGGACATCATGACATCATGACCCCAGTGTATCCCTAGGGTAACATCACTGTTGTGAAATATTTTCTCTACTTGCTGATGACTGCCTTCACTGTGTTCCATAATGCCTAAGGTACTGGAAAGGGAATCTTTTGTTCCCTTCTGCTGACTTTGCTTTTCACCAATGAGAAAAATGTTATACTAAGTTTTGAGGTTAATCTGAGTCACATTAATTCATGGCAGATGTGTACTGGCTGCCATTTAACATTAATTTGAATATGATTGGTTACTTCTGTACGCAGCCACAACCCCAATTATAAGAGGCGCACCTGGGCGTAGTGGTTCATACTTCCACTTCACAGCACAAGGATCCTGGGTTCAAACCTTATGCCTGGCAAGAGAGCCTTAGCCCACAGTCTGTCGAGATAGGCTTCAGGCTCCCTGAAACCCTAATAGGAGTAAGTGGTTTGGCAAAATTAATGAATAAATGAGCACTGCTATGCTTTAATAGGGTTTAAGTCAATCACTATCATGTTACAGTATAATTTAACAGGAACCGTGATAGTCATTTTTATAACTTTTTTTATTGCAAGGGTGATTATTTAGTTCTATTTCAGAAGTAAACATTAGCAGATTAGACAAGTAGTGTTTGATATTCATAAGATGTGAGAACAAGCATGCAGAGGTAAACATGAAAACAGCTCCACCATGTGGTAAAAGCATGGCTCCCGGTCATGTGTAGTGCTTTTTGTACAGTGAAGTTGGGTTTCCTCTCACTGTGGGCCTCACAGTGCAGAGTCTGATACTGCAGTAAAGGACAGAGACAGATGTACTTTCTTATTTGACTCAGATTTGTCAAGTTTTACAGACAGTCGTGGACGAGGTTGTTGAGCCTTAGTGACAAATCCACTAGTTTCATCAATCAGCAGCAGAAACTCAGGTCTTGATCCAGGTTTTTGTTGATACTAGTGGAGAGTGTAAGCTGATCCAGTATATATGCAGGACAGTGTGGTGTTACTGCCTTCAGTTACAGATTTGGTGGTTTGGTCTGGTTTAATGCTGTTGGCAGCAGCCTCGGCTATAAAAACAATTACAATTTCATTCATTCATTCATTTTCTGAACCGCTTAATCCTAATTAGGGTCGTGGGGAGGCTGGTGCCCATCTCAGCCGACTCTGGGCGAGGGCAGAGTACACCCTGAACAGCTCGCCAGGCCATCGCAAAATAAAAAATTAAATTGTGCTTTTTTTTTTTTTTATAATTACAAAAAATAATTATTTGACATATAATGTATGACTTACCATTATCAACAACAGTGAATAAAACTAAGAGCAGTAACATTGTTATCCTGAGTGTTACTTTCTAACCTCTCTACCTTTATAACTTTACGTCAGTGTTGCATATTTGAGATTGTCTCTGATGTCACTGCATGTTGCTCCACCCACTCATATTTAATCATAGTCGAGCCGAGGACTGAAACCCAGGACCATCTTGCTGTGTCATACGTGTTAACCATTATGCCACTCTTCTGCCCATTATTCTGGTTAGATTTTTTTTTAATATTTAAGCATAAAACAATATATCTGATGTCGTTAATTCTATTTTACATGTCACTTGATATGTAAACAGCATATTTACTGCCTCCGGAGATAATCTTACAGGACCATCATTTTTATCCATTTCCTTAAGTTATGAAAATAAAACATAGATGGAGGTAAATAATTGTGATTGCTATTTTTAATTATTTACATTTAATTCAGGCCATGTGGCTCCTTAACTGATGTGGTTTTGCAGGGTGTGTTGTTTGTCTCATACACCCGTTTCCTATGCAGCTGCAGCAATGTGCGGGGGTGTACGTAAGCAACTCCAACCATTCTACACGTAGGCCAATGTATACCATGGGTGCATATGACCCTCTTGACTTTGACTACTGGCAGTTAATTCGGGACCAAGGCTTGGCTTTAGCACCACCATATGTAACAGAAAATAATTTTTTAATCATTGTTGTGCTTATGACTTTATGTATCACGTGTTGGGGTATTATCATATATACTTGCATGTTTATATGTATTAGGGCTGCATGATGTATTGTTTTAGAATTGTCATCACGTTGTTCGCATGTGTGATAGTCACATCGCAAGACATGCAATGTTTTCTCATTTTTTTTAGAACGTCAACTTTTGTTTTGCTTCAGAAGAGCATTTCTGAACCAACTCCTTTCTCTGCTCGCTCTCGCCCACTCTCTCACTCTCTTCGCAGTCAGCTCACAGTCAAGCACATTCTGTCCCTCACACACCACGCCGAAGATGAGCGATAAACAAGAGGGAGAGACTGTGAAGGAGGACTTAGTTCCCAAAAGAAGGTCAACATCCAAAATATGGAACTATTTCAGATATAAAAAAAGATGATGTAGAACAAAAGGACGCACTGTGCCGACAGTGCCTCGCTGTTGTTGCCAAAACACGAGGTAACAACAAATCCTTTTGATCACCTGAGTCGCCATGACAGAGCGCCATATGATGAGTGCAAAGCAAAAACTCCAACAATTGGTACAATACAATAAACCATTTAATGAAAACATAATGATGATGATGATTTATTTTTGTATGCTAATACTACTACTACTACTCAGTGTTCCAGCTAGGTTGTTTTTTGCATGGCACAGTGCCATGCCGTTTTTTTTTGTTTTGTTTTGTTTTGTTCTGTTTAGTTTAGTTTAGTAACTGGACGCAGCACTGGCCTCAAACTTCACAAGATTATCAATATTCAGAGACTGAACTTGTTTCTTTTACAATGTCCACGAAAAGTCATAGTGCCAAAGAAAATAGAAAAAAAATTTACTTATGCTATATTTTCATGTTCATTTATAAAAGGTATGTTCTACTTCACCCCAAACTTCACTCAGGAAAATTTTAAGAAATTATTGATGATGATTACTGAAGATTGTGAGTTTTCGTCTTTCGTCATTTTCTCTATTTTTTGAATTGTCACCATGAAAAAGTAAGTGGCTACCATTCACACATGCATTATAGCATCAGTTTCAAAATTAACATGATTAATACCAGTCCCACCCTTAACACATTTATCTTACAATATCTGGTAAATGTGATAGCCGAACCTTCTGGCTCATTTATTCGTTCATTTTCTGAACCGATTAATCCTAATTAGGGTTGCGGGGAGGCTGGCGCCGATCTTAACCAACTCTGGGCAAGAGCAGAGTACACCCTGGACAGCTCGCCAGGCCATCGCAGGGCAGAAACACGGTGACAGCAATGCAGCCTCCTCTTTTCGAAAGTCAGCAATGGTTCTTTTACATGCCTCTCACCACAGACAGTGAGAGACATGGCTGGCCGCCTTATGGCTAAAGGAAATAAAAAATTATGTGTACACTTTCACGTGCAGCTCGAAAAGGTTTGTCCTGATCCATGACAAATTGACTCAGTGAACTCTTAAGCCCTTACTGATAAGGTCTTGTGAATATTGGGACTTTTCAAAATAGGGTCTGGATGTGGCAAGCCAGTTTAGAAATGCTGTCCAAAAAAAAAATGGCTATTACTCTCTTAAACATTATAAAAGCTGTGCCAAACTTTATATCATTAATAATATTTGCATTTGAACACAACCATGTTACAGTTTCCTGTGATCCAGTGACACATACTGGCAATGTGCAATATATTGACATCCTGTTTCTATTTCTTTTACTTTCAAAATTGGTCAGAAAAGTTATGGTTGGCGAATATTTTGGCTTCACACTGAACCCTGTCATTCTGCCGAGGCAGAGGATTTAGACCTTTGATATGAGTAAGGAGTAAGCTCGTGTGACTGCCCATGGGATGATAGAAAACTTATGAAATTTGGCATTTCACCTATATAAATAAAATCTAGCAAGCCAGTGTAATATTCAAAAAAAAATAAATCACATCACAAGCATGCAGAGGTAAACATGAGAACAGCTCCACCATGTGGTAAAAGCATGGCTCCCGATCATATGTAGTACTTTTTGTACTGTGTAGTTGGGTTCCCTCTCACTGTGGGCTCCAGAGTGCAGTAGTACAGTGCAAAAAAATAAAAAAAACACCCATTGGTTGAGTTCTCCAGGTTTTGATATGGATACGGTAACTGTTTTAAAAATTCTCCAAAAAGAACAGGTTAGCATGTAGCGGAATTTAAGGCTCATTTCTATGCCAGTTAAATTTTCTGCTGCTATCCTTTGAAAATTGGTAAAAACCAATTCCCGACCCTGAGGTACAACAGCTAACCGGCATGTTGTTTATCATTAGAATAGCAAATATTGTTTGGCAATCCACACATGAACCAAACACAATTACCCTTTTGTTCTGCTTTTCCCACCTGAAGAATTCATTTGGTCGATCAGCTGAGCCAGTGATGTCACCATTCACTGGTTCAACTGTATGTATAGCAGGGTCATCACGGTTACAGTATTCCTCACTTTTTTTGCTAAGAAATGATAAAAGCATAGATTATCACTCAAGAGTTTGTGCACCATGGGATACAAACAGGAAGTCATAAAAGCTCTCAGGGAGGGAGGGAGGGCATATGCTCTCTTCGCCGTCATCGAAGCAACAACTAGCCAATCATGGCCATCAGTAGACTCATGCATTCAAGGGGGCACTTAGTGCTTTCCTTCGAAAGTTAAACCACATTATTCTGAATATACACCCACAGCAGTTCGAACAAATGTGCTTGACTGCCATCTTTCCGAAGAAAAATTAACTTCAAAAAGCTTCAGCAAGCAATGTAAAACATCACAAATTCTTCAGCCTTCTTTTATATAACCGTTGAAAATAAACTTTATTTATGAAGATGGTGATAACAAAAAATGTAATTAGCTGATCTGAGATGTGCACTGTAAATTCCTAATTGTAACCTTACAATCTTACAGTGTCATAGTGCAATTTAAAAACAGAAAAAAGAAAAGAATAAAGCACCAAAATGAAAACAAAAGTATCATCAAGTTACAAGACAAACTCAAGAAATCTTTAATTAGCACTGTCCAAGAGGCTTGATGGTGCTGAACAGGGAGAAAAAAATATATTTATCCCAAGACCGTCAATACTTTCCTGCAGTACTAGCTAGTCCTTTGTAGAACTGAGCAACAAAGGTTGGATCCTTTTCTTCCAGGGTAGTTAAGAAGGCATTTCTTTCATCTTCAGTCCATGTTTCAAACCACTGTGTCCACAGCCTCAGTTGACAGTCAAAAATGTTAGGAGGGTGGTCCTTCACCTTAAGTGCAGAGGGGGGAGAAAGAATTGGGAACGTGCATTTGCTATGGGTGTGAGGCCAAATTCCATACTTGCAATTTTCATGATGACTCAAAGGATAAAAAAATGTATTCGTTCATATATCACAATAAAAAAGCTAGATCAATACCTGGAGTTTATCAAGGTCACCCAATAAGCTGGAAATTTTTCCTGGTGCTGCTTTTGAAATGAGGTCATGGTGAAAACGTTCTCTTTGAGAAGGACCCCAGCCAAGAAACCAGTTAATCACACACCGCTGTTCCTGGAGAGTCACGAACGACATAAGCACAGGACTATCACTCTGACCGAGGGAGGAGACATGAACGTGCTCTCCCGTCTCTTGTGAAGTTGTAGGAGAGGATGTAATGGAGGAATGGGGTTGAGGATGACTCTGATGCTCTATTGGTAGAGCTGGTCTGGGGTTTGACTCGAGGTATGCATGAGGATAACTGCTTGTTTGATTCGACTGCGGTAGGCTTGCTTCTTGCGACGCATGGAACCAGGCCATTTTCTGAGGGAAACAAAAGTGCAGCATTTTAAAACTCTCGTGGATTCTATCAGTTAAGGTAAACGGCATCAGTAGTCTCCAACCACTAACCTCACTCAGACTTGGTACTAATATCCTTTTCAGATAATCTGGTCAGTAACAAGGATAAGTAACTCTATTTAGAGGGTAAAATGTGTGTTTGTAATCTGATCACTCTAAATGTCTGAACACATCAAACTTTAAGGTTAACGGGGTCCAACAGCAGAAGACCACACTGAACTCCATGGCTGTAGGCCAAAAACAAGAATATGAGGCTATTGTGGGCACAGACTCCCCAAAAATAGACACTTGTAGGCTAGGGGGGAAGAAATGTAGTATACGTACAAAATGAGGCCTGAAAGTTGCGTACGTCACTTACATTTACATTTGCAGCATTTGGCAAACGCTCTCACCCAGAGCGACCTACAATTATCATTTTTATACAACTGAGCAATTGAGGGTTAAGGGCCTTGCTCAAGGGCCCAACAGTGGTGATAGTGGGGATTGAACTGCTGACCTTCGGGTCAGTAAACCATCGCCTTAACCACTAAACCACCACTGCCCATTACTGTCACTTTCCACACAAAGAATCATTCATTCATTTTCTAAACCGCTTAACCCTATTTAGGGTTGCGGGGAGGCTGGCGCCCATGTCATCCGACTCTGGGTGAGGGCAGGGTTAACCCTGGACAGCTGGCCAGGCCATCGCAGGGCAAACATACACACAACCCTTCACACTCACATCTAGTGGCAATTTGGAACAGCTAATTAGCCTACTGGGCAACTGGACGCAAACACCAAACCATGAGTACGCATATTCTGGAGAAAAGGAGAATTGGCGACACAGAACTGAAGTCAGATTGTAAAATTGTAGTGTGAGAGGAATGATTATATTTATTGATGTCCTTCACACATTTAATTTTCGCCCTATCATATGTTAGATCCACATCACAATGATTTAAGTCAACAGCGTTATTTTGCACAAGGAGTGAGTAACTGTCTCACAAACACCTAAAATATATATTTTATATTATAGATCTATAAAATCTATATGTGTCCCAAACATCACTATACACCTTTAATAAATTCCTGAAAATTACACAAGAAACTGAGTGTATTCATATTTTCAGTATCAACAAAGAAGTCATTACAGTTTTACTTGCTAGACGAAATCACGTTCCAACGCTTTGAAGACTAGCTGTACATCTCCACATGAGCACCTCCACTTTCGACAACCTTCGGTTAGATGAGAGGTGATGAAAGGAGATTTAGACTTGGCAGTGTAACACCAATTTGGAGAAAATTGAAAAGTCTGAGATCAAGTGTTAAGAAACAGAAGAAGGGATATGATTTCAAGAGAAATAAAAATAAAGATGGTGACGTTTATTAACATCTTGGTGCAGGGGTCAGGGACACTTGCGTAGAGGAGTAAGCAAATGGTTTCCGAAAGACATTATGGCTGATTTGATTTGATTTTCTAGAGGTAACTCCGTATTTCAATATCCATGGGTAGTGAATGGTCCCCTTTAAGGTTGTAGTACCATAACAACATCACTCAGTACAAGAACAAAACACAATATTCAAGCTATATTCGATTAAAAACATAACCAAAATATTTTAACTTTTTTTTTTTTTTTTTTACTTTTTTTATGTAAACTGTCTAACTCATTAACTCTTTTATGTTTTCGCTACGTCTCATTTACTGTGCAAAAGGGTGCTTACAAATTTCCCCTCAACCCTTGTAAACGCCGATTAACCATCCGGAACTCCTCACCCATATCCGGTAGAATATAGACTTGGACATTATGTACACCATATTTGGGCACAACTTTTTTGATCATGTGACTACATGGCCGTGTCCCTTTCTTTTTATCAATTTCAATCATCTTGACTTGACATTGAACAACACTGTACATGTACCACCTCCTTACTCAAGGGGCCTGCATGTATTTGGGCAGACGTAAAATATACTAGTAATTTACTATAAAACAGACCTAGAGGGTTTTTTTAAGCCTCTTTTATAAAGAAATTTCTCTCACTACAAAGGTGATTAACAAAAAGTTTAACTACCTGAGTACCACTGGAGGAAATGAAACAAGATTCAGGTACAAAATGACCAGGTGGATCCTTGCAATAAATGGATGAGGTTATACATGTATATATTCATAAGGCTAAACTTTAAAAAAATTCTGATTCCTGTGGAGCTACTGGGCAAAAGAAAATACCCAGTAGGGAGGGATTTTATTATACATATATATATAGTGTGTGTGTGTGTGTGTGTATATATATATTTTATTTTTTTCTTTTTGGTTTATTTGGGGTTTTTTGTCCTTAAAACTCTCATATATATTTACACACACACACACACACACACATATATATATATATATATGTGTGTGTGTGTGTGTGTGTGTGTGTGTGTGTGTGT
>JAQMYF010000022.1:2489194-2512759 GCA_030014195.1 Neosilurus mollespiculum
CCCCCCCCCCCCCCCCCCCCCCCCCCCCCCCCCCCCCCCCCCCCCCCCCCCCCCCCCCCCCCCCCCCCCCCCCGGGGTGAAGGTGGAAAGATGATGAATTCACTGCGGTATAACCTCATATCCCAATGTCACCATTTTTCGAGTACAGAGTAAAAAAGTTAGGATGAAAAGAAGAAGAAGGAGGAAAAAAAGAAACCATATTTTACACTAACGAGACATTTACAGCTTGTCATTCATTATCAGACGTACTAGAAAGTGATAAAGGTGTAGATCAGCGGTGTCGAACTCATTTTCTCTGAGGTCCATATCACAAAATTTGTAGGTCACCAAGGGACGAATAACTGTCACAGGGGCAGCCGGGGCCTCATGGTTAGAAAAGCGGCTTTGGGACCGAAAGGTCGCTGGTTCGTTTCCCGAACCAGCAGGAGAAATGTGTGACGGTGGGGGAGTGAGCTGCGCCTTTCCTTCCTCCACCTTCATGGCTGAAGTGCCCTTGAGCAAGGCACCTAACCCCCATCTGCTCTCCAGGCGCCGCAGTGTGTAGTAGCCCACTGCTCCGACTGTGTGTGTGTGTGTGTGTGTGCTCACATTAGATGGGTTACATGCAAAAGTCAAATGAATACAGTATTTAAAAAAAATAATCACTGAACATCTATTTCAAAAAGGAAGTGAAATTAAATCTGCATGGCACAATGATGAGTTTAGGTATCTGTCCTCCTTTCCTTTCTTCACTTTCCTTTTCTGACAACACTTGACAGAGATTAGCTAGCACGCAAACTTTCTTAGGTCATGAATGACTAGCTGTTTGTGGTGTCATGGTAACGGTCGATGCAAATAATGTAGGATAATGACATTCTTTAAAAGCTCTCACAGGCCACATGAAATGAGTTGGAGGGCCGGATTTGGCCCGTGGGCCTTGAGTTTGATACCTGTGGTGTAGACGTATACAGATGTACTGGGTGTGATAAAAGGAGGTTCAGTGTAACCATATTCGTTTCAGAACGAAAACAGCAAATATTCATATGGAAAAACCAAAATTGTCTTTTATCCCTGCAAAAATTTACACCCCCTTCATAATGTTGATATAAAGACTGTCCACCGCCCGGCCAAAAAAAACAAAACAAAAGAGTTCGAATCAGCTGTCAAAAATCTCTTCTCGCCGGAGTCATAAATCAATGGCAGGAAAACTGAACCCCTCCATAAAGTCTTCTCCAGCTCATCCCAAAAACTTTCAATAGGGTTAAGGTCAGGACTCTGGGGCGCCGATACATAAATAATTTCATTTACTGATTCACTGAACCACTTAATCCTACCAGGGTCGCTGGGAGGCTTTTGCCTATCTCAGCTGACTCTGGGTAAAGGCGGCATACACCCTGAACAACTTACCGGTCCATCGTAGGGTGAACACACACACACACACACACACACACACACACACACACACACACACATCTATTCAAACTCACACCTTGGGGCAATATAAAACAACCAGTTAGCCTAATGTGCATGTCTTTGGACTGTGGGAGGAAACCGGAGTACCCGGAGGAAACCCACACAAGCACGGGGAGAACACGCAAACTCCATACAGACACACCCTTGCCGAGCCTGGGACTCGAATGCAGTACCTTCTTGCTGTGAGATGGATGTGCTTACCCACCATGCCTCAATTTTTTTTTTTTTTTTTTTGCCAGAAGATCCAGAGCGGGGCAGTGGTGGCCCGGTGGTAGGGAGCTGGATTACTGATCCCAAGGTCGGGGGTTCAAGCCCCCGGGTATCGGCGGGTTGTCACTACTGTCCCCCCAGTGCAGCTAACTGGGTTATCAAATGCCGGCCATGTCTCTCACTGTCTGTGGTGAGAGGCACGTAAAAGAACCATTGGTGATTTTCGTCAAGAGGCTGCATGCTGTTTCTGCCCTGCGATGGCCTGGCGAGCTGTTCAGGGTGTACTTTGCCCTCGCCCAGAGTCGGCTGAGATGGGCACCAGCCTCCCCGCGACCCTAATTAGGATTAAGAGGTTCAGAAAATGAATGAATGAATGAAGATCCAGAGCAGGGCTGTCGGATTTGGCCCGCGGGCCTCGAGTTTTACACCTGTGCTCTAGTGGAATTCTTTCCACATGAACACTGTTCATTTTCGCTTGTAAAACTTAATGGTTTACCCACACGAGTAAAACAGAATTCCATTACAGATCCAAACTTAAAGCTAAAAGTAAAATGCTTTTTCATTTAGAAGATCTTGTTAAAGGAAATCTCTTTCATCTTTCCTGCATGATGTTGTTCACGAGAGAAGACTTGAGCATTTCCGATTTTAATAAGCGCTCTATTGCACTTGTCGCTGCCTCCGGCTGCGTTTTTCCAGCTTCCAAGTACAATGGATTGACACCAATTCTGATCTGACATCTCCTTCGTGTCACATAGATTAGTATCTCTTCACTGGCGCCTTTTAATAACATCCACTGCTCCTTCTCCCATCGCTGTGAGATGAGTGTAACTGTCTCTCTCCCCCTCTCTTTCTCTCTCGCTCTACCTGGCTGAAAGCGCGTAATATTTTGAAGGAGAGCTGGCCTTGGACCAGATCCTCCGTTGTTCACCCTTCTAATGAAAGAGCTGTTTGTACACTTGGGACTCGCACTCATTAACACATAGTGACAAGCTGGCCATTTAAATAAGAGCATAAAGATCACACAGCTGTGAAATGGCGACACTGACAACAACCTTGTGCTTCAAAACACGATGCTGATGAGACGGATAGAAGTTAGGGTGGGAAAGAAACAGTGACGTGTGTGCGAATATTTTTATTTACTTACAAGAGTATTTAACATTTGCATTCATGGCGTTTGGAAGATGCCCTCATCCAAAGCAACTTAACATTCTACACTGTTATACAACTGAGCAATTGAGGGTTAAGGGCCTCTCTTAAGGGCCCAACAGTGGCAACCTGGTGGTACTGGGGCTTGAACCCTCAACCTTTTGCCCAGTAACCCTGAGCCTTTACCACTGAGCCACCAATGCTCCACTTATTTTAACTGAATGTGACAAATTATGATAAATACAGGATTTCTATTATTTATTCATTTCTGAAGTGCTTAATCATAATTACAGTCACGGGGAGGCTGGCGCCCATCTCACCGAGCCCGGGACTCGAACCCAGGACCTTCTTGCTGTGCGGTGGACATGCTAACCACTACACCACTGTGCCGCCGGTTGTTATTATTATTTTTGTTTGCTTGTTTGTTCTGGAAGATCATCTTGATTTGGCGAAGGGTCCTTGTAAAAAAAAAAACAAACAAAAATAATATCTATAGGAACATAAGAATCACACACATCTCTGATCTGTTTTTAGGGTGTCAATAATTTTGAAAGGGGTGTTTGGTCAGTAAAAAAAAAAAAAAAAAAAACCCTACTTAAAAATCGCACTAAATGAAACTATAAATCACCATTACATGTTCAAGGTCAGATTCTCGCGCACCGCATCATGGCACGTAATTCATTTTTCGTCATTCTCAAAATGGGTGCTAATAATTCTAGCTCCCGTGTACTGTATATCACACGCAATGTGGAAACTGGGTGGGACATGTAAGACGAAGAGAGGGAGAGAGAGAGAGAGAAAGAGAGAGAGACAGCGAGAGAGAGACCAAATGAACGGAGGTAGAAATGGGGGCCATGGCTGTTGCCATGGAAACCTTGTCTGGCCTGTTGCCAAGCTTCATAACGCTCTTGCATTTACCCCTCAGAGAGGAAAAGGGACTGCAAATCTCCATCAACATGTAACATCCCCCCCCCCCCCCACGTACTAAAATAAATGGCATGCATACACACATGTGCACACACACACACACACAGGCACCGACCCTGCACTCGCAGCAATATCACACCTGTGTGTGTTCCGTTCTTCTTATACACTGCAGACTTCTGTGTCCTGCAGTCAGTTTGCTCAGATCCATCACATCACTGCATCACATCGATGCCTGGCTCATTTCAACACAACTTCTGCTGCATGGAGTCATTAAAATGTGCTGTGCCAGCAATCCTGGAGAACTGAAGAAAAAAACGGTCTCGCAGCGCACGAGCTTTCAGACGACGAAGGTCTGGTTCCAGTCCGTTCTTCAGCTCGTCGCCAGATTCCTCCCCGGTGTTGAGTCGGTGGGTTTCTGGCCTTGCGTTCTCTGTAATCCGATTTGCGGCAGGCCTTATCTGTTAGAGTGCGGTGGAGATTAATGGTTCTTGTTCTGTGTGTCTCAGGACGTCCTGAGTGCTTTTCGCCGTGTAGGTCGCTGAGCTCCGGCAAGAGGTGACCAGAGAACACAGAATGAAAGGATGTTGTTTATAAGCCGAGAAAAAAAGGACCTCTAACTCGGGTTTTTATTCCACGCCAACAGTCAGATCCAAAGTTCTCAGAACAAAGAAAGGCCATGATGTGGGGCGGCATGTGACTCAGCAGTTATATAACATTCTGAAAGTAGTTATTAACCGGACGGTTAGCATGCGTGCCTCACAGCAAGAAGGTTCTGGGTTCGAGTCCCGGGCTCGGGCATATCTGGGTGGAGTTTGCCTGCAGCCTTAGACACCCTGCGATTGGGTGTGTTGCCTCCAGGAACTCCTGTTTCCTCCCACAGTTCAAAAACATGCACATTAGGCTAACTGGCTGTTCAAAATGGCCCCTGGGTGTAGGTGTGTGCATGGTCGTGTGTGTAGGACTTGCGATGGTCTGGCATGCTGTTCAGGGTGTACCCCGCCCTTCGCCCAGTATCAGCTGGGATAGACTCCAGCCTTCCCGCGAACCCTAAGTGGTTCTGAGTGAGCGAGTATTTATTAGTACAGACAGAGCTGAAGGCTGAGATTTCTCTGAGGTTAATAAGAAGTTTAGTTTAAATGGTATTTTAAAATTGCGGCCGTCTTCATCAGGTCTCTGGGGGCTTTGGTAGCTTTCCGACTGTTTACCTTCCAGTGACAAACAACAGCTTTTCCGATAACTTTAGGGAAATTCTTCATCCCTGAGAATATTTCCTGCATACGTTTTGTCTTTAAGAAAATACTGAATACCTTTCTGGCTAAGCTGCTAAAGATCATAGCGCACAGTGGCGCTAGCTAGCGGCTAACTTGACCATCGGATACACACCGGCCCATAGGCAATGTATTGCCTGCCTGTTGACCAATCAGACTGCATACATACTGTTGCTGCTATATAATAAATCAACCTTTTTAACCACACAGACAATTCCACGCGTCCTCTACACACGTAGCACCTTGTAACTGCCCCAGTGCTTAAAAACTACAGTCACTACAAAAACTCAGCTTTTTTATATTTATTTATTTTTTTAATCTTTTAGAATTAGAATCGATTGCTTTACGTTGTACAGGCCAGGAATTTTCCTTCCACTTTAGCTATTTCAAAGCCACCTAGACTACTATTTGGAACAAGTTCTCCAGCCTGTCCAACCCTCTCCACCACATTATATCTATTAGTGGCGAAGGTCCAGTTCCTCTCTTATAATTAAATGGAAGAGCCCGCTGATTAAAGTGGAACCTTTTTAAAAGTAGGAGATCACAAACGCATCCTCCGTACACTGTGTTGTGGAAAGGCAGCATGGCATAAACACCATGGTCGGTTTTGCATGAAAGCAATTCTCCTGAAGTATCGTGTTCCATTTGGTGATTGCGTCCCATAACCAGCGTGGCACCTTGATCAAATAAACCTGTCCGGTGATACGGCCAATCCTGTTAGCGGGGAGGGGGAATGGGGGGAGCGCTGTAAATTTGTGTGATCAGAAATAAACCTGCTCTGATGAAGAGATGGGATCAGTACGCTGTAATATCCATGACGCGTAACGTTATTGTTGGAAGAGAAGAGTCCGGAGGTTTGTGATGAGTTTTTCAACCTACAAGTAATGTGTTTTATTGGAAATCTTTGTTCGAATAATGGAAAGGCAGAACAAAAACTTATACACTTATATTCCCTTTTTGTCTTGAATGTAACAATAACAAGCACCAGTGACAAAAGAAACACGAGAAGCGCTCATGGAGTGCAAACCCCCACCAAGCTATAAAATAGTAGTAGTGGTAGTAGTGGTAGTAGTAGTAGTAAAAGAAGAAGAAGAAGAAGAAGAAGAAGAAAAATACACAGCACCCCCTGCGGGACCTGTTATAATTCCACACGTCCAAAAAACCTGTCTGGTCTCACAATGTTAAAGGAGTTTTGGGGATGTGCTGGAGAAGACTTTATGGAGGGGTTAAATTTTTCCCTCATCAATTCAAGACGTCGGTGAGAAATGAACCCGACACCGGATGGAAATAAATGTTACGTTGCTTAAGTTTGTTGAAACAATGGCATGATGATTACGTGCTGTGAGCAAGGCTAACAGCAACTAACCACTCCATGAAGTCTTCTCCAGCACATCCCAAAAGACCTTTTTCTTTTTTTTTTCTTTTTCTTTTTTATTAAAAAATGAAAAGGGTGACTGCAATGCAGTGTTAATTTTGATGTGAATTTTTATTTGTTTATTCTAAGTCACTGACTACAAATTGTAGTTGGTTCAATATCCCAACTTATTTTGATATTTTTTTAAGTCGGTCGACCACTTTCGGGTTTAAAACCCTAAATACTGCAAGCAGGTCAAAGTTAAAATAAATGTAGGAGGAGAAGGTGGGATTTTGTATAGTACAGTACCCGTCTCTCATTGGATTCAAATGTATATAAAGAAAGCTTGCCAAAAAGCTACACACATATACACACACCCACACACGTATACTCGCTTGCTAACATTTTCAAACCAGTATTATCTTTTTTTTATTGTGGTTATGATCAATATTTTATGATGATCAGTTTTATCATATAGTGTATGTAGTATATTTGAGATGTGAATTGTAATGTTTTCTCAGATATAAAACATTGTTTACTGTAAAAAATAAAACCACTCTGTTAAGGTGTTACTGTATGTTCTTATAAATGTTCTGCAATTTATTTTTTTGAATTAATTTTTTTTCCATACTTGTTCTAATTTTTGTGTCCTTTTATATGGAGTTTTTTTTCTGTTTATTATATCTGTTTTGTCATATATTCATTAATGCCAACCAGTCCATTATTTAGGCCATAATGTAGGTTGGATTATTGTTGTACATGTGGAGTGTTTACTTACTTAGGGGGTGGTCACACTAGAGGTGGCATAGAAAAGAGACTGAGGCAAATTTATTTATTTATTTTTAATTTTTTAGGGTTTTTTTTTTTTTGCGATTTATTACAATTTTTGAAATTCGCATCAAGATGATTTACAAGTCCACATGCAAGTGAATATCTTGCAGCTTAAATAGGTATATATTGCTAGAAAATCACAAGAAGGTCGCACGACAGTTGTTGCGACTGATTTGCGATTGGTTTGCAGATGTTTGGCGGGGGAAAAAAAGCAAATCTCCCGTCGTAAATCAATCGCGTTTTGTTTGCTTTTTGTTCTCAAACCATTCGACTTTTATTCACACGTAATTAGCGAGTGCTGACAAAATACACGGAATATGGCAGACGCCAGCAAGTCTCACACTTTCCATATGGAAGTCTCCAACTTGTTGCGTTTTTTTACGAAGGAAAAACAAATAAATTGCGAGTAAAATGACAACTTTGCAACCGTCTCTGCAGATGTTGAGACTGTTCTGCGTCAGAGCCTCGTTTTGCAACATTCGCAGAAATTTGTGACAAGTTGACCAAAATGCGATGCTGCGAATGTCGTGTAACAAATTTGAGAATAAAGCTATTCTATCGCAACTCTAGTGTCATCACCTCCTTACTTTTTCACATGACCTCTTGCATCTCCTGATAATTGTATTGAGTACTTTAATTATTCCATATGTCCTGTTTTGGTAAAATTGCTGACAAATATCGTATTTCCTTCTTCATCTTAGCATTTAGGGTTAAAGTGACTTGGTGAGTGTATGAGTATACTATGACTTTTCACTCATTGCTTAATGTTGTACTGTCATGTTATGATCATTGAAGATAATGTCATGCTTATTATTACTTGTATTTACACCTTTCTATATGAAATTAAAGCGCCTTACTAACATTGTCAATAGGATGTCCTGCTGGACAGGCGAAACTCATAGTCCTCATGATCTTTCCTGAATTCAAGAAAAGAAATAAAACAAAGACAAAAAGAAAACTCATATTTGTTGTGTTTCCAATTGTGTTGCTGTTTCGCATATTTCGTCCTGCAGACCAGGTTTGTTTGAAAAAAATAATAAAAATAATAATAAAATTGTGTAAGAAATGTGCTGTAATGTGAAGGGATTCATACCAGAGGATTGTAATCATTCCAATTTTTTTAAACAATTAAAGCATTCCAGGTGTTCGTTACATCATATCATAAATGACTACAATCACTATAGTAATAATTATCTAACCTCACTGATCACTTGATTAAGGAACACCGTACTAACAGTCTTGGATACAGAGTTGGATACCTTTTGAGCCTATGGTCCATGTTGGTATTATTCACTCACTCACTGGCTGAACCAGTTAACCTACTGATAGGGTCGCAGGGAGGATGAAGCCTAGCTCAGCCGACACTGGGTGAAGGTGCGGTGCACTCTGAGCAACTCGCCCAGACCATTGCAGTGCGACACACACGATCATTCCCACTCACATATAGCCTGATGTGCACTGCCATCTTTTTTTTTTTTTTTTTTTTGTTTTAAGTTCTGTTGAAATGGTATACCTTCTTCTGTTTGTTAACACTTGTTAACTCAGTGTTGTCCTGCCAAGTCTTCACGTAAGCGTAAGGACGTTCCTCAGGATCACACAGTCTTGTTATTGTTATTGTAATCAGACAGAATCAAAAGATGTAGAGCAGATCAATGAGGTCAATACTAAGCCTATGAGTTGGGGTGGTTTTACCTAGAAACCTTTATTTTCAGCCAAAATAAACTGATAATGGAAAACAAATCATAAGACATTTCCTAGTAAATGGGTGAACGTTTAAAGACAGACTCTTACAAGCATGCGTACATGTTTTGCCTGGGTTTTTGTTTGTTTGCTTTTCTTTTTTTCTCTCACCCTTTTCGTCCCATTCCCTGTCCTGTCCCGCCGCACCACCTACCCCACCCCCATCATGTCCAGCGTCATTACACAAGGGTGGGCTGAAAAGTTCATAGACTGAAAAGTTTGTAGCAAACCTTCTCTGTTTGGGGTTTCCAAGCACTGCTACACTGATGGAAGACCCCAGTGTGTAGACGCCAGGGGAGACTATGTTCAAACCTCATTTGGTCAAATTTGACCATTGCATTATGGTTAGCCGCTGAACTTCTCATCCCACGCTCGTACAGTGTTTGGATGGATGAATGGATGGATGGTTGGTTAGTTAAACAAGCAAGCAGGCCACAAGAGGTACCTGTTCAGGTTTTTTGAAGCTCTACTTCACAATCCAAACAGGGCATTCAGATTATTATTCTGCTCTCCAAGTTGGTGAACAGGACAGGTTGGGGGGGGGGTCTTTTTGGTTCATAGCAATACTCAAATACTCATTCAAGCAGTGATTAATTGTTATTAATGGGCCCAGAGCTTGTCAGAAGAACATCATCCACACCATTACACCAGGGCATCCGGCCTGAACTGTTAACACAAGGTAAGTTGGGTCCATTGTTTTTAGCTGTTCGCGACGAATTCAGACCCTCCCCTCTGTGTGCTGAGATTCAGCAGGTCAGACGACGTTTTTCCATTCTTTAATTGTCTGATTTGGGTGAGCCCATGCCCATTGCAATCTCAGCTTTGTGTTCTTGGCGGACAGGCGTGGAACTCTGTGTAGCTAATCCACCTCAAGTTTCAATGTGCGGTGCATTTTGAGATGCTTTATTATTCAGTGGTGTCAGCTCAAACCACAAGTCATTTTGGCTATTTGCTGTTGAGCTTTTTCTATGTGAAAAAGTGTTTCTCTCTGGATATTGTTTTCATCATTGCTCCAGTCTAAACAAATATTAGTTACTGTTATGTTTGGGGCGAATAAAACAGGATCAGCACTTATACATGTACTCAAACCAGCCCTTCTGATACCAACAATCATTCCAGGGTCAGAATCACGG
The DNA here is from genome assembly GCA_030014195.1 of Neosilurus mollespiculum. NCBI lineage: Eukaryota > Metazoa > Chordata > Actinopteri > Siluriformes > Plotosidae > Neosilurus > Neosilurus mollespiculum. The sequence goes on from JAQMYF010000022.1 coordinate 2,499,256, forward strand.
AGAACATATTTGTTTTCCCCAATCTGATGGCTGATGTGAACATTACCACAAGCCACTAACCTGTATCTGCATGAATTTATGCATAGGCACTGCTTCCACATAATTCTCTGATTAGAGGCTTGGGTGTTTCCGTGTGGAATTTGCATGTTCTCCCCGTGCTTGCATGGGTTTCCTCTGGGTACAAAAACATGCAGAGTAGACTGATTGGCTGTTCTATCTCGCCCCAAGGTATGAGAGTGAGTGTGAATGGTTGTGTTGGCCCTGCAGGGGTCTGGCGAGCTGTTCAGGGTGTACCAAGCCTGAGCCCACAGTCGGCTGAGATGGGCGCCAGCCTCCCCGCGACCCTAATTAGGATTAAGCAGCTTAGAAAATGAATGAAAATAAATCGATGAATGATGAACAGACCTGAGATTAAATTACTATTAATATATATTTTTTTAAAAGATTAATATATATTAAATTACTTGTATATAACACTTCTATAATTTAATATATAATAATATTTAATAATTTAATATATCATTGTGTTTGGATGCATTCGCATGAGTTCAGAATTATTTTCTGCTATCGATTAACACTACAGTGGACTTTTTCATCAGAACAGTGATGAAGGCTGGACAAAACAGGGATAACCAGCATGCCTTGTTCTAAGTCCAGCATGCAGCTCATTACATCAGCACTGTGCAGTGCCGATTAAAGTTGAATGCGCCTACTGTGCTGCACCTGTCTGTGTGGGCCTAATTTATTGTGCATCCCTGTGTTGCTTTCTTTGAATTGGTTGCGTTGACAATCACAAGTGATTATTAAATATCTCTTTTAGATGGCATTGCTAAGTTTGCCACTTGAAAAATTCAGTAATTACCATCACAGTGTGAACATACCGTATACCACAAGTCTGTTAACTGCATATGTTTGTAAAGCTGTTATAAAAAGTCCCTGTTAATATGTCAGGTTCTTGTGAAGTTAAAAATTAATGAGACCAAGAAAAATAACTTTTAGAACCTTGCATGGGATGGCCCCTTTAATGGGCAGACCATTTAGCGCTGCTCCATTTGAAGGCCAGAGTCTCTGTCCCTGTGTATCTTTGTCTGTCTCTTTGTTAGTCTCATTGTCACAATGTACGCCAGTGTGTCACATGACCCATGTACAAAAGTATTCATACCCCTTGAACTTTTCCACATTTTATCACAATATAATCACAAACATAAATGCATATTATTGGGATTTTATGTGATAGACCAAACACAACATGGGGCGTAATTGTGTAGTGGAAGAAAAACGATACATGGTTCTCAAATTTTTTTACAAATAAAAATCTGAAAAGTGAGGCATGCATTTGTTTTCAGCTCCCTTTACTCTGATACCCCCAAATAAAATCCAGTGTAACCGATTGCCTTAAGATGTCCAACCTGTCTATAATCGAATCTCAGTATAAATCCTGGCTGTGTGTATGGTTGTTGTCCTGCACAGTGAAGAAAAAAATGTAAAAAATATGTGAACACTATGCCTGAAAGGTTAAATGCTGTAATCAAAGTAAAGGGTGGCCACAATAAATATTGACTTTTTTTTTTTCTCAAAAAAGAGAGTGTTATTTTTTTTTATTACTATATATTGTTGTTTGTTTACTTATTCTCATCAATATGATCCAATATTACATGAAATAAATACTTGAATAGTACTTGGTTTCTGATTTATCTTCATTTTTGGTAAGTTGTATAAGTGTACTGTATTTTTTTTATTTCTTCACTCGCTAAACCATTCCATATGGATTGAAGTTCATTCATGCTATGCAAAATTGAAAACAAATTCAATTCGCGACAAATCTTTCTGAAAAACTGGTATTTTCAGTGTTTTTGTTTATTAGCCGTTCTTTTACTTCAATATACTTGTCGGATTTTTTTTTTTTCATTGCCTACAATAGCATTGTTCAAAACATGTAAATAAATTGTAGAGAAGTAATTTTTACGTCTTTTAGACAAAAGTGGTGGTGTATAATCTTTATGACAGACTACTGTGTGTATACATACTCACACATACACATCTACAAACCTACCTGGCACACAACTGTACACATCTTGGTAAATGTGCCATGTGCATTGCTGTGCCCTTGTGTTCGAAGGAAACTTTGAGTTAAGACAGAATACACCTACAGCAAACTCCAAATGACTCCAGCTGACTCCAATATATTTAAGTCTTTTTATTTAAGATATCACTCAGGTTTAATATAGATTCCCTATTTGGCAGGTGGTTATGAGATTTTGAACCTCTTGACCCATCTACCAATTATCATAAGAATGAACTATTCATCAATGTGGGACAAATGAAAGAGCACATTATTTAATTACCAATTGTTTGCTCATGGCGACATGGAACTTGCTGATCTCAGCAGCACTCATCGAGTCTGAGGTGCATAACTGTTTAAGTATATAATAAATATGTGTGGGAGGGGGGGCCTCACACTAGCAGGTGCAAAAAGCTGTGTAATGGCGTCTCTGTAACTCTATTTAGGACTTTAAGTATATACTATGCAAAAACATAAAGATTTTTATAGTTTTTATTTACTGTATATATTTTTTACGGTGCCATAGTTAAGGCAAGTGAGCTCTGTGCTTGGAGCCAAGCTATGCACTGTGCAGCTAATGGCGTCTGTTTAGCCTACCCATTCAACGTTTAGTGGATACTATACAGGTCAGTCAAGGTGTTTTGTGTATACTACACAAGAAGATTTTTATGACTACTTTTCCATTTTAAAGCATAATACTGATGACGCCAAGTTATCATGACGTACTGTGAGTGTCCTCCATTTGGATTTATACAACATCCACTTAAAATTAATCCTAAGATAGTGGACCAATCAGATTGCACTGTTCTAGCTTAGTAGACAGTATACTAATAAACATTTATATGTTTATCTTTTCTGTTCACAGAAAATGTATTTAGTTATTTAAACTAATATATTGTGTTGAGACATTTGATCATTTTGATTTGCTAAAATACTGACTTCCCCAAATATTGCTGAATAATTTAGACATCATGTGCCGAATCGCTTAATCCTACTAGAGTTCCGGGGGACTAGAGTCTATCTTAGCCAACACTTGGCAAAGGAACGGTGCACCCTGAACAGCTTGCCAGACAATCACAAGGCCAACACTCACAACCATTCACACTCACACCCACACATAGGGGCAATGGAACAGCCAAGTAGACTAATGTGCATATCTTTGAATTGTAGGAGAAAACCGGATTGTCCAGAGGAAACCTACGCAAGCAAGGTGAACATGCAAACTCCACACACAAGCTCCAAGCCGAGCCCCGGTTTCAAAACCAGGACCTTGTTGCTGTGAGGTGGATGTGCTAACCGCTACGCCACTGTGCTGCACTCCATCCATCCATCCATCTACTTTCCTACCACATATCCGTCAGTGTCATAGTGCACTCAAATGACATTGGAAGAAATGCAGGGTACACCCTGAACAGTTCGCCAGTCTACTGCAGGGCAAGAAAACAGAGATGAACAAACATTCACACTCACATTCACATCAAATGACAATTTGGGTAGTCAGTTTATCTAATGTGTACGTTTTTGGACAGTGGAAGAAAACCAGAGCACAAGGAGGAAACCCCCAGAAGTACAGGAAGTTCATGCAAACTTCACACTGAAAGACCCTTCCCGGCTGCTAGGTTCAAACCCTGAATATCACTGCTATGAGGTGACAGTGCTCATCACTGAGCCACCGTGAAGCAAATAAAAGCTGTGACAGCCTGAATTATGTCCATTGGAGTCCAAAAAAGGCATAGGTGCTTCCTTGCCAAAATCTCCATCTGTCTACCCTTGACCAGTTGTACCAGTTTCCCCCAGTATGGTTGGATTAGTGGATTTCTTAAATGAATAAATTTAAAAATGAAACTTAAGTGTGTGACTTAAAATGAATAATGTAAATATTGTTTAGGGTTGTTTTTAATGAAGTTATGGTTCAAATACACGTCTCTGAAAACAGAGCATGATTAAATAACACACAAATAAAAAGGTAGGAGGGCAGAAGACAACAATGTTAAGCTTTTTTATTGAAACGGGTACAGTATATGGTAAATATTGTGGGGGTCCGTGAAAATTTCCAGATGTTGCTGCAGTAGAAAACACCTAAAGATGATGAAAAATCTGTTTGTCTGTGTGTTTGTTTACTTTATATATTTTAGAGTTTTTACTTTAAGGACACATGTATTTATTATTATTATTCATTCATTCATTTTCTGAACCACTTTATCCTAATTAGGGTCGCGGGGAGGCTGGCGTCCATCTCAGCCGACTCCGGGCGAGGGCAGAATACACCCTGGACAGCTCGGCAGGCCATCGCAGGGCGGAAACATGCTGACGGCTATGCAGCCTACTCTTGACAAAAATCAGCAATGGTTCTTTTACATGCCTCTCACCATAGACAGTGAGAGACATGGCCAGCCTTTGATAGCCCAGTTATCTGCACTGGGGGGACAGCAGTGACAACCCACTGATAGTGGGGCTTGAACCTTGGGATCAGTAATCCAGCACCCTACCATCAGCCCACCACTGCTCCTATTATTATTATTATTATTATTATTATTATTATTATTATTATTATTAATTTATTTATTTATTTTAATGAAGCAATGTGATAATGCTTTTGTTTCCTTGTTCCTTTAAAACCATGCCATGTTTTAGCTAGTTTAAACCCAAGCAGTGGTAAAATGAATTAGTCTGTCTGACTTCTATAAAAACTTGCTACCGTAGTGTGCTTTTCTCAATTTAATCAAGTTCTTGGATGGTTCAGTAGCATTCATGATGGGATGCTGGTTGTCAAAATACCTATAAAGAAAAAAGCACTTACACAGATGACACTGGACAAAGTTTCAAAATGTTTAAATGATCGCTGGAAAATACTTCAATAACTGTATTCTCTTAATTTATCTCAATCCTATTTTGAAAGATTTGTACTTCACTGAAGTATTATTGTAATTGAATACAAAAAAGAAATTGATCTTTTACTATTATGTTTTAATTTGCCTGCAACATAAAAATAAAATGTTAACTACAGAATATATATATATATAAACTAAATAAATATTTCACATAAAACTTTAATAAATTATCTAGATCATTTTTGTAATTTAGGCAAGTTAAATTAGCTAGCTTGTGGAAATGTATAAATTGTTAGCTATGAAAGTTCAGAAATTTGTTAAACTAGCTAAATAATTCATTCTGGAAAAGTAGCTTGGTATTTTATGTTTGGTGACTTTGCTAAATTAGCTAACTAGTCGTGTTTGGTAAATCGGCTTGATAAATTATGTAGCTAATTAGGTTTAATAAATTACTTTGATAAATTAACTAAGTGAAAGGCAAGTTTTATAAATTGAGTTGTTAAATAAGTAACTTGGTTATGTTGTGTTTTGGGGTTGTTGTTTTTTTTTTTGGGGGGGGGGGGTTGCACATGTGCACATTATATGTTGACTTTCTCTCAAGTAATTTTGGCTTCATTCACGTATGCATCCATTATCTATAGCACTTATCCATCAGAATTATGGGAAAAGCTGGAGCCATCCCAGTTGACATTGAGTGAGAGTCAAATTCCATCGCAGGGCTAACACAAACAAAAGAACAATCTTGTACACTCCCATTTACACACATAGTTAAAATAGAGTAGCTAGTTGAGCCTGGAGTCTTTGATTTTAACATAGCTTCTGTATTTTCAGGTATTACCCTTTGACTGCATATAGGAGTAGGTAATATGGGGGCAATTTAAAGTCAGTATAGATTTTGGTAAAATTTTTAGTCAAATTAAAATTTTCCACCTTGAGTGAGCGTGCACAGTATATCAGAATGGTATCCAGAGTCTAAGCACTAGAGAACTCAAAGGCAAAGTATACACAGTAAAAACTAGAAAAGCACTCAGAGAGTGCAGACCTCCACCAAGGTCGTTCAGTACCCCCATATGGTATTGTAAGAAATGCAGCATTTTTATAAATGCATTTGTTTATTATTTGAGCCCTGCAATACAAATGCACAGTCATTTATATGACTGCATTGTGTATAAGAGAAACTTGAATAAGGAGAGAATAATTAATAATTGGATTATTTTTGTGATAACTGGCCTAAAAGTTGAATAGAAAGGTAAAAGAATTAGATTACACCATCGAACGCAAGCCTGGAAGTTATGCTTCGGTATGGTCCAGACACTGTAATTCGGATGACTACGTCATCCACGCTAAAAAATCTTTAAAAATTCCCAGCATCCAGACAATAATCTGGATCACTGCCAAAATATTATCAATTGTTCCTTGTATCATTTCCCAGCTATCCTGAAAATTAAATTAAAATCCATTCATAAGTTTTTGAGTAATGTTGCTAAAAGGCAGACAAACAGACAGACAAACAAACAAACCAATACCGGTGAAAACACAAACAGCTGATCGGAAAGGCAGTCTGCTTCTGCTAGTAGTGTGCAAGTTGACGACTGTTACCTAAATTGCAGTGATGGCAAGCTTTATCTCAAAGTGGTAAATATTCTTTTGCAGAATTTCACTATCATGCTTGCCTCTTTTTGCATGCAAATCCCGGCAGCTTTTCTTATGTTTTTGTCTGAAAAGCGTTGAAAAATATGTTGCTTTCATTACTGACATACTCACTCACTCATTCACTCAACTTCTTACTCCTATTAGGGTCATGGGGAGACTGGAGCCTATTTCAGCCGACATGGCAAAGACGGGGTACACCCTGAACAGTTTAGTTTGCCAGTCCTTCGCAAGCCCAGCACTCACACCTAGGGGCAATTTGGAAATGCCAATTAACCGAATGTGGACATCTTTGGAATGTGAGAGGAAACCAGAATACCCCGAGGAAACCCATGCAAGCACGGGGAGAACATGCAGACTCCACACAGAAACGCCTGTGCCCAGAAATCGAACCTGGGACCTTCCTGCTGTAAGGCAGAAGTGCTAACCACTACACTACCGTGCCGCCCTTCATATAAACAAGACCCTCTATAACAAAAAAATTGTACTAAAAGATAGGGTTCCTAAGACCTTTACAAAGTACTATACATTAAGACACATTTAAATGAAGCAATTTAAATCTCTCTTTTTTTTCTTATCAATAATTAAAAATCTTTTTTTAAATGACTTTATATATATATCGATTGTTAATTAACCTCTGATAAAAAAATAACACAAGATTGTATACAGTAAATTGCCTTCCACATGATATTCTACTATTGTACTAGTCTTGCTTGCTTGGATATTTTATTTCCACCACTGTGTTACTTTAAATTATAATAAAGTTTTCTGCCAAATTCTCCTGGACACATGCTTTGATAAGTGACTTGACTTTTATAGCGGGAAAACCAGAAAGCCTGAGAAAGTTGAATATTTCCAGCCCCCCATCAAACTGCCCCGCTCCAGTTTAAGGTATGCCTTGTCGCCCCTTTCCATGATAACCAATCCAGCATTAGTGGCTGCCTCTCTGGTTACATCCTGGTCACCAGCAAAGGCAGAAATCATTGGCCATCCATTAAGCATCAAGCTCACCTGTAACCAATAAACAATAGGTCAAAATTATCTCTACGTCTTTATAATAGCTATCTGTTTTTATGGTAAAACTTTAATCGCATAGGAAAATATACCTGTATGGTTTGTCTATTGTAAGCTTTCACTACATGGAAGTTAAAACTGTACACCCCTCTCCTTGGAGCCAAGAAAACACTGCTCTCCTGGTCAAAATGACCACCAACATTCACCAAGATCTGAAGAGAGAAAGACAAGTTATATTACATAATGCTAAGTCAATTAGCTTTATAGCTGTTCATTATTTTTTAGGATTACCTGGTCAAAGTAGATGATCATGGTATGATTGCTCATATCTGTGGGTTCATGGTTGGTTTGGCGAGTAGCCGAGAAGGCCACTCGTCCAGTGCCAGAGCGTACTGACATGCCCAATGCATTATTTGCTGGTTCTGATGATGGCGTTGAGTCACAGACCACTAAACATTTACCTTCCAGTACAATAGGCTCAGTGTCATTCTGACTTGTAACCAACAAGGGATACCACAAGAGACCTAACCACAGAAGAGTAGGCACTCCAGTGGATAGACAACCTAGTACACTATGCATGCTTTGAGCTGGTGTTAATAATAAGTTGGTATTACACTTAATACACTGCTAAAGCACTCGGCAAAACAATATTTATTTTCCAAATGGGCTGATAGGCTTCTCTGCTTTCCTTCTTCAAATAACACTTTAAAAATAAAAAAAGCAGCTACTGTAATTTCTTTATAGCTTACTGTGGTATCTGTGTCAAAAGAATATGGAGATTTTTTTAATTAAATTTGAAAGCCATCATCAAAGAATCTGCAGGAAGGAAGAAGAAAAAGAAAACATTAGAAGATTAAGATTAGAAAGAGGTCTTGGTCAGCAGAAACATTACATTGTTAACCAACAGGTAATCTAATAAGAGCGAAAAGAAGACGGGAAAAAATGTTTATTGTCAGGTAACATATTGGATTACTGTCAGTTTAGGGAAACGGAATCCAAGAGGGAGTACGTGCCAGAAGCAGAAAAAGGAACAACTCCACTGAGTGACCATCTGTCTTTCACACGCTTCCTCTACCTCCTGATGTTCCAAAACATGCACCGAACGACATAGAGCCATAGACTATCCATCCCTATTTTCATTCCTCTCGCATATTATACAATATGAATGGTATCTCTCTGGCTTTTTTACCTTGATTATTTATACTTTAATAACTGACACTTTTTTCCAAACTTAAAAAAATTTCAACATTATAATAAATTACTAAAAAAGTATATACTGCAATTTATTTATCAATGTTTATTCATATTTTTATCAAACTTTGTATTTAGACAGACTTATAAGGACATTCTAAAATGAAACCATTATATTACATTTTTTCCACTTTTTAACACTATTAAATAACCATGGTTGTCCTCTTAGCTTTATATCAAGTTACTGCTTAGTAATTGAAAAAGATTAAGTCACCTGTCTGATGTAGCCATTTCTCCTCTGCAGTGCAGTATACAGCAAGAAGTGACAGGAAAAGCTATGAAGCAAGACTCCTGCCTTATTTATCCTATCTAACCAAGACCCTCCCTTTAGCACAACCCACTCACAGTAAATCTCTCTCTCCCTCTGGTTTTTCTCTTTACCAATCAATTTCTCTTTTGCATTGGAAGCGAAGTATGTAAAGCCTGTAAAGATATTAGTTTTACTTTTCACCTCCAAGTTCTAAAAACAGCTGAAACACCAGATTTTGTATTTAAGAAATTTACTCACAAAATCACCAGCAAACAAAGGTGAATGACTGCTCTTCTAGCCGATTAGAATGAAAAAAATAACCTGAATAATGAATTGAGGGTTACCGGGGTTCCCCCCTGGAGCCAGGCCTGGGGGAGGGCCTCGAAGGCGAGCACCTGGTGGTCGGGTTTCTGCCCATGGAGCTCGGCCGGGCCCAGCCCGAAGAAGAGACATGGGTCCGCCCTCCCATGGACCCACTATCTGTGAGAGGGACTATAGAGGTCGGGTGCAAGTGGCAGCCAAAGGCATGGGTTCTCCCGAACCGATCCTTGGCTACTGAATCCATCTTTTGGGATATGAAATGTCACCTCTCTGGTGGGGAAGGAGCCTGAGCTGGTGCACGAGGTTGAGAGATACTGACTAGATATAGTTGGGCACACCTCGACACACAGCTTGGGCTCTGGAACCACCCATCTCAAGAGGGGCTGTTTCATTCTGGATTTGCTTATGCGGAGAGGCGGCGAGCTGGTGTGGCCTCCAGGTGAGGGGACTGGTCCTGACTGTTGCTTGTGCTTATGCACCAAATGACAGTTCAGTATTGGTAGGTATGGCCTCTCCGATCTGAACCCAAATGGTGTTTCCTTGTTGGACTGCTGTGCTCGTCACGGTTTGTCTATTACGAACACCATGTTCGAACATAAGGGTGTCCATGAGTGCACTTGGCACCAGGACACCCTGGGCCGCAGTTCGATGATCGACTTTTTAAGACCACATGTTCTGGACACTTGGGTGAAGAGAGGAGCTGAGTTGTCAACCGATCACCACCTGGTGGTGAGCTGGCTCCTATGGCGGGGGAGGCCCCGGGTCCAGACCTGGGAGACCCAAGCATGTAGTTAGGGTCTCCTGGGAAAGTTTGGCTGTGCTCTTATTGTGGCAGGGGACTTTAACAGTGCCAACCTCAAACGTCAGAGCCAAACTTTTATCAGCACATCAGCTGCCCCACCTGGGGTGAAAGGACACCGGACCACTGCTACACAACAGTGAAAGACTCGGTGTTCGACCGACAAATAAATTAGAATTTGAATTTGAATTTCTTGAATTTGAATTTGAACAGACACAAGATACAGCGCATGCCGGATAGATATTACAGAGGACAGCATACATGTATCATAGGTCAAAATGCTGTGAATCATGTTTAGACTATCAAGTCAATAATGGCAATGTTACATCACTTACAAATATGAAATCAAAAAATAATGCATTATTCTTTAAGTCACATGAAAATTGCAGTTCTCTTTCAGAGTATTACAATGTAAATCTAGAGCTTGCCATTTAAATAGGTCTACAGTATCACATAAATATATAGAAAATAGGCATGCATATTAAGTTAGGTCTGTTCCATTGGAAAAAATTATTTGTGCAACCTAGGTTCACATTCTGAATGACATGCTTCCTGTCTTCTGCCACTACCGTAAGTCAGCTCCATGACCGTCAGATTTACCATGTCTATGCCTATATATCTACAGCGTAGTAACTTACTTACTTACTTATCCACTTGGACCCGGAGCAGAACATGACATATAGCTGCAGCTAGCTGTCTCCACCTTACACGGTCATGGGCAAAGGCAGATGCTTGTCCCTTATGATAGATGAGAGATCCATCTCTTCAAGCTCTGCTTCAACTGTCCTATGCTAGATTGTTTATGGCCTTCTCCTCTTCTTTTTGCCTGATGGTGTCCATCTCAGGGCAGTTTTTGGAGTCTGTTCATTGGACATCCTTAGTACATGGCCAAGCCATCTAATCCTTCTCATACTGATCTCTAGGAACAAGTTTTACAACCTGTTTTCCTGTTCACGTCCTCATTGGAAAACCTTTGTGGCCTGTAGATGTTACAGATCCTTCTCAAACAGCCATTGTGAAAATTCTGTAAAGCCTCACCGTCAATAATAATAGGTGGATCTACTGGAGCATTAACACACATCACTTCGGTCTTCTTTTTGTTAATGTGGAGGCCAACATCTTTGCAAAGCTTGAAAATCTGTTTGTCTTAGTTAAGATCAAGTTATAGAAACTGAAAGAGCAGCGTAGTAATCACATGACTAATTCTTTTGATCCACATCCATGCTGCCACAAATCCAGAGTTATGGAAAAGCTGGAGACAATCCTAGCTGATATCAAGGATAGGTCACATATTAACTAGAGGACAAACACAGATATGAGGAACCAATTATTCATTTGCTGAACTGGTTAATCCTACTAGGCTTGTGGGGAGGCTGGATCATAAACAACAAGACGTTCACTAAGATAATGTGGCGCAAGACCTTTAAGTGCTTTATAGGTTAAAAGTAACAATTTATATTCAAATCGAAATTTAACTGGGAGCCAGTGCAGTGTAGATAAGTTGGGGGTGATATGCTCGTGTCCTCTGGTTCTAATAAGAACGCTTGCTGCTGCATTCTGGACTAACTGGAGCTTGTTTATGCACCAGTTAGAACATCCAGACAGTAACGCATTCCAATTATCTAATCTCGAGGTAACAAAAGCATGAACAGGTTTTTCCGAATCATGCAGTGACATCATACTTCTAATTTTAGCAATATTTCTGAGATGAAAGAAGGCTATCCTGGTATAATTATCTACATGAGCTTCTAATGAAGGACCAGGGTCATTAATCACGCCAAGGTCCTTTACTGCTACACACGACGAAACTGAAACACCATCCAAACTTACTACATTTTTATTTTTTATTTTTTTGGATTTCCCCCCATTTTTCTCCCTAACTTAGTTGTTTCCAATCAACCCGGATTCGAACTTGCGATCTCTGGGTTGCCAAACTTACTACATAATCAGAAACCTTATTTTTATCTGCCTGTGATCCGAGTACAAGTACTTTTGTCTTATCAGAGTTTAATAAGAGGAAGTTAGTAAGCATCCAGTGTCTAATGTCCTTTACACATTTCTCAGCTTTATTAAGCTGGTGTCTCTCATCTGGCTTTGCTGAAATGTATAACTGTGTATCATCAGCATAACAATAAAAGCTAATACCATGTTCTCGAATAATATTACCCAATGGGAACATGTACAGAGATAAAAGCAGCAGGCCTAGGACAGAACATTGTGGAACACCAAACTTAACATTAGAATGTACTGAGAAATCAGCATTTACATCTTCAAACTGATAACGTTAAATAAGTTAAATAAGATTTAAACCAGGGGAGGACCGTTCCCTTAATTCCAACAACATTTTCTAATCTGTTAAGGAGAATCGTATGATCAATAGTGTCAAAGGCTGCACTAAGGTCAAGTAGCACAAGCAGGGAGACATAGCCTTGTTCAGAGGCCACCAGTAAATCATTTACCACCTTAACGAGTGCTGTCTGTAAGCTATGATGAGGCCTAAATCCTGAATAATACATTTCTAGAATGTTATTTATACAAAGATATGAACATAACTGCTGCGCTCCAGCTTTTTCTAAGATCTTGGAGATAAAAGGGAGGTTTGATATTGGTCTATAGTTGGACAGCTGATATGGGTCGAGGTCAGGTTTCATCAGAAGTTTAATCAGAAATTGGATAACTGCTAGTTTAAAGGATAGAGGTACATAACCAGGGCTAAGTGAAGAACTAATTACATGAATAAAAGGTTGATTACTTATGGTACCTGTTTAAAGAAACATGTAGGTACTGGATCTAGCACACAGGTTGATGATTTAGATGAGGAAATAAAGAGATTAGTTCAGTCTCCTGAATGGGGCTAAAACACTCTAATTGCTGATCTGATAGTGGTGTATTATTATTTACCGTTTTGGTTACTGACATATCTGACTTTGAGTTTAGGGAATCAATTTTTTTGCCTGATATTTTCAATTTTAACATTAAAAAAGTTCATAAAATCATCACTGCTATTTTGATGGTCTGCACGTTTTATTTATGGTCTTATTCCTAGTTAATCCTGCAACAATATTAAATAAATATTTTTTATATTATCTTCCATTTTCGTTCTAATTTACGGGTGTTCTGTTTTAGTGTGCGTGTGTCATCATTATACCAGGGTGCTATTTTTTCTCTCTGATTGGGTTTCTTTTCAGAGGAGCTACATTATCTAGCGTATAGCGTAAATTTGACTCAAATCACTCAGTAGCTTGATGAAGTTCTGTGGGGTCTGATGGTGATCCAGTCATAGTTGATAATTCTGGAAGATTATTAATAAAACTCTGCGCAGTAGT
>JAQMYF010000022.1:2518128-2529009 GCA_030014195.1 Neosilurus mollespiculum
TAGATCAAAGGTGCTGGCAGTAGATTCAGTATGATTTAAATTTATGTTAATAAGATTACTAAAACAAACACTCTGAGGGTTTTTACATTTTTGTTTAGTTCGGGGAACAAACACATTTTCTATAGCATTGAACTTGACCTTAAAGTACTCAGAAATTCATACATATGCATTCATAGGTTGGTCGCCAGTACCGGCTGAGATAGGCTTCAGCCTCCCTCTGACCCTAGTAGGAGTAAGCAGTTTGGCAAATAAAAAAATTCAGATTTTTTTTTTTGGAATCTGAATAAGAAGTCTAATTTTGACTGCTGTAGAAAAAACCCCCTTTATTACTTACTGTAACTCATTTGCCAAACCACTTAAACCTACTACGGTCACTGGTGGCTAGCTCAGCTGTCACTGGATGAAGGCGAGGTGCACCCTGAACAGCTCGCCAGACCATCTCAGGGCCAATCATTCATACTGACACTCACACCTTGGGGAAATTTGTAACAACCAATTAGCCTGATGTGTATGTCTACCTTTCAGGTAAGCAATGCGGAAGGTACTGTGACATGCCGATTTTTGTTCCACAGGAAATTGTGCATGTGTTTGTCTGTCCACAGGCCACGAGTGTGTGCTCGGGCCTAGTAAGTTATTACCTTTCTCGTGAGCTATATATTGTTCATGCTATGATTACTATACATTTGAGAGCTTATGGAAATTAGACTTAAAGTAAAGTAATATTATGATAGTCATTACATTTACATAAACAGGAGCTTTCCAACAGGTTTAACACTGGGATCTAATTAGATCATTAAAAGTCTTGGTCCTCAAGTTAGTCAGAGCATGCGTGTGTCCGAAGACTCGGAAGAGGTATATATTTAAATTCGAATTTCTCCAGTAATGACATAGTAACTAATGTCATGACAGTTGTTGTCATGAATATTATTAACAGTATTAGTGTAAACACATAAAACAGGCCCTATTATACACTGTCTGGCCAAAAAAAAAAGTCGCACACTCTAATATTTTCATGGAGTGCATATATCCTTGATCACAGCATGTAATCTCCATGGCATTGTTGCTCCAGTTGGTCGGGTCGAGGATCTGCAACATTAATGTGGCAATAAAATGGAGTCAGCTGATGAGCTGAATGTTTTGAATGAGCAGGTTATCACAGACTTTTTCTCCCCTGATGGCACGGATATAAAATGCGGACTCAAATAATGAAACAGCGGTTCAGGGAGCATGAGGAATCATTTTTACATATGTATTGGCACTCCAGAGTACTGACTTTAACCCTATTGAAAGTTTTCGGGACGTGCCGGAGAAGACTTTATGGAGTGGTTCAGTTTTTCCCTCGTCGCATCAAGGTGTCGGTGAGAAATGAAAGGAAAGTAAAAAGCAGCATAAAGATTCTGTGGCGGAACAACAACATATTTGTGTGTGCAACTTTTTATTATTATTATTATTATTATTATTATTATTATTATTATTATTTGAGCTACTAAATGAGGGTGATCGGTGAACATGTGTGTTTGCTCCACCAGTCCATTTTGTGCTGTGGGAGGAAACCGGAGGACCCGGAGGAAACCCACGCAAGCACGTGGAGAACACGCAGACTCCAACTTTATCACTTATTATTACTTTATTAATTAACTTCAAGTGCAGATGTATCTAAATGTCCCAGAATTTAATAGGACGTGGATCTCAGACTGTTGTTCCTTTAATATGGATGCAACAAATGTTTTTTTTTTTTTTTTTTTTTTTAGAAAATCAGATCAATTCCACTAAGACGTCTTACATGATTAGATAACACATTTATTGGATCATTAAAATACTGTAAATACTGAAACATTTATTACTACCTTCAGATCTAACGTCTTAAACTCAGGGGGCGGGGAAAGAGCCGACTTGCTTTTACTGCTCCGTCAACCAAACTACCGTCTTGGGCAGAATTAGTTAAGCCGTCCCACCCAGTAACCGCCGTGATGAACACTTCTTTCCACCAATGAGATCAGAGAATGCCGCCGGCCCCTTACACTCTTACCCAATCAGCGTGCGAGAATGAAAACCGGGCACGCGCTTTTTCGACTTGGTGTTGGCAAGGTAGTTCCTGCTCTACGCTAGCTGCTTCCAGTAATCGTGTTGTGAGAGGGAGAAAGCCATGTGGGTCGATGGAAAGGTAAATTGCCATAGTGAATATGTGATACAGAACATTTTACAAGTGAGTGGTGGTGTTTTGTAACGATTATTTTCACAATAATAAAGGTTCTGGTCGACTGTAATAGCTGTGCGGCCTTGTTCTTGTTGGTACTCCTGCTATGTTTTTGTAGCACGTTGTCTTTGGTCCGGTTTGTTGATGAGGCGGATTGAAAGAGAGTCGGAATGAAAGAGTGCTGAAAGTCAGTCTGAACAAACACATGGGAGGTCTCCAGCAGTTTCTCTCGGACATACACAATGATTGAGCACTGTCTGGACACAGCAAGCGTTTAAACGGGGTTTAATTTTAGCTTGGTATCTTGCTAGTCATCATCCTCGCATGGAAGTTACCTTGAGTTCATAACAGATCATAAGATAAACAGCTATAGCTCGCTGTACAAGGATCTCCAGACTCGATTCTCATCGGGATCCTCAGCCAGGTTTGATGAAATCAGGTGTTGGGTCATGTTGAAGATGAGGTGAGACAGGGTAGCACATTGGGAGATCCTCTCTCCGCCAGGTCCCAGGATCTGCTTCTACTCCAGCCCACCAAAGTACATATCTTTGTGTTTGTGTTTGTGTTTTTAGGATGGTATAGGATTCAATCACAGAGAAAAGAATGAAGAATTGGATAAGTGAACAAGAAGACTCTGGCTCGCATCCACCCCTGACCTCCATTCATGCTTCTAAGATTGATGGCGTCAACTTCTGCAAGGCTTGATTCACTATAGGAAGAAATAAGCTGTAAGTGTTTTCTAACAAATATGGCTAATATTGCATCTGAATTTTTTTTTTATTTTACATTTTTTATTATTGCCTTCTAGTGATCTGTCTGCCAGGGTGGGAATTTTTCGTGACATTCCTCTATTGAGAAGATGGCAGACCCCATTATGGACTTGTTTGACGATTCACCGCTGTTTAACCTGGACTCCCTGCCAGACGATACCTTCTCTCAGGGTTCCTCAGACCCGGTTGAGGAGGCTCTGAAGTTGGCTCTTGGCCAAGTGGAGCCCCAGTTAGATCCAGTTTCATCCACAGAGACAACTATCCCTATCCTTAGTGACAATACCCAGGCACCACTGACAATCCCAACAACCATCTCTTGCGTTCCGGTAAGCCAGGTGCCACTTTCATCAGTCGCTTCGGCCCCGGTTCCTGTCCAGACAATGCCTCAGACTTCTATTCCCATGGCTAGTAATAGCAGCGGTTCGACTGCTGTTCTTCTGAGTTCCCCTTTGGCTGTATCAGGGTCTCACGTTGGTCCACAACAACTTCTGACGCAACAGGCAGCCCCGAAAATAGTGATCCTGAAGAGCCCTCAGGGTCAGGCTCAAGTGCTACAGAGTGTTGCAGGAACTGCAGCCACCGCTGGGAAGCTTACTATTGCGAGAGTTGTGACAGGGACACCTGTAAGACCTGGAATGTCTATTGTCTCCGGTGGGACGGTATTAAATGCTACGCAGGCTCCACAGGGACAGGTAAAGGTTGGGACAGGTGTCCAGAGGTTAGTCCAGACACCTAATGGTCCTGTAAAGCAGGTGCTTCTGACCTCTTTGCCTCATGCGCACGTCCAGTTACCGACACAGACGCAGATTACGCAAGCACAGACGGAAATGCCGAAGTTGCAGCTTCAGACTCAAGTACATCCAGCACAGGTGCCGATACAGGCACAGGTCCAAGAGCAGGTTGCTGTTACCACTGGAAATACAGTGCCAGCCCAAACACAAGGGGTCACCGTAGCACAACAGGTAAGACGTTTTTTTTTCCCCCCTTGTTTTTCCAACCATGTTTCTATATTCCAGTATCTATAACGCTCTCAGTGTCAGTGTGGTGTGTGTTATTGTATGTGACGCTAAATCCAAAATGGCGTATGCAGCTAATATTTTGCCAACTCGGCTTTCCGGTCGTCAGTTGGTTTAGGAACACAAAAGGAAAGTTTTCTGCGATATCTGCGCTGTTGTCTGTGCAGCCCAGCTCTGGGGTATAATGTGTTATGACGCTACGGGGTCAGTGACACAGCCAAGCCAATCCAACGAGTTCGCGTCACTACAACATGTCTCTCAGCATGCCTAGAGTCGTAGCACTCGCACGTACTTTAAAAATGGGCATGGGCTGATGTTGCCGGAAGGAACCGCTGATGTTATACGTGATCGTTTTAACGCTAATTCACCACAGGTACCCTTTAATGCCAGTGATACAAAGTCATTGCATTCCTTCTCATCAGACATGCACAAGTTGTGCAGGACCAAGCTCAGGGTTGGGGATCTTTCTCCCCTAATTTAGTCGTATTGAAATATTGCCTCCCTATCACATATGTAGAGCCTATGATTTTCCGTGTTTGGATCTTACTCCATTCCATGACCAGTTGTCATGGAATGATAAATGCCTCTACTACCTTTAGTACAGATCAAGAATTCATCTCGACCGGCCCCTGAGTGGCGCATCGACAAGGTGCGTGGCTGTCAACCTGGAGATCACCGGTTGGAATCCAGGTTAATGCCGCAGCCATCCACGACCGGAAGTTCATGGCATGCGCTCACTCACAGTGACCACCAGCCAACCATGGGAGTCTGTGAGCTCATTCATTTGAGAGGGCGGATAGCGCTTTCCCTCCGAGGCCGCCTCCAAATGCGCATGCGCAGCAGTTCGTAAAGAGACGGGTGGCAGCATCGCATGTCACGGAGGGGGCATGTGCACGTTTACGCCCCTCCCTGTTTGGTGGTGGTTGGGTGATAAGGAGAATTAGATACGACTAAAATTAGGGGAGAAAATGCGGTGAAAAAAAAAAAAATCAACTTTCACTATTACTACTAAAATGTAAAAAATTGACAGGAAACGGTTCCATCGATTGTTAAAAAACGTGCTTGTGATTGGCGGGTTTAGCAACAGGTATAGCACAGTACTGCAGTTGTACACCAATAAGTGCTCCTTATAATACATACACGCTCTGAATGAAAGTAAACAGCTGCTCCACATTCATGGTGGCCCGAAATCGATTGTGTCAGCGTTTGTTATATTTTATTTCAATTTCTTTGTGAGTAGTAATGATTTTTATTAAAAAGTCTATTTTTGTGTCGGTTTCGTTTCATTATAAAAATTCCACGAATTCCGTCCATATTTCGCGATCACGGAAAATCATAATCTACATATGACCACCACGGACATGCGATGCTGCCACCTGCATCTTTACGAACTATGCGCACACAGGAGCGGCCCACACACTCGAAGGGAAGGCGCTATCTGCCCCTTTGTACGAATGAGCTCACAGATGCTCACTATTGGCTGGTTATCGTTGTAAGTGACAGGGAGGCGAGCGTATGCATCCATTACTGCCGTGAGAGCGTGGCCAATTAGCTACCATGGTCGCGGATGGGTACGGCATTAACCTGGATTCAAACCTGCGATCTCCAGGTTGATTGCCCCTTGGGAGTCCCAGTGTTTCCAAAGTGCAAGAAAGGTGATTTGTTGAATTCAAACCAAAAGAAAAAGGCAAAGGGTGCATAGAATGGTAGAATAATCTTTTCTTACTGTATGCTATGTGTGCAAGGTGATTCATGTTTGATGTGTGGAATCAACTCTGTACATTTTATTAGATTACCAGACTCAAACGGCTTTGCTCCCCTCTGCCCAACACCGCGTGATGTACTTTGGTAAGTCTGTTGGGCTTTTTACACCCAAGCCTACTGGCTCATCAGCTAATCCCAGGTTCTGTAGCATGAAACTAGGAGTTCAACTCCTCTTGGATGGGAATACTTCCCAGTATTTTGTACTGGTACCTGTTTATACGGCACACGTGTGGTTAAGACCTTACCCAGGAGTCTTAGCACGGCGAGGTCTAACGTGGGATATGAACTCACAACCGCTCAAACAAGTGTTGCCGCCCTGTTACATATGACCACCAACCAGGGTGATAGGATGCGATGCTGCCACCCGCCTCTTTATGAACTGCTGCGCATGCACATTTGGAGGCGGCCTAACACACTCGGAGGGAAAGTGCTGTCTTTGTACAAATGATGGATTGGCTGGTGATCGCTGTGAGACCGCCCTCCCGTGATAGCTTGGCCAGTTATCTCCCATAGATTCCCAGTTGCAGATGGCTGTGGCATCAACCGGTATTCTAACTAATATATATTTAGTGTTACTGTGCACAATAGTTTCATTTTTTGAGTTGGTGTTAAAAGTTTGCTTGGCTGCATTTGTGCAAGGGGAGGATTTGGATATGGGTGATACAGGCAGCCACGCAGGGCATCATGGTGCGCTCTGCAGTGCCCTATTTACATGATTGGTTTTCTGTTAATGTATGGAAGCCTGTAAGGGTGTGAACTTTGCGAAGTGCTGAAAAAATGACGTTGCAACTGCATGGATTTCCAAATGCCTAGAAAAGGTCAAAACTTTCATCTATCTAAAGATGAGGAGAAACGAGAAAGGATCAATGCATGTAGCTGGGTAATCTCTTCATGGTTATAATATACAGGTCAAAATACAGGCTGTAACCCTTCCGTTTATTATCCTGTCTGGTTCGTTCTTACCACAGAGTTCTATATAGAGCTCAGGGGTTTTTATACACATGGCGACTGCAGGTTATTTCTTTTTTTTTTTGTCCAACCAGCAACTAGCGTTGGATTATAATTACACAAGTTTCTGCAACAAAAACGATTACAAGCGCAATATGTAACCCATACTGGTTAAATCTCATTGAGGTGACCTCATAAGAGCGTTCTGTGATGGTGTTGGTCCTTAGCAT
The DNA here is from genome assembly GCA_030014195.1 of Neosilurus mollespiculum. Lineage (NCBI taxonomy): Eukaryota > Metazoa > Chordata > Actinopteri > Siluriformes > Plotosidae > Neosilurus > Neosilurus mollespiculum. Next base: position 2,525,054 of record JAQMYF010000022.1, read on the forward strand.
AGCAAGAATTTTCAGCATTGCAGGATAACCAAAAGGCATCTGTGTTAAAGCTGGGGTTGATCTGGGAATCTAGCAAAATGTGAAACGTCTCTCCAGGGCAGTCCTTACACAAGCCATGCCCCCACCCCACATGCATGAGTTCCGCTCTGACTGCGGGTTCGTTCATGGTGTAATCGCACACAAGAAGGGAGACCCGGGAGCATTTGTGTGGATATTTCTCACCGCGAGGCAGGGATTGGTGGGCGTTTTTCCAGGATTACAGTGACCACAAATGACAGCTTTATTTATTTATTTGTTTGAACCTTTTTTTCAGATTTCATAAGTTATTGAGTGTGTGTGTGCGCGCGCGCAGGGGGGAGATTAAGACTATTTAAAAAAAAATTCACTGAAAACTTTAAACATTCACAAACTTAGAAAATGTGTAAAAAAATAGTATTTTTTATGTGCAGTGTAATTTTAGCCTTTTATAGAATTTTTGTTTTTTCTTTTTTTTCATGATTCTTAATGCAAGAAATGTCAGAATAAAAATCTTGCTGATTAAAAAATGACTGAAAAGGCATAATCCACATTACATCGTCAAAGGTCACGAGCTCAGCTAGTGCTTTATCTGTTCACAATACACATTGATCTTACTCGTATCAGGAATTAAATATGGATGACTCATCAAGCAGTGCAATTACAGAGAGGATTCACCCGTTTCTGAGTCAGATTCACACTTGAGACGGATGAATCAGGCGTAGAGAACACGATGATATCTAATGATGTCGGGGCTTTATTTCAGTGTACTACGAATATCACAGTATGGTTTCTATTGTAGTGTTTTTGTACTGTAGCATTGTACTGCAAGATCAAGGGTTTATGCTAAAACATTATTTTTCATATTAGTACAAGGGAATGTACATGTGATATTTGTTAGCCCCAACTTCACCAGACGTTGACATCCATACCATACAAAAAGTCTGATAGCACTTATCATTTTTGATGATGGTATACAGGATTTATCAGCAGCCCAGATTAACAAAGAGAAATAGCTTTCAATACACGTCCAGGTGTGTAATGTACACACAGACGCCTGTGCTCGGAGGAAGCTTCCTTCCAAAGAGGATGTAAAGCGATCCCAGCAAATCCCGAAGATTTTAGAGGCGCAGTGTAAGTGGAGCTGGGCGCTAAAATCGATTTTTATCCACTCTTTGAATTTATGGTTTAGGATGATGTGTAAAATAAAAGATATTTTAAATTTAGATTTTTCATATCCGTAGGATTTTTAACTTCATCTTCAATGTAGATTCTGTGTGGCGCTGGCAACCTGCGCAGGATTCTTTACAGCCTTTGCCTGTACTGTGATAGGCTCCCATGTACCCGCCATCCAATGGAGGTGAAAAAAAGCCTGTCTCCGTCCATCAAACATCGAAGCATCAAAGCATTAGCAGGAATCAACAAGGATCTCGTCTCGAAAACCTGCAACGTCTCGTCCTTAAGTTAGGAACGGTTTGCTTATGCAAAGTCTGACAGCACTAACTCAGTCCAGTGTGAGGTTGATCTAAAATCTAATGTGACTGAAGGTAGTAGCACAAGAAACTTATTTCAGTATCTCAGACACACACAGCTGAGTAACACGACTAACTTGGAGCGTGTTGGAAAAATCCTAAAAGGGAGCGTGTTGGAAAAAAATGAATGAATTTTCATTGATTCTGGAGGAGGAAGTGTAGCGAGTAATTCCAGTCCTATACCAATGAAGGAATGGTTGCTACTTTTGTGTGTTGATATTGTTAGAATAAAATAATTAATTTTAATTTGAACGATTTCTTTGTTTGTCTGTTCCAGTTTAAAGGGAACCTGTAGTGAATGAGCGTTACTAGCTATTTAAAACGATCTGCGGCAACATCAGTCCTTGCCTCCTGTGAAAGTATGTGCGAATGTGCTCAGAGACTTGTTGCCTTCCTCATTGGCTGTTCCAGCATGGTAGTGACGCAAACTCGTTTGATTGGCTGGGCTGCGTCACTGACCCTGTGTAGTGTAGCATAACACATCTTGTTCCTAAACCGAGTCGGAAAAACATTAGCTGCGTGAGCAATTTTGGATTTACCGTCACGCACGTCTCCGGCACCATTCTCGTCCTCAGAGTCACTACAATGTGACGTGTCACTGTCTCCACAAGAGACGTCAACCCCGCCCAACGTGTTGACATTACTTTCGGGAAAAAAAAAAAAACGACTGCTTACCCCTGCAGTTCAGCCTCCCCTAGTAAACCACAGTATAAAATTACCAGTGTGCTTTTTCTGGTAATTTATGGTAAAATAAGGGTTTGTATTGCTTAAATGATTTACATATGCACATGTTATGCTGTAAGGATAATCAGTATGGGTACTTTAAGCTGATGTTTAGTATCTTTTGTGATATATTGAGCTTATGCCTAAAGTTAGCCAGAGGTTGTATTATTTATTTGGTTTCTTCTTGAGATTCTGACATTTGTAATTGAAAGAGAGCCTTTAGAAACTAGAAGAAACAAGAATGCCTTACTGGCCTTTTCCATCTCGTCAGTGTTAATGAAGCAACTGCTGAGCAGGTTTCATATGATGATGTAATTGATGATTTTGCTTCAGGCAGAAAATAAAAAGGTCAGAAATCGTGCATTTTAATATCTGTGTGATGGTGCCTGAACCGCCAATTACAGGCTAAGCTATTCCCGTCCACTAAATGAATTCAAGTTGTAAGACTATTTTGCTCCCTCTACAGTAGTGGCAGAGCTCCTGAGTGCAGATTTGTTGCCCCAGTGTTTCCTGTCATTGATTAGTGCTAAAACACACCCAAGTTCCTTTAGATGACTCGAAGAACTGAGCTGAAAGCACACATAGCGCACAACTTTATGTGGTGTAGAGATGTCATGTTTTCCTGCATTAACTATTACACACCTAAAGTTTAAAAATTGTAATATTTTTGACTATTTAGACTGAAGAGGTGCATGCTGGGAGTATGGACATTTTAGAACTGGTGGTGTTATGATTGGATCTCTGTTTGAATCTCATCACACACATGATGTGCGTATGCAAACAGATATTTAAACTAACAAGACAGACAGGTCATGTATGAATATATACTGTAATACAACAAACTAATCACCTTTTAGAGAGGGTATCCTCTACATGATTTATATTGTATGTTATAAGGTAGCGCATTATAATTAGGGTTAGCATATAATACTAATACGCTTATAATACTAAATGATGGTGTATATTTTGTATAGCGGAATATATGTGTGTGTGTGTGTGTGTGTATATATATATATATTAGGGGTGCCGGAAAAATTTATTCACATCTGAATCGCAACTCTTATTTATTAGCATTCTGAATTGATCCAAATTTTCAAGAATCAATCTTTAAAAACACGTTTTTTTTCGAACATTTCCAACCTTACAGCGTGTACCGTTTGTCCAGACACGGCCTCCATCGTGAATTGTTCCAGTGAGTGGCGGGTACAGAACTAGCTTTTAGCCTACAGCCAGCACCGTCTTTGCTGAAGGCAAATGTTTAGGTGCACTTCGGATTTTCCGGGTAAGAAGGAGCTTGACTTGACATATGCCGTGTGCAAAATAAAAGTCAAGTATTTCGGGAACACTTCAAATCCCCAAGCCCACATCTTACACCATCACCCGGAGCTAAAAGATCCGGGGCAGCAGCATGAACAACTCCTGACCAACACACACTCCATCACTTCACTAAACTCCCAACCGACTCTGAACGAGCAAAGCGGATCTACAAAACCAGTTGTTTAGTAATAAAATTTCTTTCTTTCTTATAGAAGAGATGTTCCTAGCTTATAGAAGAATGTAGTTACTCATGAAATTGGCTCCCTTTGTTTGTAATGGTTATGAATCAGAAATTCAAATCAAAATGAATCATGAGTTGTTGTTAGATTCACATCCCTTTTATATATATATATATATATATATATATAT
>JAQMYF010000022.1:2531684-2545582 GCA_030014195.1 Neosilurus mollespiculum
TATATATATACACTCTCTAAAACATCTCTCCAAATACTGATGTACTGAACATGTTGAAATCAAAGAAGAAAATGTTTTTTGCAATAAAAAAATTGTTAGTTGCTGTTCAGTGAAAAAGTGCGTTTGTGGTTATAATAATGCAGAACTGTGGCTGTTTCATGTTAAAGAAGAGGAAATTATTATTAAATGAAGGGCCATGTTATGAGGAAAAAAACGACAACCACTGGTGGAGAAAACCGCAAAATTTAATCAAAAATATCGCAGTCGTGTTTTGGTTATTACAGTTTTCCGAATGTATCAGATTATCATCGAGTTCTGATTGTTCCCCTAGATCCTGCTTCTGACTATTACTTCAAACGTATAAATTCATATGGTGCAGAGGTTTGGTTGTGCAAAGGTAGCCGTGTTATTGTAAACATTATGCAACCACAGTGTAATACGTATGGAACCAACTTATGTTTCTTGACTGTACTAAGAGTTAAGCAGTCTGAGAGCATGAGGGAGGAAACTGTTAGTCTGGTTGTCAGGGCCCGAATGCTTTACCTTTATCCAGATGGCGGGAAGGTGAGCAATTTGAGTGAGTGGTGTGCGAGGTCATCCGCTATGCTATGGTCTGTCTTTACGTCCTGCCCGTTTATGTCAGAATGGACTAGTGCTTGTGTTCAATGAGGTGTATTTACTAGCATTTGCTTCCATAGAGATCAAAACTAGTGGAGCAAGGTGCGTATTTCAAGCAATCGTAAACATTGCCTAGCGTGGCCGTAGGTGGCAAATTCCCCCGTTCCCAAAGGCTCTATAAACATTGTTACATATTTTTGCTAAAACAATTATTTCTTGATGACTTATAAGAGTAATTACTGACTATGAACACAGAAATGAATCACCTATTCACTGTATGCAAGTTGGTCTTGTATCCAAACTATTTGCTTTGAACAAGATGCGCCATCTAGTGATCAGTGTGTAAGTAACGGCGACGTCCTTTAAAGACTCAGCGGTGTTGTGCCGGCCTAGCCGTGCTGTATAAGTAGGTGAAACTGAAAAGGCATTAATTTTATACACTTTTAGTATTTTATTGTTAACGCTTCAGATGTTTGACTTGAACAATATTGAATGTCGCAATTTTTTTTATGTGCACAATGATTTATATTTCCAGTCAGTATTTGCCTGATGAATATGTAGCTGGACTGTGTGCTGACATGTTCACCCATTATCCCCTCCTCTGTGTTGCAACACAATGGAAGTATAAACCAGACTTTACTCCGAAAATCTTTAGTTTGCTTTTTGTTTTATCTCCGTGCTGGTGTTCTTGTGCATGTAAACGTACTGTGTGAAACTGGTAACTATTTCATTAGTAGCCCGATGTTACGCACTGAAAGGAAATGGGGTTCAAGGTTTTGTAATTTTTCTTACTGAAAGGATGAGGCATTTAATCTGTTTTGGTGTGAAACAAGTGAATAACCAACCTAGTTACAATCAGCCTGCTGTTGGTGTGAAGTGGTTTAATTTGAGATATTATGACATCTAGTGGCTGATGGAGGATTTAGGGAAATTTCAGCATGTAGTTGTTCAACAGCCGTCTAGTCAGTGATGCATCTTGAAGCTGTTATTATTGTTATTGTTGTGTAACAATTGTGTGTGTTTCTTATAATTGGTATTAATTAATACTAATTAATTCATTATTTCTCTTTTTCACTCCGCAGTCTGAGCCTAAAAGAATCACACTGGTGCTGCAGCCGCCTTCTCAGAGCGGGACGAATCAGGTTGGTGCAACAGCGGTTGGTGGCAATGCATCGGCAGGAGCTGGACAACACGGCCAGCAGCCCAGGCTTGTATTGGGTTCTCTGCCTGGTAAATTAGTACTTCAAGGTGGCCAGCTGGCAGCTCTTACCCAGGCTAGAACAGGCCAGACAGGGGCTCAACCAAAGGTTCTCACTATCCAGCTTCAAGTCCAGCAGCAACCCAACCACCAGGGAGCAAAGGTGAGTCAAGACCCCTTTCTAAGGTTTAGGTGGTGGGTGGAATTCTCCTCAGTGAAGGAACCTTAATAATTAGCTTTCCTGAAACAATAGATAAACAAAAGACTTTTCTTCACTAGCTAAGAGCATACTGAGGTATCAGGCTTGATTCTGCCAATATTATAGCAGAGTTGTACCTGAACTGTGATAGACAATAACTTTTTGCACCAACATTTAGGTTTTCTGAAGTATGAGCTTATAAAAATAGTGTTGTCCACAGTATTCGCAGTAGCCTGTGGGGAAGTTATGACATCCTCCCGTGTAATAAATATAGGATTTATATGCGCGTATATATATGTGCGTTTGGACACTTGGTAAGCTTTATGCATGTTTAGCATAGTTGCACCTCAATAAATTAATTGTGTATTTGATTTATTTTTTTAGCTATTTAAGATTTTTGCTTTGTAAAATTTAAATAATAATAATAATTTCAACCCAATATTAGAATATTTTTGAATAAAATATATCAAGATGTAAGGCTGTTAATTAAAACAATGTTCCAAAGAACCAATTTGAATCCAAAAAATGTACACAACCAGTTCTGATCAGATTTACTCACTTTTTTATTCACTTCAAATCTTCCAAAAAGAAAATAATGATAAAATTACAGCCCCACTACTTTTTACACTAAATTACTACCAAAATAATTAGTGTGAAAATCTTTTCTGGTCATTTGATTGTTTCCCATCATAAATAATCAGTTTACATTAACAGTGGTCGTGGTGTGTTTCTCATCACATGGCCTTTCATTTAATACTAATTTAATATTCTTTACCAACATGAAAGAGCCACAGTTTTTGCATTCAGGAGCGCCCCGAACACAAGTGCACTTTGCTCACTGATCACATCAAGCCGTATGATTTGATAGGGGAGGAAAAAAACCCGGCGGCGGTCAGGCTACGTTATTTCGGACATGTTTGTGCTGTAGAATAATGAACTCTAAGTCACGAACCTGTTCTTATTCAGTTTCAGCTAGTTTCTGGTACTGCAAATGCTGGAGGCTGTCACCAAGTAGTTCAGGTTTCTCAAGGCCAGGGAGGACAAAGAGTGGCAGTGCCTGTTAAGCTTTTGCTACAGCAGCAGGTATGACGCTTTATACTAGTCTTCATGGACTCATGATCATTACAATCATTAAATGTCTTGACAAATTAAACGCTAATTCAAGCATTTATCTGCAGCTTATCATTTCCTAATGAGTGTGTACAGGTATTGCTCTGTGTATGAATGTGTATTGAAGTTCATTTGGATTACTTACATGGTTTCTTAATGATTTACCTTTCTCAAGACGAGCTCAGCTTCTTGTTCTGGGGGTGCTGTATCGGTGGTGAAGGTCATCAATACCTCAGCTGGGTCCTCTGCTAACTCCACGACTGCCTCACCGGGATTGCGTATTATCAAGGCCACTGAGCCTTTGCGTAAAGTGGAAACTCTGTGTAAGCAGGAGAAAGCCAATCGAATTGTGGCTGAGGCCATTGCTCGGGCTAAAGCCCGTGGCGAGCAGAACATCCCGCGGGTGCTCAGTCAAGACGAATTTCCTGCTCGACAGGCATCTGTTGACATGGATGGTGTTGGAAGTCCAACAGGAACCAAAAAGAAAAGTGTGGGAGGGAACAAAAAGAAGAGTCCTACATTGGGTGCCGCCACCGTTAAATCTGCTGTCGGAGAAAAGAAGGTTAAGATGAAAAGTCCTGGATCTGCAGTGCCTGGTGGAGGTGGAGGATGTAAGAGTAAAGGGAAAGCAAAGCCCAAGTAAGTGTTGTGTGTGTGTGTGTGTGTGTGTGTGTGTGTGTGTGTAATTAGGAGGTAGTTCAACTGATTGAGATTAACAGGCAAATTTCAAGTGATAAAGTTTAAATTAGTTTCAATTTAGAAGTGGACATTGCAAGTCATTGATTCTATGTCACATCCCCTAAAAGCCATGAGCCTTGTTGAATTTTCTCGGTACTCACTGTCGGTTGTGTATAGACATGTTGAAATTAAATAAAGTTGAATAAAGCTTTTGAAAAAAATCAGAGTATACAGCAGTGTGCAGTGAAGATTATACAACACCACTTTTATCCATATGGTTTGAAGTTCATTCATGCTATGCAAAAGTCAAAAATAAAAAAAAATTGTGACAATATTTACATTTTTCTGAAAAAATTAGTATTTTCAGTGTTTTTGAGCCATATTTTTTCCTCAATATACTTGTTGGAATGATTTTTTTTTTGTTCTCATTGCCTACAATAGCATTGATCAATACATTTTCACCAAAAAATTATAGATAAGTAATTTTTTGCTTCTTTTTATTAGGAGCCATTTTAGACAAAAGTGGTGGTGTATAGTCTTCACTGCACACTACTGTATATATGATAACAGGATTTAAAGTAAAGATTTCAGGTATGCAGTCATCGGATCTATCTCACCTTGGACACCATAGACATAAACACAAGACCAGCGCTACTCGGTGTCATCTTACCAGAGACTGGTTACACTTGGCAACTAGGCTTTATACATGTAAACAGGCTGCAGGATTGAGAAATTTAGCTACGTTTTGCACTTTATTTTAAGTCATATTGTTATACGTGCTGGTAAATACAAGTAGAATTAAACAAATATTTGGACTTTCGATTTTTTTTTTCTGGAAAAGAGAATAAATAATTAAGAACGCAATACTTACTTTTTAATTCAATAATTATTTCACTTGTTGAGACACAGCATTCAACACCATTCTTATTAGTATGGTGGATTTTAGTCCTTGGTAATATGGCGGCCACCAAAGGCACAACGTGTGAGGGTTTTGTCCAGTCATGTGTTTGTCTATGTTGGACACATGTTGGAATTGCGATTACTTTATTGAGCAATCTGTGAAACAGCTAGTGGTGTTGGTAAGAAATTGGCATCCTCTTCCCCAAAGCTGTCTTTGCCCAATTTTATTTCCCGTTTATTTTGGTTAAAGGATCACTCTTGTAAAAATACTTGTAAGCTCAATCAGGTGTAACTGATCACCTTCTCCATTGTACATCATGCTAATTGGCTTCTACTTGTGATCAGTTATAATTATTCTGATTAGTGCAGCATCAAAATAGTTATTCCTAGCACTGCAGTGTTTGGAAGTGTAAATGAAAGCAAACAATAAACTATGGTGGGCAAGGCATGGTCACAAAATCAAAGGCTTCATCAATTTCTCGGAGCTCTCTAAAATTCATAATCCAGGAGCAAAATGTGTTTGGTACTAGTCAGACCCTTCTCAGATCAGGCTGTCCTTCCAAATTGAACATAAGAGTGAAGAGGAAACTGGGTTGAGAGGCTACCAAGAGGCCTAAGACAACTTTGAAGCCATTACAGGCAAAAAGTGGACATTGTGATCATCTGAACATATCACAAAAGGTTTCAAAAATAGGAACTATATGGGAAGGTTGCAAGAACAAAGCCATTCTTCAAGAAAGGCTACAGCAATTCTTGATTGAGCTTTGCCAAAATGTACCTTGCATATTCTGAGGCCAAACCGGAAAAAAAGTGTCAAACTTTTTGGCCTCACCGCCAAGTGCTAAGTCTGGCAGAAAGCCAATACAAGTTACCATCCAAAAAGTTCCATACCTACAGTAAAGCATGGGGGTGGTAGCACCCTGTTGTGTTGGTATTTCTTTGCAGTGGGAACTGGGGCACTTGTCAAGGTTGAAGGAAAAATTTATGGGGAATGACTTGAAAATTACAGTCAGGGCTGTTATGAAAGCAAAAGGTGGTTCCACAACATAACACAGGGGGTGATCCTTTGACCATCTCACTGATTATTGTTGTTTTTTTTAACTTTTATTATTTTGCCATTATCCATTATATAAACAACTAAATGTGAATATTTTGAAGGGGTGTAATTTTTTTTCTCTACGCACCGTTTGTAAATGACTTGAGATTTCTTTTTCCTGTTTCACTTTGCATTTCTTTAGCACCATCACTCTAGTGGGTGGCAAAAAAAGAAAAAGAAATGCGTCTTCAGACCACTCCGATGGAGAACTGAACTCTCCTGCCACACCCCTCACACAGGAAGAAAATCTGTCTCAGGTAAGGCGTGGTTTGAATTGGGCACCAAGATTAGTTCACAACATATAAACGTGGATGCAAAGGTGTTCACGTCATACTTCTAGGTGACGTGATCATGCCCGTTAAAGGACAGAAAATGGTCGACTATCTGATCTGCAAATCTCACTCAACTGTACAGTTGTATGGAAAATGAACCGTTTTGCAGGGGCAGTCATGGTCTAAAGGCTGGAGAAACAGCGCATGGATATAATCTGCAGTTAGCTGGGTCCATGCTAATGTGGGCTTATCTATTATCTATAGCACCTGTACAGCAAGGTTACTAGGGATGCTAGGCGTAAACCCTGGGCAGGTCAACAGTGACTAGCATAGCTAGTCATTCAGAACAGTGGCAGGTGTGTACCTGCATCTCAGATAAACCACCTAAACGATGGAAAATATTCCTGTACATAATGTGATTTGCAGGGCAACTAAATAAGTGATGGAGCATACTATGAAACGATAGCGCATGACCTGTGCCAGTGGAGCACGGCACAAGCCTGTTTCCTGTCACCATGTTTATATGTATTAAGCTGTCATAATTCTGGCCTCCCAGCAGATGAGACGTTCTAATCGTCAAGTAAAAAGGAAAAAGTACACTGAGGATTTGGATATTAAGATCACCGATGATGAAGATGAGCCAGGCGAGGATGTGGATGTGATCACCCCAGCAGCTACTCTGTCTACAGGACCGTCTCAGTCTATGGGGACCCCTTTCCAGGAACTCGAAGGGGGTGGCACTCCCAGCGTGCAGTTCTTTGTGGTAACATTTCATGCTTTTCTTGCATTAGCACTGTTTGCACTGTCAGTTAACCTGTGTTCACTGGAAGCGATGAGCGACGAGCAACCATTCAGAGAACTTGTATGAATGAGCTCACAGACGCTCATGGATTGGCAGGTGATCGCTGTGAGTGACAGGGCACCATTCCTCCTTTGAGAGCTCAGCCAGTTAGCTCCCATTGTCTCCCGGTCGCGGATTGCCGCAGCATCAACCTGGATTCGAACTTGCGATCTCCAGGTTGATAGTCATGCACCACTTCGGGAGCCCAATTAAATCAAATGTTTAACACAGGAGATATGTAAATTTCTTGAATGTGCTTATAGTGACACTTGATTACCTCAGTAGTAAAAGATCAGCAAGTAGAAGACAACTAGCAGCAGTACCTGCCTTAATGGTTAAAAAAAAAAGTTTAGAGAAATCCACTTAAATATGCACCATTTAACAATATTATATATTTGCTATACTTAATAATTATTGTTTATTGCTTGCTACCCTCCGTGTCTGTCTCAGTGACGGTACAGAGAAAGCTTTATGATATTAAACCTGCTTGGCGTGGTAAGGCTGCAGTTGTAAATCTGGCATATCAGCTGTTAGACAGTACAGCACAGAGTGCACCCACTGCTCGAAAATGCTTAAAGTGTTCACTGATGTATATTTAAGTGGATTGCTGTAAGCTTTCCAATAACTTATTCTTACTTTTTTACCGGGTACTGCTGCTAGTATTATAATAATAATAAAAAATCTGTTGTGATGTGAGACAGGCCACACAATTCCACCTACTGCCACTAGATGTCACCATTGTCATCTAAAGACTTCTGGGTAAGCGAGTGTTGGCTGGTAGGCGATATGCATTGGATATATACAATTCACGCACACATCGTGCTTCGGAAAATATGTACGCTCACTAACTTCCCAACATGAAACAGAGCGCAAAGTAGGAAAGTTTTTGTGTGCGTACCTGTTGACAAGTTTGATTCTATAGTGGTCAGACAGATGCACACTGGATTTTATATATAGATTGTGCTCAGCAGGTATCAGCTAATATGGTTTTTACCCTAATTGTACATAAAATCAATTGTGGATGCCTAATTAAGCAATGCTAATTCAGTTGACGAGAGGATTCGTCAATTTCAGTCATGGGGACCTCCTAATATCGACGCTGATGTCAGATGATATCCAGGTTTTGTTAGGCCTATATAAAATAAAACAAATATCACAGTAGTCTTTCTATTAAAGATTTTATTCCAACCTATTGGCTTGTAGTGCAATACAGAAGCAAGGATTAACGCTAAGCTATGTATTATTTATCATATCAGTAAAGGGGATTGTATATATGTGATATTTTAGTGGTAACCCCAAACGTCACCAGACATCAACATCCATACATACGACAAAGGACCAGCTCAGACTCCGGATCATTCTTACTACTACTACTACTAGATTAGATTAGATTCAACTTTACTGTCATTACACATTTATAAATACAAAGTGACGACATGCAGTTTAGCGTCTAATCAGAACTACTAGTAATAATAATAGAATTCCCAGGATAGATGTCATCAGCATCAGACACTAAAAGGGAAAGGGAGCTGAGTGCTCGCTCGCTCGCAATCTGAACAGGGTCGTCATCATGCTCCAGCCAGTCACAGAGCCTGGTGTTAACAGGAAAGGATTTTGAACTTTAGAACTTTATTAAGCAGCCGGCTACTATCGATTGTGTTGTATCGCCGCATCGATGCCGAATGGTCCATGTCCACTTCGCGATGCACCAAAGCAATGATTATTTTCAACACCCTTAGTTCAGGTTCAGTGAACTCTACTTGCTTGAATTCACTTCACCAAAGAGAAAAGGGTGCAGACAGAAATAGACTAGGTGTATATTTTTGAAGCGTACTATAGAGGCACATTCTGGTGGAAACATGCACTGTTGATATAAGTAGACAAAGTTTTTTATCTCAGAATAGAAGCCAGTGAAAGTCTAGCGATCCTTGTGGCTTAAAGGGTAGAGACGCAGGTATGTGTCCAAAAGTTTACCAGCTCGATTCCCAGTAGTGGCAGAAAAGCATTGCTCTAATTGTGGAATCGCACCAAATAACTTCACTGAACTTAAAATCTACATGTAATGATTTTTTTTGTGTGTAACTCAGGAAAACCCAAGTGAAGAAGATGCAGCAATTGTGGATAAAGTTTTGTCTATGCGCCTTACCAAAAAAGAGGCGAGTTGGCACTTATTGTTATCAGAATTAAAACAACTTTTCTTGTGTAATAAAACCCAATAACCCACCCACACTATCTGCTATAGGTATCCCCTGGCCAGTATACCAATGTGGAGGAATACTTTGTCAAATACAAAAACTAGTAAGTAATATTTGCTTACATAATCAAAATACTTTTTACTCTTTATTTCTACAAGATTTGATTTATCTCTGGCATCATACTTCCAGCTCATACCTGCACTGTGAATGGGCCAGCCTGGAACAACTTGAAAGGGACAAGAGGATCCACCAGAAGCTGAAGAGATTTAAGGCTAAACAATCTCAAATGAGAACCTTTTTCCAAGAGGTGGGTCTGCGGCCTAAGCCTGCTGGCTGAAACTCCATTTGGTGTGAAAACCTGGCAGTGTTGTTTTAGTCCAGTTTCTCACGGAACGGCGAATGCTGACAAATGTAGCGAATTTTGGACTCGCCCACTTTTCTGATAAATGTTGATGAAAAGCTGGGTACACTCCTGTCGTTCTGTGACGTTTAGAGACTTTTAGCGATAATTAGATGCTTGCGGTGGATGATTAAATTCACTTTAAAGGAGTTGGCCTTCTTGTTTTTGTTGTTTCGGGTCATTAGTGACATGAAAACCAAGTTACTAGGATCAATGAATAGGATAATCAATTTGTAAGGTGATGGGTTAGATGCTTTGCTAGTCATCAAATCTCAGCAGTGACTCATCTGGCTCTGTCAGACGGTCACGAGGGGATTTCAAGATGGATATTTTTATTGGATGTGATGACCGACCAAGCCGCTTTTGCCTGCCAAGGCCTCCAGAGTTCTGGTGTGCCAATGTGGAGGGCATGCTCTCTCTAGCTCCCTCTCAGCTTGCTTTGGCCTGGCTTTGTGGTGCTTACTCCAGGCTTGTTTTTAGTGGTGAGATTGGGACCTGCCCTCGCATTTTCTGCATATTGAGGATTTATAATAGAGGCTGTTATATTAATGCCTTCCACCACGTACAGCTGGTTTAGAAAAGAAACTCCAGGTTTGTAGCCTGGAATGAAGAAACCCTTAAATATCCCTTTGTATTTTGTCAAAGAAAGTTACAATAGCTGTGGCTCAGGAATAAATCAGTCAAAAGCAGAATCACTGAGATGGTAAAATGATGTCAGTGCTTAATGTACTTGAGTCAAAACTTGGTGTTTAACAATGAGCCAAGGTTGGCAACAGCCGCTGGCAGCAACAAACAGTTCTGGCATGCTTAAATTTCTGACTCACTCTTTACAGAATGTTTGAACTGTGTTATTTTTATTGTAATAAAACTGTAAGTTTTGACATTTCAAATATATCGTCATGCCAATAAATCTCTTTGAAAGCGTTTTGTTTTCTCTGCTGAAGGCTTTAAATTCTTCATATTTGTATCATTTTTTTAAGGATGAAGAGCCGTTCAATTCAGATTATGTTGAAGTGGACCGCATCCTGGATGAATCCCATGGTGTGGACAAAGAAAATGGAGAGGTAAGAATTATTACATATTTTTTTTGTACCAGAAAAAACATTTTTGTATCTCTCTGGTTATTTCCAGAATATGATACTAAGTTTCTGTCCTGCTGTTCTGTGTCAGCCGGTGGTGTACTACCTTGTGAAGTGGTGCTCTCTGCCCTATGAGGATGCCACCTGGGAGCTAAAGGAGGATGTCGATGAGGGGAAGGTGGAGGAGTTTAAAAGGATCCAAAGTCGCCAACCCAGAGTAAAGCGACCTGTAAGTTCCAGATAGATGCTGGTCTCAAATTTGCTCAAGTACACTCCAATAAATGCAGTTAGATTCAGTTTAACTCTATATGTATAGTGCTCTTGTATATAGGTAATGGCTTGAAGAAACTGGAATGAAGAAATCAGCATGTCGATTTTTATTTGGATACGTTTTGAGGAAGCAAGAGGTAATAGTCAGTCAAAACTCTATTATAGCTCGAGGAAGAAACCCTGCAAGGAATCAGAATTAGAAAGGAAAAGGTCCATTGGGGTTGCGAAGCCCTCTTAGTTTTAACAGGCGTAGTGATTATTATATGTTAAGTATATAAGAGTCAGCAATTAATTCATTTATATGTCAAAAATAGCTAAATTTAGGTTTTTAATAATTTTTTAATTGAGGACCTTCGTGTTCAAACCCCCTTGAACAGTAATAAATGTAACTAAATGCTTGTGGGAACTTATCGGTCCTGTACATTGATTTAATTTTTTTACATTTTATTTTAATATACTGTAGTAATTCTACAAGGGATATTTGGCTCTGCATTTAACCCATACAAACTGAGTGCGCACAAACATGTAAGCATTGGGCAGCCACATTGAAGCGCCCGGAGAGCAGTTGGGGGTTAGGTGCCTTGCTCAAGGTCTCATGCATTTCAGCCATAAAGATGCACGAAGGGAAGGTACTGATGTAGTCCTGGCCCAGATGCAGCAAAATAAGCCCAAACCATTATACTCCTACATCCATGTTTCACAGATGGGATAATCCTTTCTCTAAACTCTCTCTACTTCTCATTTAAACCAAAATGTTCCACTTTTATCTATTCACAAAACTTTTTGTTGATGTGATCTTTAGCAAAATGAAGATGGGCAGCAGTGAGGTTTTTGGAGAGTGGTGGTTTTCTTGGTAACACTTGGTACATTAATTTTAACAGTAGCCAATAGGAGAGCGGCCTTTAGTAATACCATACTTTTTTTTTAATATTAAAATTACTAGCAACAGAAAATTACTAGTAACTTAACCAACCATAATGCCTATATGATGATGTTTGTAATAATTATTTCACTAGAACATGTATGGATTTCAATAGCTATGCTTACCAAGAAATTAAGGAATTTAAAATATACATATTCTAAATATATTTTCCTTTCAGGCTCGCCCAGCTGCACAAGCGTGGAAGAAGCTAGAGCAATCACGCGAATACCTTAGTGGAAACACTCTCCGAGAGTATCAGCTTGAGGGAGTCAACTGGCTACTTTTCAACTGGTATAACAGGTACTGACTAAATCAACACTGCATTCATATCATTGTCAGATTATACTCTTGCACACAAATCAATGTGAGGAGGTTTAAATGTGTTCATTACTTGCTTCACTGTAGTGCTGTTTGGCTTGGGGAGGTGGGGTAATGTAATTATAGTCTCTGATGTCTGAGATAATAATTGCTGTCATCCCATTGATCTGGGATTTCATAGGACTGAGACAGGTGTGTCAGTAATGTTTACAGACTTTTTGTTCCTATGTTTGTAAAGCTTAAAAAAAAGATGTCCTTTTCTTTTTTGAAATGGGCATAAAGGTAAGCTCCCCCCCCCTTTGTGGTCTAAACCATAGACAAGATGGTTACCAACAAGTCCAAAAGTCTATCATGGGGTCTATCATATCTTCATATGATTAGTTTCATATCCCGATAACAATATATACATATATATCTCGCAATGCAGAACCTTTTTAAAAACTCAAAAGTACATAAATAAACAAACCTATTTGAATTAATACAATATCAGGAATTTAGCGGGTAAGTAGGTACACAAAAAAGTCACACACTCCAGTATTTTCAGCCTTGCTTACAGCATATAATCATCATGCCTTTGTTTCGACAATCTTAAGCAACATCAGGGATTCAGTATATTCAGGTCATCAACTGGATTCATTTTATTGCCACATTAATGTTGCTGAGCCTCGACCGGACCAGCTGGAGCAACAGTGCTATGGAGGTTACATGCTGTGATCAAGGATAAATGCTCTCCATGAAAATATTAGTGTGACTTTTTTTTTTTTTTTTTTTTTTTTTTTGGGGGGGCAGTGTATGTAGTTTAATTTAATTGAATTGTAAATTAGCACCAACGGCTAATTAATAGTTAGAGGTGTATTGTACATTTATACAAATAAATATGTAAAGTATGTAAAATTACACTTATCACCTGTATTTGAAGCATCTTTTTTACTTTATAAGTTCTACAACTTTTAGTTAGTGCGAGTGTAACATTTTCAAATAATGAAAAGTGAAGAGTTAAATAATGAGCATTAACCTGGTACTAATTTGGTCAACACTCGACAAAAATTGTTAGCATTAGCCATTTAGCATTATTAAAAAGCAGGTTATTAAAAGCGTGTAATAAAACCAATACAAAAAGGTCTTTCACACACGTCTGTCTTAATTGTTTATTTCTTATACAAAATGTTTATCGGAAATAATTATTTAATCTGCAACTAATACCTCAGTCCAAGCTTACACGGTAATAAATATTACCCATAGTGCGTCTCCGTTAGGATCGTGAGTGAGAGGTAGTGTGGTGAGAGGCAGTGTACACCCTGGGCAGTCAGTCGGGCAGCTGCATCCCAAATAAACCATCCAAATGACTGACAATATTGCCGTTCAGAACGTGATTTGAGACTCTACAAATTAACCAATAAAACGTAATGTGAAAAGATGGATGTTTTGGTAGCATCATCTGGCATATATCTTCATAACGCACAGCCTGAGCTTGTGGTTGTATCAGTGCCCTTGAGAAAGGTGACCTGCACTTCTGTGGTTCCAGCATTAATGCAGAAAAGTGCATGAGATTTTGGGGGAACATATTTTCCAGGGATGCTCATGCATATTTCAAGAAAACAATGCAAAACCACATTCTAGACATATTACAAAGGCATTGTCGCAGAATTAGAAGGGTGCAGGTTCTGAACTGGCCTGCGGTAGTCATGAGAAATTACCAACTAAAAATGTGTGCTGAATTTTGAAATCATCATCTTCTTCCGCTTATCCGGGGCCGGGTCGCGGAGGCAGCAGTCTAAGCAGGGATGCCCAGACTTCCCTCA
>JAQMYF010000022.1:2552388-2573210 GCA_030014195.1 Neosilurus mollespiculum
CGACTCAGCTCCCTCTTTACCACGACGGTCCGGTACATCGACCGCATAACTGCGGACGCTGCCCCAATCCGCCTGTCCACCTGTGGTTTGGGTAGCAGTCGCGGTGGGGGGCCTCGGCGACTCAAACCCGGGACCAAACCTCTGAATTTTGAAATGATCGCAAAATTTCTTTTCGCATTTTAAGACCAATTTGCAGGAAGAAAAAATTACCTGAAGTTCTTTATCTATCACTTGGCATCTTCAATCCCTCAACGTCTTGTGTTGTGAGAAGGAATGGCATCGTTATAAAACAGGAAATGCTTTACCCTCCCAACGTTTTTAAATGGGTTATTCAAAATTTAACCTAATAAACATATAAAATTAGTTAGAACAATAAATAATGTGCTGTTGTGGTATTTTAAATGTGATACAAATCAAAAATAATGCATCTTGAAGACAGTCACATTTGAAAAAATTTTGTTTAAAGGCTGTATCTGTGTAAATTTGCCATTGCTGTGTTAATATTAGTTTATAGCTGAATTCTTAGTTTGTTGCACATGCACTTCATTTGCTTACAGCGTCTTTTTTCTAATTTTATTTCCTGCACGAACATTTTTTATTAGGCAGAACTGCATTCTGGCAGATGAGATGGGTCTTGGTAAGACCATCCAGTCAATAGCTCTACTGTCTGAAATATTTGCTTCTGGAGTCCAAGGACCCTTTCTGATAATTGCCCCCCTCTCCACCATTACAAACTGGGAAAGAGAATTTTCCACATGGACAGACATGAACGCCATTGTCTATCACGGCAGCCTCGCCAGCAGACAAATGATCCAGCAGTATGAGATGTACTGCAAAGATGATAAGGTTTGTCTTTTCTGCACACACACACACACAGGAGTATAATCTTTGTGAGTCTCTTTGTATGAAAATATTCAAATCTAGAAATATTTAAAGGTGAACTGTGTGGAATTTCGGAGCATCTGAATGGAAATAAAAATAATGACTGCTTATAATTTACTGGAAATGAAAAGAAAATTGTCATTCCCCCCTTAATTTATTAATAAGTGCTATTTTATTCCTGATTGAATGTTAATTGCTTGTGTTTTTTTCCACTCTTAAGGGGCACCTCATTCCAGGAGCTTATAAATTTGATGCTCTGATCACAACCTTTGAGATGATTCTGTCTGACTGCCCAGAATTAAGGGAAATCTACTGGCGTTGTGTGATCATTGATGAAGCACATCGCCTGAAAAACAGAAATTGCAAGCTCCTTGACAGTCTCAAGATGCTAAATTTGGTAAGAGATTGACATATAAACTATGGTTAGCTATAGTTCTCACCGTATTGCGCATTATGCACTAATTGATTTTTTTCCCCTCGAAACATGGTTCCTATGAAGTGTTAGTCATTTCTTTTTAAAAAAATAAAAAATAAAAATAAATAATATATACATATATACATATGAGTGTGTGTATTTATATAGCCACTTGGGCTTGAAATAACAGCTCAGCTAGTCTCAAAAACATTAAAACCTTAATATTTTCTTCTGTATTTTGAAGAGCTCTTAAAGGTTTTCTCAAACCACCATGGCTTTAATTTGTGTGATAAAACATGCTTATTTCTAGTTTAGAAATTTATAGACCTCACCAGTATAAAATTATTACATTTTACAGATTTTTGTTCTCAAAACCAAATAAGGGCATCGTGATCCGTGTTATGTCAGACCCCAGAAGTCACCATGTTGATTTCAGTGCAAAAATAGTTACAACAAAGCGTGAACAAACCTTTTCTATTTGGGAATTTTCTTGAACATGGGTCGTTGTCGTGTGCTAGGCAGCTGCTCAAACAGCAGTACAGGAGGAGTGAGTGTCTTTAGGTGACCGGAAGACCCAAAAATTTCCAACACTTGAACTAAACTCATCCAGAACACTCGTGTATGGAACTGTGGTCATTGTATATAGTTGTTACCAATGCAGAGCCGATCATTAAACTATCCAGTCAATAAGGTTGTAGTGAATGAGAAAAGGTTTAGCTGGAGATAAAACCTCGCTGTCGGTACAGACACTGTGTAGTCCGAGAGGCAGTCAGTCACCAAAACCCTTCTCAGGCTGGCGCAGACAGACTGCATGTCTGAGTAGGTCTTTTTTTAACTGATTTTTATGCAGCCGTTGAGCCACAACAGAGTGAAAGAAGGGGGAACAGACAAAACAGCGATGTTGTGGTGTCATTGTTGTTGACAAAGATGTAGCACTATCCTCACCTCAAAAAAAAAAAAATCAAGCTATACAAAGCCACAAAATGCGAACATTCACCAGTGGTACATAATACAGCATTGCACACTTGTGAAGTTGATTTGTTAGGCTAACTGGTTTTCATAAAACTTTTCTTGATATCATTTAGTCACATTATGATGGCTTGGTATTCATTTGGAAATCATTTATAGACAAGCTGTCTCTTGTGGTAATTCCCAATTCCTTTCAGTCGTCTGCCATGTTGAATTTTCATTTTCTTTGCAGACCTATTCAGTAGAAAGTTTAACTATAATGCCCAAGTTCTGACTGAACTTTGTGACAGTTGATCTGCTTTTGTAAAACTTTTAAAAATGATTCATTTTAGAAATTCAAGAAGAATACCACAGTAAATAGTGTTAGTGCTCACCATGCTTTCATTTACTAATGGGTCATTACTGGAATATAATGCGCTCTCACGATCAATCATCTTACTTTCCAATTTCAGGAACATAAAGTACTTCTGACAGGCACACCTTTGCAGAATACTGTGGAAGAATTGTTCAGTCTGTTGCACTTCTTAGAACCTGCGCAGTTCCCTTCGGAGACTGAGTTCCTGCGAGAATTCGGCAATCTCAAAACGGAGGAGCAGGTACACAATAATGGGCGTACAGTACATTACGTAAATATTAGCCATGCTATAAAAATACCTAAGGTGCCATTATGTGTGTTTATTACATTAGGTGCAGAAATTGCAGGCTATTCTAAAACCTATGATGCTACGCAGATTGAAGGAGGACGTGGAAAAGAACCTGGCACCAAAGCAGGAGACCATTATTGAGGTATTAAGCTCTATAGATTCATCAGTGGGTTTTGGCCTGGTTTTCATATTTGAATCCACATTTTTTGTTACCTGAACACTGGAGACCTGTAAACAGATTTTAAATTCCACCAAACTTAAAGTAATTAAAATAATAATTTAAAAATCCCTTGACTTTTTTTTTTTTTTTTTTTTTTTTTTTTTTTTTTTTAAACCCACTTGAGCAGAAAACTTTGATTCATATTATTGGAGATTTATTTGAAAGATGGAAATCGATAAGAGCCCAGAAGGTTTTTTTTAGGAGAGATGCTGATTTGTTTTGTCCCGGACAGAGCAGATAAACCTAATTTCTCTAAAAGGGATGATGATGATAAAGTAATCTTAGTGTTTGTACATGCGGTCATGCTCTGCAGTCAGTTTGGAGGGGTATTATATGCTGAACAAGGATTTTTCACTTCTTGATATGCCATTCTAGGGTCTTTTATTTTAAATAAAGTGAGGCTGCTGTATCTGCAGCCCTGATTCAGTTTCAGTTTCATGAAGCTAAATGCTAGTAAGCAAAATATTCTCATCAAAAGTTATATATCTGAAAAAATAAGTAAGTTTAACCTTGTTAAAGTGTAATGTAATTGCTCAGATCATGTACTTTTTAGATGATTCTTACTTTTACTATTGCTACAAAGTGCTGGTTAACAGCATTTCTAAGCAATGTGTTTCAGTGAGCATGTGGTTTAAACAGCATGTGGAGATGCACGTTGTCAGCCCTAACAATATGTATATACACACCAATCTTCCATAACATTAAAGCTGCCTGACAATTATTGTGTAGGTCTTGCTTGTATTGACCAAAATAGCTCTAACCCATCAAGATATAGACACCACAAGGCTTTTTTGAGGGTGTGCTGTGGTATCC
This sequence comes from Neosilurus mollespiculum, assembly GCA_030014195.1. Classification (NCBI taxonomy): domain Eukaryota; kingdom Metazoa; phylum Chordata; class Actinopteri; order Siluriformes; family Plotosidae; genus Neosilurus; species Neosilurus mollespiculum. Next base: position 2,556,332 of record JAQMYF010000022.1, read on the forward strand.
GGCACCAAGATCACCACAACATACGTGCCATTTTCCGAAAAATAAGACCTGTGGTTTTGGAGATGCTCTGACCCAGTCATCTAGCTATGATAGCCATGACAATCACTAAAACTGTGTATGCTGTGTTTAAAACCGAACAGACAGATTTATCATTCTGTATATCTAAGTGTTGTTTTTCCTTTAGGTGGAATTGACCGATGTGCAGAAGAAGTACTACCGCGCTATTCTAGAGCGTAACTTCAGCTTCTTAAGTATGGGAGCACACCAGAACAGCAATGTCCCCAATCTTCTTAACACCATGATGGAGCTCCGCAAATGCTGCAACCACCCTTATTTAATCACAGGTCGTTACACTAAATCCTGTTTCTTCCTGGTCTTTTCATGCACATGTATCCGGCTAGTTTCCTGAAGATTTGTTTTTCCAACAATTTTTCCATAATTTTCCTCATGACCAAATGTTGCCTATTAGCTACAGTATATCCATGGAAATTGTGTTTTTAAACATATTTAAACAAGAAAATACTTTGCCCAGTTTAAAGCACCATTACAGATAATGTACTCCAAAGAAGGACACATGAGATGGACATTTTGTATTAATTTTTAGTATTTGTGATGAACATGGATTTGCTGGTTGAAAAACAAAAACCTGAAAGTAATAACTCCATGTTGTCCATGTTCCATTCATCCTGAAAATAGGTAGAAAAAGTATAAAACAGTAGGAGGTCCCTGTCTCATTTTCCCCTTCAAAATTCATTTCGGAACTGCAGGCAGGCCAGGCCAGCACTCTAACCCAGCAGCCGTGCCTTTGTGCACGGGCCTCCGTGGAAAGAGCTGCTCCAAAATCTCGATGTACTATGCTTATATAGAGGCACTAAAGAAGTGCAGGTAACCTTTGCCAGTGGTACTGGTACGACCCCATACCATGTGAGACCCTGTTGTTTGGACTTGTTGTTGCTGATAACAGTCTGGATAGTCTTTTTCATCTTTGGTCCCAAGTGCACAGCGTCCATTCCGAATTTGGAGTACTGGTTTGTCTGACTACAGTACACGTTTTCTCTGATAGTATATCCCATATGCCTTAAAGCCCAGAGAGGTCAATGACACATCTGGACACGTGGATAGCCTTCCTTTTTGCACAGTACAGTTTTAACTGCCATTTCTGGATGTAAGTTTGTACTGTGCTTGAAAAACCTTTGCCAATGTCCAGCTTGTGCTTAGCTAGTGAGTTAGCCGTCATGCAATGGTGTCCAAATGTTCTTGTAAAAATTATTATACACTATATAGTGAACACAGTGTATCCCATAATGCATCATGAAAAGTAATGTGCAACCAATGGTCCCTAACCAGCTCTTTAAGCAATTTTTAAAAACGTTTTATTTAGAAGCCCTCTTGAAGTTTTTAACTACACGTTTGTTCTTTCCGGATCAAGCTGTTTTTCATTGTGCATAATTTATAAATTGGCATTCTTCGTGACATTAGGGTTTTGTTGTTGTTGTTGGATATGTCACCTTTTAATACTTTGTGTGGATTTGTTCAGGTGCCGAAGAAAAAATCGTGGCTGAACTTAAGGAAGTGTACGATGCTTCTGCTCCGGACTTCCACCTTCAAGCCTTGGTGCGCTCAGCAGGGAAGCTGGTCCTTCTCGATAAGCTGCTGCCTCGCCTTAAAGCAGGTGGACACAAAGTGCTAATCTTTTCCCAGATGGTGCGCTGTCTTGATATCCTTGAAGATTATCTCCTCCACAAGAGGTAAAAATTATAATATGCCAACCAATCATTTTGAACTGGCATATAACTATAAATTTAAAAAGAGCCACCACTATTTCAACAGGTGGGGTAGGTTTCTTTTCATCCTAGCTGTCATTCCTTCACACAAACCCTTGTTGGGTGTTTGCTAAGAGAATCATTTTCACAGCTTTTACTCTTCTGTCTGTGTTAATTTAATAAGACGTTTAAGAGAGATGACAAACGGCTAAAATTTGTGGGCACCTGATATAAAGTGGTGTGCTTTTTGACCATCCTCTTCCTATGGCTAGGCTGTGAGGATCTGCTCATTCAGACAGGGGAGCATTAGTGAAGACCTGCCCTGAGGTTAGGTGAAAAGGCATGAGGTAGAGTGTGCATTTCAAATTATCAGAGGGGTTCAGGAGGGTGAGAGGCTTTGTGCAGTACGCTTGAGTTTTGGACCACATTCATGATCCGTTCTTATGAACCAATTCACTCACTTCAGAAACTTTTCTGGCTTTCACCAGTATTTTCTCATCTGCAATTTGTTCTTGGCTAAAAACGGAATTGACAAACAAGAAAGTGCACTTGTATGCTTGTATGCACACATTTGTATAATAAAAGTTATAAACTTTTTAGACAATTCTTTTCGTTACGTTACAAATCATCATGCAAGTAAGTGTCACTTTATAAGGTACCAATTGTGATATTTATATAATTTATATTAATTATATATTTATATAATTGATATTCTTGTGTTGCTGTCGAGACTAAGATCGCGTGTTTGGTTACCCTCCTTTTATTCCCCTCTGTAAGCATGTTATTAGAATGAATTAATCTTGATGTGTAGGATACGTGGATCGGGTTTGAGAGTTCCCACGAAACATTTGTAAAGTAAGGGAAATCATATGGGAGCTCCTCTTTTGGGAAGGGCCTAAATCTCTATATTAATTGAAAACACTATTTACAAGCTGACTGTTGACCAATTCATTCAAGACTCATGCAGTGGCGTAGCCTATTTATTGGGACTACAGTAGAATAAGTAACAGCTCATGCACTTAGAACGAAGATCTTTGAAGCCAGTGTGGATTTATTGGACAGTATAATTTGTCCACTGGTCGAGATTTTGCTTTACTGTTTGTACCACAGTGCTTGACCACAAGCCAGATAAAGGTAACTTGAAAACAGGAAAAGGCATGGCGGTATCCCGTTGGGTCACCAAGTTTATATGGAGAATACCGGCTCAGAATTTAACAAGACGACTATAGGCTTGTGGTTAAGCTGCACCACACAGCCTTACATAAGACCTTAAAACCTTAACTTTAAAATTTGCTTTTGTGTTTACCTTGAAGCTAATTAACCAGATATTGTATATTTTGTAGTTTATTTTGACAGCTTTTTAAACAAAATAAACAGGAGCAAATATGCTGGAAAACTCAAGCTTCTTTTTTTTTTTTTTTTGGATATACACATTTTGGTCATGTGATCTTTAAATTTCTCTGACTGACTAAAGTCAGTCTAGAATTGTAGTATTATTTGTGTAGAAATATCAGTTCCAATAAAGGAAGAAAATAATTGAACATGAAAGCACAGTATGATCAATAAGATAATGGTTAATCCATTAATTGGAAAATAAAATCTGTATTTTGATATATACCGGTACCATGATATAAAATTATTTGTTCTCCGATTAATTTTTTACCATACCGCCAACTTCTACACTAAATGTTCTGAAAGGTACCACAAGTGTTGGGGAAATTTTACAGCTTTGACCTCTACAATACCGAATAACCTTTTGAGTGACATAAACCTTCTCCAAATCACCTCAGATTTGGTCCTCTTGTTCGGTATGAAAAGTGGAGTGAGAATGGAATATATTTTGTTTTAAATTTTCCTATACATTTTGGATTTCCCTATTTGGTGCTTCCACTTGGGTTGTGTGCTTGCTTGGGTGTGTTGCTAAGGTGTCCCCAAGCTTTGGTCATGTGTTGTAGTTACCTAAAGTAAACTCTGCTTAATAGCTTGACATGTTGAAATAACACGGTACTGTTGTGAGTAAGGTTTGTTTTGGTGAATAACTAACAGGATGTGCAATCACAGCTATTCGCATAATTTTACCAGATATCTCTATGAACGCATTGATGGTCGAGTAAGGGGAAACCTTCGCCAGGCAGCCATCGATCGCTTCAGTAAGTCAGACTCTGACCGGTTTGTCTTTCTGCTGTGTACCCGCGCTGGAGGACTGGGTATTAATCTGACTGCTGCCGACACTTGTGTTATATTCGACTCTGACTGGAACCCACAGAATGACCTTCAGGTGAGAGTTTGCAAAGTATACGTTTATTTTCTTTGTTTTCGAGGGTCAGTCTTTTTTTTTTTTTTTTTTTTGTCCATACTACTAGAAGTTTGATTCTCATTCTGTCTTTACTTCTCCTTGGCCCAACAGTAGCCCAGTTTCCATCAGTACCCTGGTGGCCTACAGTACTGGTAGCAGTGTTAGTGTAGCACATGTTAGTTTTTATTGATGCGAGTTTTAGCATAGCTGTAGGATTGGCATCATCTTTTACTACCAGCCTCATCAAAGAGGAAATTGAATAGCCTTCAGAAGATCTCAGACAAATATGGGTTTTAGAAATACAACCTAGCATCTATTTTTTGTAATAAGATTAAAAACTGAAAAAATCTGACTTAACAATTACTGACGTGTAAAAATTGAAACAACAGGAAACTTGTTTCAAAATAATACCCAAGTGTTCAGTCCATCAAAAAACACTCATTAAATTAGGTTAGACCCTAGTAAAAGAAAGAATCAGGACTATTTATTTATTTATTTTAATAATAATTAACACATGAAAATACAACAAAACATAATGGAACAAACAGTTGTTCACCAATCCATCCATACGTTCAGGTGTTGTTCTGATGAAAATACATCTCATTTAATGCAAAGAATCAGTTATCATCCCAGTTAAAATTACAATCCAGTTTTTCCCATTTCTGCAAAACTTTTCTAAGATCTAGCGCGAAACCTATTCTCTTAATAACTTTCTCGCTATATCCACATAGCCTTTTCTAGATCAGTTTGTATCCATTTTCTTGTTACAGCTTTCTTTCTGGCTGCTTATAGTATTATAATGTATTATAATATATGCTAATAATATCAATCTTGTACCAGCATCCAGGAGTTACCTCTTAACTGTTGAATTTGAGTTTCCACAGAGTAGTAAGTCAAGTCAAGTCAGTTTTATTTGTATAGCGCTTTTTACAATTAACATTGTCACAAAGCAGCTTTACATAGTAAAATTCAATTAGATTAAATTAAATTAGTAAGAGGTGTGCTATGTTGTGGGTACTGTTTAATGAAGCTGACACCTCTCAGGTGTCTGTTTCTCAAAGTACAGACTCTGATTAACTTATCCTCTTGCTCAGTTGTTCACCGGTGTCCCAGGCAATACTGGTTAGAGCACGTTTGCAGTGTTCTGTGAAGGGAGTATCACTCACCCCTGTATGAGGTCTTCAGTTTCTTGGCAGTCTTTCTCACAGAATACCCTTCATTTCTTATAACGAGTATAGACTGATAAATTTCAGAAAAAAGTTCTTTTTTTTTTCTGGCTATTTTGAGTCTGTAATCAAACCCAAAAATGCTGATTCTCCAGATACTCAGCTAGCATAAAGGTCAGTTTTATTGTTGTTGTTTTTTTTTAATGAGCACAACAGTTTTTAGCTGTGCTGGCATGATTGCAAAAGGGTTTTTCTAATTATCACTTAGGCTTTTAACATGGCACATTTGGATTAGCTAATACAATGTGCCATTGGTACACAAGTATATGAAAATATATATCCACACACATGCAAGTGCTATGCAACTTATGGTGCCCAGGCTGAATTTCATGAGACATTATGTCACATGTTTTACTCTTTTTCTATGGACCTTAAACTTGCACTGAAAGCAAATATCAAATTCTATGTCAGACTCGGGAGATCAGCAACAGTTATGGTTGGCCTACTACAGCAATGAAGCCTTGAGCTAAATGAGGGGTTTTATGTGGCATGCACTCTTCATGATGGGCAGAATCTCACTGCAGGACAAAAGGGAGGTTGGGGTGAGCCAATGTTCCTGACTCTCAGTTTCTTGGACATTTTTCAAGGGTTTGTGCTCCTGAAGCATTTCCGTTGAAGGGTTCCGTTGTCACTTTCTAGAGTTGGTCACAGTTAACAGTTTGGGTCTGTAGTAGAACAGGAAATGCTTGTGTATGTTGCCAGAAATCTTCTGGGATAAAAAATGTAGGAAAATTATTTTAACAGTTGAAAAATGACCAGAGATATAAAATAATTGTAATTGGAGATTTGCGCATCAGAGAGTGAACTATTGTCCTTGGCAGAGATTCACAGTCTTGCCAGTGTGTGGCCTTCTAGTATTACCAAAGGAGTTATCATGAGATTGTCGAATTTTCTTACCGAATGTTTGTATATGCTACTTTTTATTTTTATTTATTTATTTGCATGATTCTTAAATGTTCTCTTTTTCTGCCACTTTAAAAAAAAAAAATATTTTTTTTTTTGGTGGTTCTTTTCACAGGCTCAGGCACGTTGCCATCGTATTGGCCAGTCCAAAGCAGTAAAGGTCTATCGTCTCATCACCAGAAACTCCTATGAACGGGAAATGTTAGACAAAGCTAGTTTGAAGTTGGGGCTGGATAGGGCTGTGCTTCAAAGTATGAGTAGCAATAAAGACAATAATGTCAATGGGGTAAGAATTGCATTGTTCTATTTGGTAATTTATATGCTTTTTGTGCCTGTGAGGTCAAAATATAAACAAATGTAATTAAATAATTTTAAAGGTTCAACAGTTCACCAAGAAAGAAATCGAAGATTTGCTAAGAAAAGGAGCTTATGCTGCTATTATGGATGAGAATGATGAAGGCAGTCGTTTCTGTGAAGAAGACATTGACCAGATCCTTCAGAGGAGAGCCACAACGATCACTATTGAGAGTGAAGGCAAGGGATCCACATTTTCTAAGGCCAGCTTTGTGGCCTCTGAAAATAGGAATGACATTGCACTGGATGACCCAGAATTTTGGCAGAAGTGGGCACAAAAGGCGGACATTGACCTGGACACCATAAATAGAAAGGTAGGGATTTGCTTATTGCTAAATATTTTTATAACTTATTTTACTTAATATTTTCAACGCATTTTAAAATGTTTTGGGGACCATTTTAAGCCTTAAGCCTGGGACACACCAAGCCAACATCTGGTTATTTGCCTCTTCTGTTTTTAGAATACCCTTGTGATTGATACTCCACGTATACGAAAGCAGACACGGCAGTACTCGTCTCTTCGTGGGGAAAGTGGTGAGCTTTCAGAGTTGGACAGTGATGAGGAGTATCCACCCCAAAATTCTCGGCAGGCCCGAGCCTCGCGCCGTGCTGAACGTCACTCTGGTGGTGGTTATGGACGCACTGATTGCTTCAGAGTGGAGAAACACCTTCTGATTTATGGGTACCTGACCGTGTTTTTTTTTTTGTTTTGTTTTGTTTTGTTTGTTTGTTTTTTGTTTTGTTTTGGGTTTTTTTTTAATGGCCTGATAGGTATAAAGTACTATAGTATATAATAGCTGTTTGCAATGGCTTCTGATGAGGCAATATTTGTGGTAGTCTCAGTAACTTGTAACTACATCAGTAACATTTACTTTATGTACAGGTACTTGTACGTTTTACTTGTACTTGACACTGAGTGCATAATCAAACACTAGATATAACCATAAGCCAATAATGACTTTCATTGGTATTTATTTGGAATCTGTTGAAGTACTTTTAAAGGATATATGATGACTTTTTTATTCTATATACTAATAAATTTTAAATTCCGTTATAAATTCGGAAATGCATATTTCTGTTTTTACTCTTGTCTTCAGCTTTTTATCTTTTTCTTTCTTTCTTTTTTTATTTTTTATTTTTATTTTTTTTACTGTTTCTGTCCAGCTGGGGACGTTGGCATGATATCCTGTCCCATGCTAGGTGTAAGCGTCGCCTTGGGGAAAAAGATGTGGAGACCATCTGCAGGGTGATTTTAGTCTTCTGTCTGCTACATTATCGTGGAGATGAAAACATCAAAAGTTTCATATGGGAGCTCATCACTCCTCCAGAGAATGGCCAGGAACCAAACACACTCCTCAATCACTCCGGTATGAGTTATACTTAATATAATATAAATATAATAAAAAATATTGAATATTTACACACTTTAAACTATGTAGTACACCCTCAAACAGTGAATTAAAGAAAATTAATCATGAGGACGACTAAACCTATCCAGTTTTTGATTGGTTAAACAGCTTTGTTTATGAGATAATGTTTACCCAATGTTTACCAGCATCCATCTGAATTGCTGCTTAGAATATAAGTACAAACAACAGACAGGACCCATCCCGTGACCCAAAATTACAGGGAAACAGCCGTCTCATTCAGTAGGGCAAACTTCAACACGTAGGCCAAAAACTGGGGAAGCTATAAGTAAGCCCACGCATGCCCTCAGCTTTTCACCTGGCACTACTCAAGCTCAGCAGAGGGTCCAGCCACTGTCAAGATCATTCATTCATTCATTTTCTAAACCGCTTAGTCCTAATTAGGGTCGCGGGGAGTCTGGCGCCCATCTCAGCCAACTCTGGGCGAAGGCAGAGTACACCCTGAGCACATTACCAGTCCAATGCAATGCACAGAAGTGATTTGGAAGCGCCAGTCAACCCACTGTGGAGAACATGTAAACTATGCACACAAACGCCCTGGGCCCCGGAATCCAACCCGGCCCTTCATGATGTGGGGCAAACGTGCTAACCACTGCGCCACAATGCTACCCCTCAAATACCTTAGTTTTTGTTTTAAACACTTTTAAATTGGTATGAGTTTGAAAAAATTTACTTAATTTTCAATCAGTTTGAATTTTGGAGATTGAAAGTGGTACTGATGTTTTTCCAGCTCTCAGCAGCACTTCTTGGGGTACATTTACTCCACCCAAAAGACATCATTCAATGCAAGGTGCAGGTCTTGGAGGGAGTTGTCACGGAATGAAACCCATGCCACTGCGATCTATTTTTTATTTATTTAAATTTTTTCTTTCTTTCTTTCTTTCTTTTTTTTTTTTACTTTATGCATGGAAAATTTGAGCCCTTTGATTAGACATTGCGGCCCCACTTGCATCCTCTTCCAGGCAGGTTCATTACACCCCTAGTTATTTTAAACTTTCCGATTCCATAAGATTGTATATGATCATTTTTAAGGGCAGAGTTTATTTATATAGCCATTGTTTTAGTTTGAAGGTTTGTACACTTGTCTGTGTGTTCTCATAATGAATGACTATCATGTCATATTTATAAAGCATTAGAACAATCAGTCCTTTGTGGTTACTTAAGTCTATTTCACACATCCACATTTGGTTGTGGGTTGGGTCGTGTTTCACCACGTTCTCGGAAAACGTGGGCGGCTCTGCCAGTTAGAAATGACGTATTCAGTAGTTTTACTGAATGTACAACTTTGTCATGAAGCCATGTCATCTGTTTAGCTTGTGTAACCAATACAATAGTTGAAATAATATGTGTAATATATATTAAAACTGTTGATGACTTTAGTCAAGAGTGAGCGCTTCAGAAAAATAAAGCTAGACATGAGGCTAGTTGCCTATTTTCAATTAATTTTACATATCTTGCAAAGCGTAACAGTGTCGATCTTCACAAAACTGATATCAGACTACTCTGAGCCTTGCCATAGTTATAGTAAAATGTCTTCCTATTGTGAGCATCTGATGAACGTTTATTCACACATTATTTGCACTTATTCACCCTAACTTTTGAGTTATATTGCACGCTAAGAAATAAACAAACTAACTAACACACAAACCAACACCGGTGAAAACATTAACCTAATATATATAAATATAATGTATAATGATAAAAAAAAAGAAAAAAAGTTGAGACTATTGCTGCCACACCTGGTAGCTTCAAGGAGGCAGAGCTGGTTTGCTTAAACAGCTGTATTTCATGAATGGTTATATGGACTTGAAGCAAGGTATTTTGGTATGCTTTGAGGTTGTCTGCAAAGGTTGAGCTTATTAAACTCTAATGTTCTATGATTCGTTCTAAAAACTGTCCCCTGGGAGTCATTTGACAGAAATGCTTGGACCCCACAGGTCACTGCTTGTGAATATATTTGAATATCATTTTTTACCTCTCACAGGTCTGTCCATCCCTGTGCCTCGTGGAAGGAAGGGGAAGAGAGTCAAGGCTCAGAGTTCTTTTGATGTTCAAAAGGCAGAGTGGATCCGCAAATATAACCCAGACACACTTTTGCTGGACGACAGCTATCGCAAGCACCTTAAACACCAGTGTAACAAGTTTGTATCTATGTTTTGTTTAATGTCAGTCCTTTTCAAGATCAGTTTAATCTTGCAACATCACTTGGTAATAATCATGCTTGTTCCCAGGGTATTGTTGCGAGTGCGTATGCTATATTACCTCAAGCAGGAAGTTATTGGAGAACATGTGAATTCCATACTTGAAGGCGCTGACAGCAGGTTTGACACAGCATTACATTTTTTTATTTATACATATTAAGTTTACAGTATGGGTGGGGAAAAAAATTGGGAATACAGGAATATACTGTACCATTTCCTCTTCTGACACATGTATCAGTACAATATCAGCCAGATATTGAGATTTTGATTACAATACGCAGGCATTGTAGTTGGGTTTTCTCGTCAGTTTGACTTACCAGAGTCTTTACTTCATGATGCCTCATGGTGGCGTTCGTGGGTAAGAAGGATAAACTTGTGTTAAAAAAGAAAAAACATGGAGGTGAAAAATGGCAGGTAGCACATGGATGTAACATTCAGTTTCTTTCAAAATGTATTTTAAATTTGTTGTAATCAGTTACACAAACTCCAATGTTAGCACACATTTAAAAGTTTACACCGGCAAACATAAGTGCTGAGAGAGCCAAGAGAACCCAACCTTGAGTTGCACACAGCTTTCCACTGCACTGTGTTAACCTCTACTTGAATCTGTCCACTGATAAACAACCAAAAACATCACACAGTTTAGAGCCAAAAATTCTCTGAAGAAGCTGAAATGGTCACATGGCGGGGGGAGGTGAAAAATAAGCACACAAACACTCCGTGGTGGCATATCGCCAGTGTAGAGCAAACAAAACAGAAAAATGAAGTGCACTATAAAAGTATGGCTAAAAGGAAAGTGGCTTTTCACAGATTCAGGGTTGAAGGGATTGACCACAGTGCATTTCGAGTATGAGTACACATTCTGTGTTTGTGTGTGTGTGTTAGTGAATCTTGGTACAGCAGTATCTGAAATGTTCTTATTATTGTAGATCCCTATAATAGTCAAACAATGGGAATTTTTTTCATTGGTTATCATTTTAAAATTTTTAATCAAATTGTGTTTTATTTAATTTTATGGCCAGTTGTAAAAACATTCTGACTGGTACACTTTATTCAGTTTACCAGCCATTGGCTGATAGACCAGGTTAATTTCCGGCTCTGGTTACCCGAAAATGTATCGTAAATGATTGTCTTGCACTCTATCGTGTATATTTTAAATTACTCCTGAACATGTCATTTAATTTACTTTAGTTTTGATATATTTCCTGGTTATGATGGTTATACTGATAATCATTTGCCCAGCGTTACTCTCTTGTACTGCCACGATTTGCAACATAAAAAATGGCTTTTTCATGAATCATTGTGATTTTCCTTCAAGATGGATTGTATGACTTGTATCAGATGAGGTATACATGATATTAATGTTAAATACTCATGTTGAATGGCTAAGGAATCTTAGCATCTGTTTAATCTGATCAGCATTTGAATGCAAAAAAAAAAAAAAAAAGACTTGGACCAATGAAATCGGGGTAACCCAGTTTGCAGTCCCCTTTGCTGAATATGCTTTTGCCAGTTTGGTTCACTGGTAACAGAGGCAGTTTACCAGTAGGCTGTTTCTGTCGCTGACGTATCCAGTGGGCAACACCCACCCTGTTCAAAGTTTTATCTGTATCACTCGCTGCATGCACAAGTTTGTATTTGTGTAGCACTTTTTACAATTAACATAGTCACAAAGCAGCTTCACATAGTAAAAAAATTTTGGTTTAAAATGTAAAATTATGAGTTTAAACGTTTCTCTATGAATCGTATACATTTCCACTGAACAAGCCTGTGCTGACAGTGGGAAGAAAAAACTACTCCAGACAATACAAGGAATAAAGCTTAAAAGGAACCAGGCAATAGTTTAAGAAGAAGCCTAGCTGTTTTTTTTTTTTGTTTTTTTTGTAACTATAATGGTAATTTTAGCCCTAAATCGTTTTAGTTAGAATTTATCTCACCTGCAGTGTAATATTGTTTACATTGGCATTAAAGACCATATGGAACATCAGCAGTAGCTAGGTGAGAAAGATGAGAACTCTAACCAGCAGTAGCACATCAGGACAGATCACAGTGTTGTCTGGTATTACAGAAGTAGCATGTGCACCTCAAGAAAAACACAAAGAAGAGGGGGATTGTTAGGTATGCTCATAGTAATGTAATGGATAGATGGATAAAAACAGAGTGAATCAGTGCTGAGTGTAAGCAGGGACTCTGACAAGACTAATTATGACAGCATAACTAAATAAGAGAGGCGGAAGAAAGACTGATATCAGGGCACCCTGTAGAATTGAGCAGTCAGCTACTTTATCGTCAACAAACCTGAGTAAGCATGTGGGAGGTTGGGAATTAAAGCATCCACACATCCCAGTTAACCAAAGCTGTCTATTCCTGGAACCCTATTGAAAGGTTATTAACAAAATGCTTAACTAAACGAGCAAGTTTAGACTTAAACACTTTGTCTGAAAAATTTACTGGAACACCATTCCATTACTGTGGGGCTTTTTAAAAGAGAGCTCTGCCCCCTGCGAGAGTCTTCAGTATTCAAAGGATCCAGAAGTAGCCTGCTCCTTTTGGTCTATGTAGTTGTGGGCCATAAACAACTAGAAATTCACTGAGATCATGCAGTGTGAGAACATTCATTGCTTTATAGGTCATATCTTTTGGTCTTATTGCGTTATGTCATGACCTTGTGTTTCCTACCTTAGCAATATTTGCAAGCATTTTGCAAGACTTAATCTACTATTGTAGTAAGGTCTACATGAGCTACAAATGAAAGACTGGTGTCAAGAATCACACCAACATCTTTAAACGAAACATCTGATGAAACTAAATGACCGTCCGATGTTATGTAATCCAGGTTGGAAGACATGTTCAGTTTATGTAGCAAGAACTTTTGTGATTCTGTTTCCCTGCTGTGGAAGATATAAAAAAAAAAATCCCCATCATTTAACATTGGCAATATCACGTGTACCTCATCTGATATGTCTAGTAGAAGAATCACTTTATCATGATACTATTGTTACCGAAGGCAGTGTATTGTGATGGTATTGTGTCCCGAGTTGCTGTGTGATTCCAACCTCTAGACTGCACACGTGTATATATTTAACATGGTGTATTATTCAGGGATGTTGACATTTGGCTTCCTGAGATGGAGCAGCAAGACGTTCCATCAGGCTGGTGGGATGCAGAGGCTGATCGTTGTTTGCTTATTGGAGTGTTTAAACACGGTGAGCCACTTGCTTTATTTTTATGCGTATTTTTAATACGTTTATGTTCGAGCAGTTGTGGTACATGGAAATCCTATGCATAGTGGTCTTTAAAAGCCTGGGATGTGACCATCCCTCCATCTTCTGTCTTTTCAGGGTATGAGATGTACAGTACAATGCGCGCTGATCCTTGTTTGTGTTTCCTGGAGAGATGTGGTCGCCCTGATGACCAGGAGATAAAGGCTGAGCAGCACTTAGCAGATCCAGATTTGAGAGATGGGTAACTTGCATGTTGCTACAGTTTTTAATCTCTGATTAATAATTATTGAGCCGTATGCAACATTTGATCTGATTTCAGGACTTTTATTTTTTATTTTTATTTTTTCTTCCTTATAGCGGTGCCTATGAAAAGATTTCAGAGGATCCAGAGTTTAGGCCTGTAATACGGCACAGCAAAGAAATGTTCGAAGAGGTAAGATCGCTGATTACACTGAAATAGGCCATCTAATCAAGTTCTGCTTCTGCATTTCAGCTGCATGACTTCCTTTTCAGTGATCACAAGATTTGGGGACTTACCAGTATGAGTTATTTGTGCTGGCTGTTAGATTTCTGAACAACAGCAAAAAATAAATGAGCTCAGTCCTTCCGTGCTTGTGACTTCAGAGTCCTCGACCTCACCTGCCTCAAACTTGGTGGATGTGTGTTGGGTGGTAAGGCAGCATATCGCGTACCAATATTCGGTCACTGTGACCTTGACTTTAGATCTCACTAAAAAGAAAAGGCCTGTCTGGGCCATATTTCTTATACGCTTAACCTCCCATACACCAAACTAGACATACTTCTTGCATCTTAGGCCAACTTGAACAGTGACTTGCAACAATTTCCTCTTCCATCACAAAGCATTGAAAATTCGCTGTGCCACCAAGTACATGCCAAATGTCGCAGTTTTCACAGCACCGCATCTTTTAAGTTCTTGAGGGAGTTCTGACCAAATTTGAGTCTGATCTTCTTTACCCAGAAGTACATCAAAGCATAAAGAGCATTACATTTCCTGTTGTCAGTAGGTGGCATTGTGACTATGCCTGAATATTGGTATGTATACATGTTCAGACCATGACCCTTATCATAACATGTACTGTTTGGGCTGGATTGGACAATGCAAATGTGAGTTAGAGAAATACTTCCTGTTTCATGGTGAGACATCGAAATTAGCCACAACTTCACAAACACACCTTCTGACAAAAACCCCTAATAAACGGAGTAAAAAGAAGAGGAGTTTTAAGCTAACAAGTCCCCTAACAAGACTGCATGACCAGAGGAACAATCTTGCTCGTAAGTGATAACTTGGCAATGCATCACTGACTTGTAGAATGTGGAGAAAGCCTGAGATCAAGTTTTAGAAAAACAGATGAAGGCATAGGATTTCAAAAGAAATAAAAAAAGATGGCGGAGTTTACTGGTATCATTGCTCGCATTGCAGGGATCAGTGATGCTCGCATTCAGGAGTAACCAAATGGTTTCAGAAAGCCATTGTGGCCCAATTTCATTTTATTTTCAAGATAGTACTGTATTTCATGTTTATTTAATATTCCTGGTAAGTGAATGGGCACCATTGAATTTGCTTTCTGTCTTGCCAATCAAACATCGCTTTATCACAAGTAGTTTTTAAACTATGTTTTTGGAAGCTTACTGGTTGCTCAACTGAATTGGTCAATAAAGTTTGTGCTATTATTACCCCCTAGACTGATTCCAGGAATATGGATGAGTTTTTTATGGAGGATCACTCTACATATTCCACTGCTGTGCCCGTTGAGGCACAATCCTCAGGAATTATTGGGACCTGTTACTGGCCACCAAGCTCTTCCCTCACAGCTCGACTAAGGAGGCTAATCACAGCATACCAGCGCAGCTACAGACGAGAACAACTGAAGATGGAGGCAGCAGAAAAAGGAGATCGGCGACGTCGGCGCTGTGAACAGGCCACCAAGCTCAAAGAGCTTGCACGTCAAGAGCGACAGCAAAGGTATTTACTTTACGTAAAATAATTTTTTTTAAATATATGTGCGACAAATTCCAGGTCACATCTATAATAATATTTGGCAAATATATCTGTTTCAGGTGGACTCGTAGAGAGGAGTGTGACTTTTATCGGGTGGTATCAACATTTGGTGTGGAGCGCATAAAGACTGAGGTGGGAAACCAAGATGATAGAGAGGCCAAAATGGACTGGACACGTTTCCGAACACATGCAAGACTAGACAAGAAAACTGATGAAAGCCTCAACCGATACTTCCATTGCTTTGTGGCTATGTGCCGCAGGGTTTGTCACTTGCAGCCTGCTCGAGGGGAGGGTATGGCATCTATTATTTTGCGATTGTGTTTAACTATTATTCTGAAATTCATCTTTCTACAAACTCTTAACTACAAATGTATTCCATTCAAAGTTATGTATAATTAATGTGGGGTGCTGTTTGTAAAAAAAAAACAAAAACAAAAACAAAAAAAACATGAAACTTTGTCAGGGGGGTTAATTTTTCATAATTTAGCACATTTCATATATCTAGATATAAATTTGTGCAAAATTACCTATTTTTTAATGTAAATGCTTATAAGACAATATTATGTTAAAATATTAAATATAAACTGTAAATGAAAACAAGCTATGTGTAAAACAACGTGCAGCTGCAACTCAGTTTATTCACATAAGACCGATGTGCACGTTTGTGACCCGATCTGGCCATATGATCCAAATGACCAAAAATTTAAATTGAGTTAGTGACAGGGTTCAAAGGAGGAGACTGTAAGCTTAAAATGATACCATATAAATATTTGGAGGCGACCTAACACACTCGGAGGGAAAGTGCTATCCGCCCCCTTCGTACGAATGAGCTCACAGACGCCCACGATTGGCTGTGAGTGAAAAGTGAGATCTGATCAAAAAGTGACCTCGTCAGTGTTCGTTTAATTCTGTATTGTTCAGTTTTAAACAAAGAAACAAAAAAAGATTATTAGCAGGATTGATGAAGTTGTTGACGTGGGGTTTTTTTTCATCAGCGATGAGCGACGAACTTTTCAAAATCGCATGCAGACGGTGATGGGAAACTAAAAATCTAATTTTACTGTCCTTACGGATATTTCATGGTCTTTTCTGCCAAGTTTACAGGTAGAACCCTCTGCTGTGGTAGGCTAGTTTCGTTACTTAATATAAGTTTCTCAGCTATAAAACTTCCGGAAATGATGGATTAATAGTTCATGCGTCAAATCAGAGAAGAAAAAAAAAAATCAGTGTTTTAACCCAGTACACTGTGTGCATAATTATTATATATTATATTATAAGTTGTATTTTTGAGGATTAATTGTTATTGTACAACTATACAGTGCTCTTGGTCAATCCAGAATGTTAACAAACCCTCAAACCTGAATATTTAAGTAGTAAAAGTGAAGTTTTGGTTTTCTTAAGAGAATATCTATATGTACACCATTATTAGGTAACTATTAGTGTGCAGAATTATTATGCAACTAAA
>JAQMYF010000022.1:2574112-2585130 GCA_030014195.1 Neosilurus mollespiculum
TTAAATCCAATAAGCATTCAAGTTTATACAGCTTGGAGTTGGAAATTATGGATAAAATGATATGGTCAAAATAATCATTTGCCTAATAATTGTGCACACAGTGTACAGTGTATTTTGGGCTGAAACTCCGAAGTGGTACTTGCGACTCATTTTGCCAGTTCAGGTCACGTTTATGTCAAGTAAATTCAATGCATTTTTAAAAATCTATAATTTTATAACATATCCTTATTTTAGGAAATATACTTTCCATAAAGCTCACCCTAGCATGTAGAATTGACTTTTTGTTTGCCTTTTCTTTTGCCAGAATCTTCAGATATGTCCCACTCTCTAGCACCAATCACTGAGGAGAGAGCCTCACGAACACTCTACCGAATTAGCCTGTTGTCTCGGCTTCGTGAGCTTGTCCTTCCCCATCCCTCCTTAGAGGAGCGTCTTGTCCTGGCCCCGCCCAGCTCTGATCTCCCCAAATGGTGGAGTACTCCACAGCATGACCATGAACTGCTCCTAGGTGCTGCCAACTGTGGCCTAAGCCGCACAGAGCATTCCATCTTCTCAGACTTGCGGTTCTCTTTTCTCCAAGCTCATCATGAGTATGTCCAGAAGCAGCAAGCATGCCTTGCTGCCCAAGCCCTCACACACAGCCCACCACAACAGGGGGACAATGTTCGAGAAGTTAAAATCACTGATGAGAACCAAGTTTTGGAGTCCATGTGCTCATCATCCTTTCCAGCTGTACCATTCTCTCCCCCTGAAGCCAAAAGGAGAGTAGACTGGTCCTGGAATAAAATCACAGGCAAGGGTCCCAGAGAGGGTGGAAGGAAACAAGGAGAGACCGATGAAGGGCCTTCAGATTCTGATTCTGATTCTGAATCATCTACCTCTTCCCATCGCTCTCCCAGTTCAGATATCAGCGGAGACAGTGATCTGGAGAGAGATGAGCAGGGTGAGCTGTTACTGTGTATATTTATGCGTGGCTGTCGTTAATGATCATGCATATGCCTGAATCTTGGAGTCTTTCTGCAGAACCACTGAAGATCTCTGAAGCAGATGAAGAGAGCACCCATTCTTTCACTCTGTCCCAGGTTGATGCCCCACCAGAAGCACTTGGTGACCCACTCAGCATTGACTGGCCAAAGGTTTGTCTTTGTTTTTATTTTTTCCTCTCTCCATACAGTCTTGTATAGTGACATATTAAAACTAAATAGACACCATTTTTGAAAGGAGATATTAATTTAATGGGGATACCTCACAGCAGTGCTCTGACTCACTTTGAGTTTCCCAGCAACATCCCAGGTCGACCTGTTCGGGATGCCGTTGAGTTTGCCTTCGCTGGTGAATTGTACAAACACTCTGTTGACTGTAGCATGAGGAATCCCTAGGTGGTTTGCAGTTTGTTGCTGACTATATCCACTGTCAGATCAATAATAAACAATAACTGCTATAAACAATGCATTTACTGTGATCTAAAATAAAATATTAACTATTACAATTTACTTTTGGGACAGCCATAGCCTAATGATTAGAAAACCAGCTTTGGGACTGAAAGGTCGCTGGTTCGATTCCCGAACCAGCAGGGGAAAATGGGTGGTGACGGGGGAGTGAGCTGAAGTGCACTTGAGCAAGGCACCTAACTGCTCTCTGGGCACCCCAATGTGTGGTAGCCCACTGTTCCATCTGTGTGCTCAATGTTTACATGTGTGTGTGCTTGCTTTGGATGGATTAAATGCAGAGGCAGTAATTTTTAATAATTAATACAGTATATCAAAATCAAAAAATATGACTGTGAATTTTGTTCAGTCGCCAATAGCAGCAGTTAGAATTGTAAAATATTGTATGTAGTAGTCTTCAAATAAAGTAGCTTAAAGGCATGTCCGGGGTAAAGTATACCTATGCATGGTCAACCCCATTGTTTTTGAAAAACATCACTTTTAACACAACTAAGCATTCTCTTGTCGAAACAGAACTGTAATTACTCACTTCTCAATTTTCCACCAATAACGTGGTACAAAAGTGTTCGAGAACTTGCAGGGCGAGTTTCCAAATTCCACCATTGACTTTCATTTTACGAAAATACCAGAACAGTGCCGAAGTTACACAATTCAGCGACGCTCACTTTGGATGGGTTAAATGCAGAGACAGTCATTTCCCTTGTGGGATTAATACAGTATATCATAAAAAATAATGTTTTATGTAAGTCGCTCTGGATAAGAGCGTCTGATAAATGCACTCGATTCTCGATTTAATGGACAAAGAGGGGGGAGCACCTGTCTGGTTTTGCCGATTGTCTGTAGCCTTCGAAAATGGTCTGGAAGTGGTTACTAACAATAAAATTATGGATAAATGGGGAAAAAATGCTACGTATGTACGACAACCACATCATCCAATGTAAATGTAAATCCACCACAAAAATATTCGTGAGTGTACTGCTGACAGCGGTAAACAAACTGACACGTGCGCCAACTAACATCTGCTCTTGCCAACTAACTGGCGTCTGCCCTTGCCGACTGCCGAGCCCTCCCGTACAATCTGGCTGCTCCAGACTTTGTCCGCAGCTTCCGATATTTGTTAAACCGGTGTAATGTTAACGTACTTACCAGTCAAGCAAAAATCCGTCTGTATCTGAATTTGTCATCATTGTACATTGATTTCTGGTTGAACAGCTGATTAATGTCAAGCCTTGTCTTTTGCTGTGCATGCGGAAACTATTGTGCTGCTTACCAAACCTTTTTCTTTTTTAGGATCGGGTATTAATAAACCGAATAGATAATCTTTGTACTCTGGTTCTGACGGGGCACTGGCCATCTGGACGACGATATACTTCAGATCATCAGATTACGCTGGCTTATGATGAGAAAGGGCTTGGAGAAGACCTAGGCTACACCCGTGTATACCGCAAAGGCAACAGTACCCTCTCTGGACAGGATGGAGAAGAAACAGAATTTACAGTCAAGCTCTTGAAAGTGAGGAAGGGGCTGGCTAAAAAATGCTGTTAAAAAGGTTCAGGGGTGAATTTTTGCTCTGTATTTTATTCTAAATGATTTATTTTAACTGTGCTTTTAGGAGGAAGGGCTGAAATTAACCTTCTCAAAACAGGCTCTAATCCCTAATGGGGCAACAAGAGAGACAAGTGGACGGCGAAGGCGCAGAGATCAAGAGGTACAATTATAGGGACTCTCTGAGACCACATTTCTGAAAACTTTTCACCAGCAATAAAATATATTAAATATTGACACGCCTTGACGACACCCCCCACCCCATTGTTTTTATTTATTATTATTATTTTTTTTTTTAGTCATCAGATACAGAGGGAGTACACTACACATCTCGTAAGAGGGACCTGCCGAACTGGCTCAAGCAAAATCCTGAATATGAAGTTGAGGGGGACATGCTAGAGGTTTGCTATATCAGCATTCTAATCATCTGAATTCGATTTAACAGCCATAAGTAGCTCACTGCTAATTCTCAGTTCCTTCACAGTTGAGATAGGACTATTAACTATAATAAACTTAAAAAATCATAAATTGAGTATCACATTAGTTTTATATAATTTGGTCAGGTTGCTGGTTTGATTCCCAAACTCGCAGGAAAAATGTGTGGCGGTTGGGGACCGAACCCATAACTGCTCTCCGAGCTTCCCCAATGTGTGTGGCAGCCCACTGCTTCGAGTGTGTGTGCTCATTGTTTACGTGTGTGCGCTCACTTTGGATGGTTAAATGCAGAGGCAATAATTTCCCTTGTGGGATTAATACAGTATATCAAAATCAGATTTAATACTATAAACATATAAATACACCTATTAAAAATGAGCTTGATGGTTGCTTTAAGTGTTCTAGAAGAGTATAATTTCTGCCATTTTATTTGAATTCTAATGATCACTCTTTCGATGCATCACAGCTGCTGGTGAACAGGACCAAAAAGAAAAAGAGAAAGAAGAGAACAGAAAAGGAACAAGCACCACCTGGCAGTGAAAGAGTTAATGTTATAGACATGAAGACTGGCAAGAAGGTCAGGGATCATTTCCTTTTTAACCAAGGATGAGTGTGTGTGTGTGTGTGTGTGTGTGTGTGTGTGTGTGTGTGTGTGTGTGTGTGTGTGTGTGTGTGTGTGTGTGTGTGTCACCAACCACCCCACCAGAACAGTGTCTAGTTTCCTCCTCATTGTTTTAGACCGTGAGAATGATCATCGTTAACAGGATTTTGTCAGAGATTCAGGTGACCCATCAGGAGCAGAAATTATTATTGTTGGAGTTGTTGGTACCATTTTGTAGCTGATATCCTAAGCTTTAAAAGGTTACCAAACTTTCTAACATATTGGTCTAGTTTTGGAGTAACAAACCAAAACTTGCCAGGAATTTTCAGCCTTTTAAGCGTGCTGCTTTGGAGAAAATCGCATTTCAATTTCCGATTTAATACCCGCTTTGCTATGATGGGTCACTAATGTTTGTTAAAATTTGGCTATTAAAGTACATAAACTGAGCTTTGTTAAGTTTTTTAATAATACATCAGCTTATAAAGAATTGTTAACTGAACAACAGCCCTAAAGCTAAACTCTCGACGCAGAGATTACGTATGCCACAGTCCACTCACACATCCTTCCGAAGTATACCTCTGTGCATCTCATTGAGGAAGTTATTTCTTTGTCAGGGCCCATCTTTGGACATTTTCGATTTATATAGTTGGAAAGACGCTATAAAATAAACCAAGCAGGATGTTTTTTTGAAATGTGTGTGCAAATACCATTGTTGTACAAGTGTGACATGAAGTAACTTTAACATCCCATACCAAGTTTTTGCATGCATTTTCTTATTTTTTTTATTTATTTATTTTTTTTAATTTCCTGTCAGTCACCCATCTTCTTTAGCCGTCACTGAGGCATGCCTGCTAGAGAAGGTGGTGTTACCAGCAGCTTAGGCAATCATAAGCTCCTCCCACTTGTAAGGCAGAGCAATAGTTTGTGGGGGGTGGAGATAATGTCCTCTTTTGTAAATATAAGAATAGATTTGTAGCACTTGGATGTGTCCTTTGCAGTCAGTGAACACCTGAAGGCTGGAAATAATAGACTTCACCAAATGCTGAGTTTCCTCGCTTGAGATTCTTTACCTTAGAAGCTCTTGGGTTGCTTTTTCAGTATGTTTTCTTCCCCGTAGTTTTCTCTTCCCATCATTCTGGTACAAGTTCATCTTCATTTTCCCCAACAACAACAAAAAAATTGGCACTGTTCAAATACTTAGCAATCAAATATAGTGGGCTCTACTAATCAGAAGAATGTTCCAGACACCGGTGTCTTTTGCACTCTATGGGCGAGCCAGTATGTACCGCCTCAAAAGTTGGAGGGCGTGCAAAGCTTTTTTGGAGCACCATCTTTACTGTCAAGGACATTTCAGTGACTTTATAAGTGGTTTTATTACATCTCATTCCATGTGGGGGTCATGTGACTTCTTTGTGCTTAAGTGTTTGGCAGAGTACTCCTTCCCAGTCTTTTAGAGTGTACAGTTTTCACCTTTTGTACAGTTGGTACGATGGTGTTTGAACACTGCACCATCTTGTTGCTTTCCTTTTAATATTCAATCACAAACAGTGGTTTGTATAGTGGTCATGTTTTGATGAGCAGTCTTGCTCAATCATTTATGTGTGGATCTTAGGTTCAGTATGGTGGAGTGTGTGGACCTACGTTGCATGACCTAAAGGACTATCTAGAAGAGAATCCTGACCACGCAGTAGCACCAGAATCGGCGGACACTGTTAGAAACTCGGTGAGTTTTATTACAACTGTTACATTTAAATTTGGAGTATTCACCAGTAACCTAATTTGGATGTGAATTTCCTTAAATATTCACTGTTCAGGACCACAATAAATTTCTGTGATTGCACAAAGACGTGAATAAACTTGATCATTTTGCTTTTAGTGCACGGTGTTCAAGAAAAATATTGCAGTAACTATTGATGGATTTACAGCTATTTTTTACATAGTCTGTTCATTTTTATAGATTCAAAAGTAATCAGTTTTCTGATAAGTAATTTCATGGCTATTTGTCGAAGAAAAAAAAATTCCCCTTGTTATTTTATTCATTCATTCATTTTTCTAAGCCGCTTAATCCTAATTAGAGTCGCGGGGAGGCTGGCGCAAGCGGGGTACACCCTGGATTGCTCGTCAGACCATCGCAGGGCCAGCGCTCACACAACCATTCACACTCACTCCTAGGGGCGATTAGGGACCCACGCAAGCACAGGGAGTACATCCAAACTCCACGCAGATACGCCCAAGCTGGGAATCGAACCCAGGCCTTCTTGCTGTGAGGTGGACGTGCTAACCACTGTGCCACCGTGCCGCCCCTCATTATTTTATAACAAAATAAAGTGATAAAAGGTCTGGAGGTCATTTCAATGTTACTTTGAGCTGTTCATGGGAACTTTTAATATGAAAGAGATATTAATGCAAGTAAATGAGCCATTGGGTGAATCATTATAACACAGGGACTAGTTAGGAAAGCCGGCAAACTGAGACGCTATAATTGTGTCTAATGCTAAAGGTCTTGCAGATGCTACATATTTAGAGAATGTACTATAAAACGGGTAGAGAAACACCAGTGCGTGCAGTTGTATGCACTACCTTGCGACCGCTAAAATATGGGTTAGTAGCATGAATGGTAGGGGGCTGTGGTTGTAGTTCTGGTGGAAGAATCTGGTGCATTGGTTAGTATTTACTAAAAGTAGAAAACTGCTGAACCATTGAAAGGGTTATGGGGCACCCAAGACCTCACTGATGAGCGTGGGAAAGGAAGGCTAGCCCATCGGGCCCGGTTCCACATATGAGCTACTGTAACACATATTGCTTTTAAAATAGTTATTGCTGGCTATGATAGAAAGTTATCCAAACACACAGCTTGGTTAGAGATATTATGTTTTCTTTTACGATAAGGCTGTAATTGTACAGTTCAGATTGCTATACTACTTATTTTGACCTTGTGAGCCTTGGCCTTAGCAAATTTTCTAAATTAAGCTAATTCCATATCCAGTGTCTTCCTGACTTTTTCCTTAACTTGCATCCATCAAATGAGTTGCAAAATGAATATGAAATAAAGTCAAGACAACAGCAAGGTTACAAATAATTTTTATTTTGAAATTATAATTCTGTCCGTCAAACTATACACACTCTTACCTACGGGTAGTTTGGAAAAGCCAGGACTGTGAGAGGAAACCGGAGTACACAGAGGAAACGTGCAGTCTGCACACAGAAATGGCCTCTTCGAGCCTGGGACCCAAGTCCTGAATGTGGCGGACGTGCTAACCCCTACACCGCTGTGTGGCTAATGATTTAACCACTGCTATTAACAGCCTTATTTACAAATTTAGCATCGGGGCACTAAAGTCACCTCACAAAGAACCTGACACTGATCTCTGTTGTAATAGTTTTCATTGGTGTTAATGTTTCGGCCGCTACAGACTTCAGCACAGCCTTTGTTTTCATTGGTGATTTGGAACTGTCCCACACTTAGTAATGGCTCCTTTCTGGCACGCGGCTCCTGACATGAAAAGTCTATTGCCATTCCACTAAGAGTTCACTGATGCAGCCTAATTATTTTTGTTTGTTTGTTTCCATATTTGTCACCGCCAGATAATCTTTGTGCTTCTTTGTGCACAATTCTGATGAACAGTTTGATATTTATATTGTAGGTTTTATTAGGCTAACTATGATGAATATTGATTGTGCATTTAATTCCAAATCAAGTGTGTTTATTTATTTATTTCGATGTTGATGAGAAACCATTAGAAGATTGACCATGGACAGCTTTGATGAATATGGGCTGAGATATTTGGCATGCTGGCGCTAACAGTTAATATGTATTGCTTTCCCAGGGCTTCCTGCCAGAACATTTATTCCACCGGTTGCTGACTCTGCACACCACGGTCTCTAGACAGAGCCACAATTACCTCACCAACCCTTCAGTCCACACTGACCCTCATCTAGAGCATGGTGAAAATGAGACACTGGTTTCCGATGGGGCTTACATCATGGACGACGAAGATCTGGACAGTAGTGCCCTTAATACTTCGCACCACTTCCTGACTTCTACATACGATGCTAAGATGGAGTCCAGCTCACTTGACATGGACAAAGGAGATGTTTTGTCACGGATTGAATATGACAGCTCTGATAGGGAGGCTATTTTGGGGGATGTGATTATGGCATCGAAAAATTCTGATTATTCTTCATGCTCAGAAGATTGACCAGGTCTCATTGACCTGAGATCATGAAATGTTTTTTTTTTTTTATATACTCTTTTTATTTTATTTTTTTTTGCTGCTTATCAGAAATTATGAATTTTCCCTCACCCACCATGTTTTGTCTTAATTTTATTGCACCATTATCTCATAATTTAGTACGTATCATTGGCCCATCATGCAGACTCTCATCCCAATAAACTGTATGTACTCCTTGTCTGATAAACTGTTCAGCATTCCGTTCGTGTTCTGTTACTGTGGGAAACCTTTGGCTGGATTGTCTGTGGAATTGATTGCTGAAGGGTCTATATTTATATTTTGAACTGAGCCATGGTGGTACCTCTATTTTAACTGTGCCTATGTCACAAAGAATACTACAACCAAGACCTTTTGGTGTATTGTACAATGTATAGTTGGTAATATTAATGCAAAAAATTTGTTCATTTTTGTTTGATGAATTGACTCCAACTGTCTGATGTAAAATTATGAATTATAATCTACCATGAAATCAGTCTTCTGTTTATTTTGTGTGTGGTGCACAAAATTCACACTGCACTTTTTTATTAGAATGAATGAATGATACGGACGTTCAGAACATCCGACAGAATTAGTCTGTCTGTAATGAATTTCATGCTGTTTTACATGACCGAGTTGTCCACATTTACATTTTCCTTAACCAAAAGATGTTGATAAAGGCAGTGCTTCTGTTAAAATCAATTAGTCCAGCTTGATTTTTGAATCCTTCCTAAGTCAGTATAATAATTAAAGTTACTCACATTGAATTTACCAAGAATTCGAATTAATTCTATTATTTTTCTATAGCAATTTTTTATTGTCAGACGTTTCTCTCGAAGTCCTGTACAGGAGCAAGCTTGTGGCAAGAAAAACCTCCCCCAGATGACACGAGGAAGAAACCTTGAAAGGAACTAGGCTCAAAAAGAAATATGGATGTGACCAGATAAAACAATACGAACCATTTAGCAGGAAATTCACTATAGTTCATTAAGTGTAGCGGGTATCTTATTACCGTCATGGTAACTGTAATCCTAAATCATTCATTCATTTTCTAAGCTAAGCTTATTCCTAATTAGCGTCCCGGGGAGGCTGGTGCCCATCTCAGCTGACTATACCCTGAACAGCTTGCCGGGCCGTTGCAGGGCCAACACACAACCTTTCACACTTTTCTGGGGCGATTTGGAACCGCCAATCTAGCTACTGTGAATGTTTTTGGGCTGTGGGAGGAAACCAGTGTACCTGGAGGAAACTCGCACAAGCATGGGGAGGCCACACAGAAAAGCCCGAGTCCTAAATCAAACTCCACAGAGAAAAGCCCGAGTCCTAAATCATTTTAGGAAATTTAGTTTATCACCAGCAGTGTAATCTCATAGTTCTGTGGTGCCGTGCAGGAACCAGACAACCCACAAAATGTTCATTTAAAAAAAAAAAACAAGGTGGGTTTTTGTTTTTCTGAAATTTTATTTTACTTCGAACAAATCAACAAAACTTGGGAAATGGCATCTTTCTATGAGATGAACATTATGCAAAAATTCATGTAAAAACTTTTTTTTATAGCAAATCTATAACTTCGGAAACTCGGAAATGATTTCCATGCGTGAACCAGATAACCAACATTACAAGTAGTTCAGATGTGAAATTGTTTTATGCAAAAACTTTTTCGAAGTGCAGACAGATCAATTTAATACATTACAGTAAGAATTTAGCCTTCATTTTTTCACTAGCAGATGATGTTTGTTCAAGTTCTGATTTGGAACCCTCTAAGACACTTGCCTCATCACTACTCAGCACTTTGCTAGACTGACCAGTTCCCCTGACTTCTTGGTTATCTGCTTCTTGCATGAAAATTGACTAGTATTATTATGCTTTGAACTGGTAGTGACACCTATTGTCCTTTGAATTAATTAATACTGTTATAACAATTTTATAGATTGTTCTATGATGCCTAAGGACTACAATAGTGCACTGGACTCACTTGTAATGGTAATGGTTCTTGCACAGCACCACAGATTTGGAGTATACATCTAGGTCCATATGGAAAATCAGCAATAACTGACAAAAGAGCAAGTCCAATAGTTTTTTCAGGAGTTAATAATGCCTTGTGTTTGTGCTGTAAACAAAAATAATAATACTTGAAACTCTTGTTAGAGAGCACAGCCTTGTCTTATGTCTTTATTTCTGATATGCGTATGTTTAAATGTGAGATAAATTAATTCTGAAAAACTAAATGAAGCAATAATTTTCATGCTCATTTTCAACCCATGAAAAGTGGCTTTGGTCAGACTAAGCTTCTTTTTTTATTTCATTTTATTTGGTCACATTAGAAATTCATGTGTGTAAGAAGTAAGTTTTAGTTAAGCCCCAATGCAGGGGACCTCAAACCCCTGCAGGAAAATGTAAAAATCCAACCTTCCATCCAATATAGATGATGTCCTGTTGGGCAGAGCCAAAAAAAAAAAAAAGTAAACGTTGATTTTTATGCACACCAAATCTTGTGCAGATCTTTTGTAAAGATAAACTTTCTTCTTTAGCCGTTACATAATTATTAGCACACCCACTTCCTTCTCTGTGTTTTCGTCGAGATACACTTGCTACTTCTGAAATACTGGTGATCCTAATCCTTCTTGCTTTAAAATATGTTTTAACAATTCTAGCAATCTGACAATACAAACAATTGTAGTCTGTCAATAAAAATGATGCTGTGATCTATCTATCTATCTATCTATCTATCTCTCTCTCTCTCTCTCTCTCTCTCTCTCTCTCTCTCTCTATATATATATA
>JAQMYF010000022.1:2585230-2596916 GCA_030014195.1 Neosilurus mollespiculum
TTAGTTTCTGTTTGACACACACACACACACACACACACACACACACACACACACACACACACACACACACACACACACACACACAAATCATAAAAAAAAAAACCTCACTGTCAGCAACTGGACCCAGGATTAAAAAACTACAGCCATATACCCACAAAGAAGTGATTGCAGCAAATCCCATTCAATTGTTGCATTAAAAGCACACTGGATAAAAGTAGCAGCCTTACAAATATACAATTATGGGGATTTTTACTTATTAAAATCTGTGGCTGTGGTTTTCTGATTTTTCTTTGAAGCAGTGTTTACAAACTGCAATACAGGAAACTAACGACTCAACAGCATACACATGTAGACTGGTAACCTTATTATAAACATGGTTATCCAATCACATATACAACCACTGGCAAAAAATATGAAGCCACCACACTGATGTTCATACTGTTTTGTTTTTTCCAAATAAAATAATCAAATCACATATGAGACAAAACAATATGTGTTTAATAACCTAACATTTTGTCTTCATGGAACATATATCAAACAAATGAAATTATATATAATATTAATTAACAACATATATTTTTTCCATAATAGAAGAGTAAAAATATGGAATTGCCCAATATTGAGGAAAAAATGATGGAATCATCAACAGCAATAAAAAACAATTGCTACTTTAAGGCTCCTGCTCGAACCTGAATTCTTTAAGGCATTGAGTTCTCTAATGAAATACAATATTCTATATCAGTCTGGTTTCACTTTTTTGGATCTAGTCCCATCCAACACTGGGTGAAAGGCTGGGCACACCCTGGACAACTTGCCAGACTATCGTAGGGCCAACATACACACACCTATGGGCAAGTTGGAACAGCCAAATAGCTTGATGTGTATGTCTTTGAAATGTTGGAGGAAACTGGGGTTCCCAGAGAAAACCCATGCAAGCATGATGAGATCAATCAAACTCAACACAGATATGCCTGAGCCTGGGACTCGAACCTAGGACTTTTTTTTCCTGTGAGGCGGATGTGCTAACCACTACACCACCATGCTGCCCTATCAGCCACACCACTTTAAAAAATGTAAATTCTCAGAAGATAAAAATCTTTACATATTTTGGCTGTATTAAAAAAATGCTAGCCTTTTAATTAATGACAATTATTAAAAGCTGATAAATAGATTATTTATTTGCAAATATATGTATATGTGCCCCCAGTGCAGCTAACTGGGTTATCAAATGCCAGCCATGTCTCTCATTGTCTGTGGTGAGAGGCATGTAAAAAAAACAGTGCTGATTTTCGTCAAGATTAGGCTGCATAGCCGTCAGCGTGTTTCTGTCCTGCGATGGCCTGGCGAGCTGTCCAGGGTGTACTCTGCCCTCACCCAGAGTCGGCTGAGATGGGCGCCAGCCTCCCCGCGACCCTAATTAGGATTAAGCGGTTCAGAAAATGAACGAATGAATGTATATTTGTAATATATAAATATGTATTTTGTTTGATGCCATTTTAATTAAAACATTCAAATAGAGAGACTCACATTCTTCTGCAACATCAGTTGTCTTACAGTCCAGTAGTCTTCAACAGTCCCATTTACAGTCTGACGACACTGAAGATGGCACCAGTCAAATTTTATTACATAATAATTAAAAATTAGGAGCATAAATAATTTTTTAACTGGTCTGTACAAAACATATTATATAAACAGCATCTCTGTATATGTATGATGATTTAGCTGAGAAGGTTTCATAATCAAGCCATGTATGATAGTATAAAGGCAGATGGAAAGGCATTTGCACATGGAAAAGCTTCTGAAAAACCAATCTGTTATTACCTCATCGTACCAAAGTGACGGTGTGCATCCCCTGGGTGATAACAGACTGGTTATTCTTGAAACAGTCATTGTGTGCTTTCTGTTTCCTGTTGAACGTGTTAACCACATATGCATACAAGCCTAGTAGGATAAACTATACTTTTCTGTGGGGAAAAATAACTGACTTTGGTTCAAACCAATGTTAGTTTGAGTCTTAAATTTACTTACAAAATTATAACTAATGGTAGGCTGGTAATGGTGGACTTAATACGGCAATATTGTATAGTAGGGTGTGTCTTAACAATCTGGGAAAATTTTAACTTTAGTATTTTATACTGGCCAGGTTAAATTATTGTGACACAAAAACTCCAAATATAAATTTTGAGGCAGATAGCTCAATATTTACTACCCACTCAACGCGGCCAAAGTCTAGCACGTAGGTGCCAAGTCTAGCATGCAAGACTATATAATGCGATCTTGGAATGGGTTCAAACTTTTCTTAATCCACAACAATCATACAAAGAGGCTTAAGCTATTGTACTTTCCCTGCAATTTCATTCGTTTTCTGAACCGCTTAATCGTAATTAGGGTCGCGGGGAGGCTGGCACCCATCACGGCCGACTCTGGGCGAGGGCAGAGTACACCCTGGACAGCTCGCCAGGCCACTGCAGAACTGCAGGAACACGCTGACGGCAATGCAGCCTACTCTTTATGAAAGTTAACAATGGTTCTTTTACATGCCTCTCACCACAGACAGTGAGAGACATGACCGGCCTTTGATAACCCAGTTAGCTGCTCTGGGGAGGCAGCAGTGACAACACGGTGACAGTGGGGCTTTTCCCTGTGAGTGACAAATGATTTGGCAGAAAGAACAGTGGCTCTCATGCAGTCTTGCAGTAAATCTCTGGACCACAATGAAGAACAGAAACAGTTTGCTTTGCAAGTGGTTGAACAGCATCGAAGTAAATTCCCAAAAGCAGTAAAGGGAAATGACCAATAAACTCATTATTATATTAATTAACTATTCATTATCATGTAATTTTTTTACAAATAAAAGCTTAATTTTGGTCAATATGTTGCATATGGTGTAACTATTTGTGCTTGGAGAAAGTTCAAAATCCACTCTGATTTTTGTCAAATTTGCCATGTAGCCTATTTCTCCCATAAGGCACACAATGAAAACCCGGCCAGCATTAATTTCAAAACCTTGAAATTTAGACACACCCTATTGTGTGTATTTTATTTGACTTAATTATTACATTATATTGTCTTTCATTTGACTTAATCTATTTTATTTGACATAATCCAAATAAAATAGTCAATCTACTACAATGGTATTAACTGTGAGAAAATAACTATGCAAAAAAATTAAACAGTCCCCGCGTTCTTTTGGTGATCTTTCCCCCAATTTCTGTGAGAGATTAAAAATGAAAACACCAACGTACATGTTTCCTCTTAACATTATGCAAGAAACTTTACTGGTGTATTTTAAAATTCATGTGCACACTTCACTTAATAAATAATTTTTACGTAATTAAAGGTTTATTCAATTCAGTTGTGTTTGAGCAGCAATTTGTACAACTGACATTGCAGCAAATCAGCTTTACAAAGTAAACAAAGCCGGTTATGTATTTAAACTTGTGATTTTTCTCTAGAAATCATATACTTCTCTAATGAGCAAGCCTGTGGTTTCACGGCAAGGAAAAATTCCCCCGACAACACAAGAAAGAAACCCAGACGTGAACCAGACCAAAAAAATGTTATTTATATAAATCGGTAATTATTTACTTTATTTCAAATCTTATATTTTATATTTATTATTATGTTATACAAGTGATTCTTAATAAGATTTTTCAGTGCATGTTTTCGTTTTCAGATCATTGTAGTGGTAAATTACCAAAAACTATAATGTCCAGATTATAGTTTCAATCATGAATAATGTTTTCTTTTTCAACATTTATATGTAATTTTTTTTTTTTTTTTAGCAAAATACGGATTTTAAAGTGTAAATATTTTGATCTCAGTAATTGTAAATTGTAGATAATTACAGTTATGTAAGAATACAGGCATAACTGACATTTTAAAACTTCCATATTCCTGAATATTACTGTGTTACTATCCCTTAACACAGATTAGTGGTGTCACTGATGATTGTCTAAAATAAAACTAAAGCTGAAAGTTCACGTTGGCACATTATGGTAACCACTAACTTACAAAACTGCTGTGTGAGTCATTTGTAAAGAAAACTGTAAGACTGCGTGGCTATGTGTGAACCATTGACCTCTCATGTGTGGCATCTACCAGTTATTTTCTCACGAGAAAATGTAATTTCATGAACACTGGTTGTAATACCCTTTCTGCTTGATTTTTATTTCATTACCTTGATATTTAGCTCAAGAAAACCCGAAGTAAAAATTTTAAAAAGTAATTTGTGATTTAAACAAGGTAAGAGGGTTAGCATACACATAACAGGGTTAGTGTATGGCATCATTTTAAAAAGATTTATTCATGGATAAATGGACATATACATAGTAGCCAAGTTCATAGAGATAGCTCACAGCAGCACTCAGACTCACATGGAGTTCTTCTGCAACACCAGTTGTCTTACAGTGGGGATTATTTTCAACAGACCACTTTATAATCCCGAGACATCTGTCAGAGAGCCCAGGTCAACCTGAGCGGAATGCTGTTGATTCCACGCCGTTGCTGGTGAATCATACAATCACTCTGTCGACTGATGAAGAGGAATCCCAAGGTTTTGTGCAACCTGATGCTGGCTTCATCCACCCCCATTAATGATCAAATGAGTTTCAGAGAAAAAAGTCTGTAATGACATGTGTTTGTTTAATTTTGAAATGTCTGTAAATGTATTCATTCATTCATTCATTTACCAGACTGCTTAATCATGTTAGGATGCTGGAGGCTGGAGCATATCTCAGCCGACCCTGGGTGAAGGCAGGGTACACCCTGAATAGCTCACCAGTCCATCGCCGAGCAACACACACTACCATTCGCACTTACACTCACACCTAGGGGCAATTTAGAATACCCATTCTAATTGGATTGTGGGAGGAAACTTATTACTTTTTACTGAATCAATAAAAATGATGAAATGTCTTTACCATGGTAAGTAGTAAAACAAAATATGAATTGTATTTGCAATATTTATTTCTTAAGTTTTGTAATAAAATAAAGGTGCAAAAGCACAAATTTACATATCAGTGATGATCTTGACTTAAAATACAAAAATACAAAAAAAATAAACCCCAACAATTATACATTGTTTATACATATTATTACATTTAATGAAAATTAAAAATAATAGGTAATATGTTTTCTAAATTGTGAAGTCAGACCACACTAGGTATTAACAACTGTCTTCATCTTGCAATAAGTCTCAAAGCAGTACTTTTTAATCCCACTGTTAAGAATATTGGCTTTTAAATATAAGAAAACATGCTAAAAATGACTAATAAGCAGTTTAAAGAAAAAAAAGAGCCATAAATGAAATGGCATTTTCTTCAATAAAATTGGTTACATGTGCTGTCAAGCAAAACAGTCAGCCACATAGACAAGTTATTACAATTATATTCAACAGGATTTATATACATGTTTAAAAGGGAATAAAACAATGAAAACTATTTGTTGGTGAACATTATAGGACTACCTTATTTAAAACAAAAGTTA
Source organism: Neosilurus mollespiculum (assembly GCA_030014195.1). Lineage (NCBI taxonomy): Eukaryota > Metazoa > Chordata > Actinopteri > Siluriformes > Plotosidae > Neosilurus > Neosilurus mollespiculum. Next base: position 2,590,718 of record JAQMYF010000022.1, read on the forward strand.
CGATCAGTACAGTTGCACAGATTTATTAGAATAACCCACAAATACAACACTAATTACTGCTGCATGATATAAACCAAATCCATTAATGCATCCATAAAAATATAATTCACAAAATTAGCAATAAACAAATATTTTGTAACCTGTGGAGTGGAAAGATGTTGCTGAGTAGAGTTTATTTCATTTGAATGAGAGAGCCGATGTGTCCACGGACTGCAGTACTTCCCAAAGTCTCAGAGAAACCATTTGAAGCTGTTGAATTCGAGGACATGTAACTCTGCTGAATCCCCCTCTTGCCCATGCAGAACTTGCACTCTGCAACTGCACTTCGTCTGAAATGCTTATCCAAGGACAGGTATATGACTGGATTCATACAGCTGTTGAGGAAAGCCAGGCAGGAGGAGATGATGAGCCCTGTGGCCAAATACTGATAGGTGTCATCATCGAGCATGGCATTACTGATCTTGGTGATAACTTGAATTGTTCTTAACACATTGTATGGCATCCAAGATACCAGAAAGACTATAATGATAGTAAAAACGATTTTGAGAGAGTGGCGACATCGGGATTTTGCGTGTGAATTTCCAGCAGTGGAACAGTGGTTTCGCAGTTTGACCATGATTGAGCCGTAACATAGTAGGATGATCATCACAGGCAGCACAAAGGTCAAAAAGCCTGTCAACAGAATCATACCTTGGAAGAAGTTGGAGTCCAGGTCATCTATACAAAAGCTAGTTTTAACAGTCAATTTACGATAAACCAGTGATGGTATACCCAGAATCAGAGATGATCCCCACACCACTCCACAGGTGAGAAGTACACAATTGCTACTTCTGAGAAAGTGAGAGTCCATGTGGCGCACTATCGCAAGATAGCGGTCAATACTCATGCACGTGAGGAAGAAAATGTTTGAAAAGCGGTTGACTGCAATGACATAGCTGCTGATCTTGCACAGCTTCGCACCAAATGGCCACTGGTAATGCTGCATAGCCGAGATGGCCCACAGGGGCAACGTGAAGACAAATACAAGGTCTGCTAGAGCTAGGTTCAGCACAAATGTATCCACCAATCGTGCATTCTTCTTGTGCCTCTTACCAATAACTATGATGACAAACAGGTTTCCAGTAAATCCAGCAAAGAACATGATGAAGTACAAAATAGGGAGATAAATGTGAGACATGGAGAGAGGTTGCTCCTTCACTTCAGCGCTGGATGTTGGAGGCACTGTATTATTCAATAATTCATAGTCATAGTTATAGTAGAGATCATCCTCATTTTCCATTGTGGTATGAAGAGTTCCACCTCAGTGCTGCCTGCTATCTGTGCTTGCAAATCAAAGACAACCTGTTAAGTGGCACGCTTGCACATATGACACAACCAAAAACTGCTGCAGCAGGTCCTCTTTTAGATCTGATCTTTAGATATGCAAACTCCATCACAACACACCATACATTATCAATTCAGTTGAACACATTAAAAGACACTGTATATTTAAGTAATGCACTGGATTACACTCACTGTTTGACTAAACCTGTCGCTCAAAGTTATAGGAGCTCATTGCCAACAATTAAAACTCAGTATTCAAAACTAAAGGCATAAATATCCACAAACCAGCAAAACTGATTGCAGCAAAACCTATTTTAACTATTTTATTTAAAAGCACATTGGAAGAACTAGCAGACTTACAAATATACAGCATATGGGTATTTTTTTATTTTGTGGCTGTGGTTTCCTGTTTTTTTCTTTAAACAAAGGTTTACCAACTGTGTGTATGTAGTGGTTGAATACTCTCGAAAAAAAGACTGGTGGAGCAAACACACGTTCACTGACCTTTCACGTGGCACCAATCTTGCATATATAATGTCAGATCCTTGTTGGTGTGTAATAAGGCATAATGTTAGCTAACGTTACTTGAATGACGTGTTTATACTGTCATGACATTAGTTACTATGTCAATAGGGGAGAAATTCTAATTTAAAAACTTACCTCTGACTTGAAGACAAAGTTGAACTTCTAATTATCTAATTAGATCCCAGTGTTAGACCTACTGTCAAGTTTGTGTCTATGAATGACTATTGTAATATTACTTTACTTTAGTACAATTTCTGTAAGCTCGCAAATGTCTAGAAATGAATGCTGAAAAAAAAGCTTTTCCACTATAAATTTCCCAGCCACTTTCTTCAGCTCTTCCGGGGGGAAGCCAAGGTGGTCCCAGACCAGCCGAGAGACAAAATCCCTCCAGTGTGTCCTGGGTCGACTCCGGAGTTGGACATGCCTGAAACACCACACCAGGGAGGCGTTCGGGAGGCATTCTAATCAGATTCCCGAGTCACCTCAACTGGCTTCTTTCAACGCGGAGGAGCAGTGGATCTACTCCAAGATTCTCCCAGATGACAGAACTTCTCACCCTATCTTTAAGGGAGTGCCCCGCCACCCTGCGAAGGAAGCTCATTTCAGCCGCATGTATTCGCGATCTCGTTCTTTCGGTCACTACCCAAAGTTCATGACCATAGGGTTGGAATGTAGATCAACTGGTAAAACGAAAGCTTTGCCTTCCGGCTCAGCTCCCTCTTCACCAGGACGGACCGGTACAAACTCTGCTTTACAGCAGAGGCTGCACCGATCTGCCTGTCGATCTCCCGCTCCATCCTACCCTCACTCAAGAACAAGACCCCTGAGATACTTGAACTCCTCCATTTGGGGCAAGACCTCATTCCAGACCCGGAGGGTGCATTTCACCATTTTCCGGTTGAGAACCATGGCCTGGGACTTGGAGGTGCTGATTCTCATCCCGGTCGCTTCACACTCAGCTGCAAATCACGCCAGCGAGAGCTGGAGGTACCGGCTCGATGAAGCCAAAAGGACAAAGTCATCCACAAAAAGCAGAGATGAGATCCTGTGGCCACCAAACCAGAACCCCTCAATAGCTTTGCTGCACCTAGAAATTCTATCCATAAACATTATGAACAGAACCGGTGACAAAGGACAGCCTTGGTGGAGTCCAACCCCCACTGGAAACGAATTCGACATCATGTTACCAATGCAGATCAAGCTCTGGCTCCGGCAATACAGAGACCGAATGGCCCAGGTCTGGTATACCCTATTCCCAGAGCACACCCCTCCTTCATGTCCACATCTTATTAATAATATAGGGTCTTTTTGTGTTTGCGGTTTTGTGCCATTTAATTGTTTAACTGCGCTTTATTATAAGAAATCTTTTGACAGGCCCTGTTTGGTAAGGTGCATGTCTAGGCATGCGCACACGTCAGAAACCAACATGCAACTCCTAATCTCTTCTGCTGTGAAACACAGTTGGCATCGGTAGCCTGTCGCCTGCTATTAGATATTTTCCCACGATGAGCATGTATGTTATATACTTATAGTAATGCCAAATAAAGTGTGAGAACCAATTTAAGACACTGTTGTACATGAAACATTGCTGGTCAAGGCAAATAAATGTGTCTTACCTCTTTCACGTGAGTGTAGTTGTAGAGCCTCTGTTTTCACCAGAAAGGGAAGTACAGACTGCTACAATAGCTTTTCCTCATGTATGTATGCATCACCTAATTTCTGTCCCTACTGAAACAAGGATTCCCATAAAGATTCCTGTCAGACCACTTCATATTTTAACTCAAGTTTCGGTCACAGTAAGAAATAAAAACCAAAATAACTTTAAAATCATAATAGCAGAATCATTACTTTCAACAGCACAAACGTAGCACAAATGATTAAAAGCATTTTGGTGAGATTTGGATGGGGTGGGGGGCTGATGGTCACAGTAAGAAATGAAACAACAACAACAACAACAACAACAAAAAAAGATTTTGCCGTTATGTAATAGTTGGAACACACTCTTCGGTCCCCTTTTTTAAAAAGGGGAACTACAACCCAGGTTTGCCAACCCAGAGGTATGGCCCCCGATGACCACACAATGTTATAGAGACGTGTCAACCAAGACAGTCCGACAACATCCAGAGCCCTGAGTTATTCAGAGTGGATCATCATCCACCCCAGAGCCCGGCCACCAAGGAGCTTTTTAACTACCTTGGCGATGCCCTCCCGAACGCCCAGGCTCTTCCTCTTCAACAGAGAGCGTGTTGGTGGGACTGAGGAGGTCCTCAAAGTATTCCTTCCACCTCCTAACAACATCCCCAGTCGAGGTGAGCAGCTCCCCACTTCCCACTTGGGAGCTATGTTGTCGATGTTGCTCTCAAGGCAAAGAGGTCCGAGGTGAAGGTCCAGAAGACCCCTATGAGCTAAATGAGTACAAGAACTGTTTCCATTATCTGGACACGGGTTACCGGGGCCCCCCCCTAGAGCCAGGCATGGGGGAGGGGCTTGTAGGTGAGTTCCTGGTAGTCTGGCTTCTGCCCATGGAGCCCAGCTGGGCCCAGCCCAAAGAGCAGACATAAGCCCTTTTTTTTTTCTTTTTTTTTGGATTTTTTCCCCATTTTTCTCCTCTAATTTAGTTGTATCCAATTCCCACCCATCAACTTTTTGCCTTCCCGATCACATGACCACCACCAACCAGGGAGGGGCGGAAGCATGTACATGCCCTCTCCGTGACATGCGCTGCTGCCACCTGCCTCTTTTCTAACTGCTTCGCATGCGTATAGGGGCGGCCTAACACACTCAGAGGGAAAGCGCGATCCGCCTTCCATATGAGCTCACAAAGGCCCATGATTGGCTGGTGATCGCTGTGAGTGACAAGGAAGTGAGCGTATGCCATCCCTCCTTTTCATGAGAGCTCAGCCAATTAGCTCCCATGGACTCCCAGTCACGGATGGCTGTGGCATCAATCCGGATTCGAACTTGCGATCTCCGAGGTTGATAGTCGCGCACCTTGTCGATGCAGGGTGTCCATAAGTCTGCCCTCCCATGGACCCACCACCTGTTGGAGGGGCTATAGGGGTCGGGTACAGTGTGAGTTGGATGGCAGCCGAACAAACAAACAAATAAAGACAAATGTCAAACAAGGAATTAACGTCAGAATTTTTGTATTGTAATACAATATACAATTATGGAAATGACTGTACCAGGACACAATATTACCAGAGAGATAATATTGGGCTGAAACTTTGGATTATGCCTGAAAGCAGCGAGAGAGCATGATGGTAATTTTGCTTAGTGCAAATTAACATAACAAACAAAACATAATCAAATTAACATAAAACAATCATAAATTATCAGAATGTTAGAAAGCTGTGTGTTGATATAGTGGGGATCTCAGCATTATCTACATGTTCCATGAAGAGGGATGTTTCATGAGTTCTGCTGTGAGCCGGACATCTTGGTGTTGAGCGATTGGTTTCGCTAGCCCGGCCTGTGTGTCCCAGATTTCTCCCAAAGTTCTTTCTGAGCTCGCGTCATCTTTCTTTCACCATGCTGCTCTCTTGGGTTCTACACATACGTTTCTGAAGTACATAAACCTTTGAGAAGTGCCAGTGTTTTATTTTTACATCAAAATTATCCAAACTTGTGGATACATGTTTTAACATAAATAAACATCACATTAAAATCTACAAAGGCAGTGGTCGCTCAGTGGTTAAGGCAATGGGTTACTGAAGGTTTGGGGGTTCAATCCCCAGTACCACCACTGTTGGGCCCTTAACCCTCAATTACTCAGTTTTATAAAAATGATAATTGTAAGTCACTCTGGATAAGAGTGTCTGCCAAATGCTGTAAATGTACAAAGGCAAGAGCTTTTTATCAGTAGGAACCATGGACTGCTTTTCTTTATTCTTGTACATTATCATTTACTGATATTAAAACCATGAAAAGATTATAAACACTTCAAGAAACTTGAATATACTATTAAGTGCTGTATAAATGTGGCAGCCATGGCCTAATGGTTGGAAAAGCGGCTTTGGGATCAAAAGGTTGCTGGTTCGATTGCCGAACCAACAGAAAAAAATGTCTGGCTGCGGGGGGAGTGAGCCGCACCTTCCCTTCCTCGACCTTCATGGCTTAAGTGTCGTTGAGCAAGGCACCTAATCCCCAACTGCTCTTCGGGCACTGCAGTGTGTAGCAGCCCACTGGTCCGAGTGCCCACTGGTCCGAGTGTGTGTGCGCTCACTTTGGATGGGTTAAAGTAGGATTCAAAGGAGTTAAAGTCAAAATTTCCCTTGCGGAATTAATTCAGTATAAAATAATAATAAAATAATGTGTTAACCTTTAGACACAGAGGTAAATGGAAGTGTTG
>JAQMYF010000022.1:2608622-2623958 GCA_030014195.1 Neosilurus mollespiculum
AAGTATTATATTCAATAACCTGTCGTATTTGAGCCATATAAACAAAGCATGGAAAACTTATGAGGCATTTCCTGTTTGAGTGGCGAGACACAAATGAATTGTGTTGCCATTTTTTGGGGCTACATATCAAGTAAAGGATAAATCAAAGCGAGATGGCAGAGATAAATGTGGTTATTAAAACGATTTTCTTATTTTATACAATTTGTTTGAGGTACCTGTATTTTTCACAAACACAAAATGTTCAACCATTAAACAAGAATTGTGGGTGATATCTGTGATCACATATTAAAATGGTGTTGACTGTTCTCAGTTCCTGCACTGCAGACACACAAACAGGTGGGACGTCCTCCAACAGTTCTAAGAACTTAAAATTCCTTCAATCCAAGTGCACCTGATGTTCTGAAGGAGTATTTCACCTTTGGCTTCCTCACCGGGAATTAATTTAGAAACTGTGATAGCTGGAGTTTATATTTTTCTGTTAAGCCTGGTGTCAATGTCCAAGCATATATAATTGTACTGCCATTATTGGATAATGACAGTATTGAATCAGACAACATACTACTTTGCTACTTTTCCCACATCGAAGGAAATCTGTACTGTATATTCTTACTCATACACTGATGGATTACAACCTGAAAACAAAAAAAAGTGATCTTTTAGACAGGTATGGGTGTTGGTTTGGGTGACGCTCACACAAGCATAGCGGTCCTGCTCCAGAGTGCGATGCACTGCTCATACTTGCCTGCTTGTATAACCTTGACTCCTTTTAAGACCTGCAGTTTAGTGCGACAAAGTTACTGCACGCCAGTTTCTCTCGGGCCACAGAAGAACACACTACTCCTGCCTACCTTTACCGCACAAATTCACACGTCACACATTTTTATTTTAGGTAGCCAAAGATTTAAAATGATTCAATTAATACATGAGAACACAGAATGTGCAGAAACTGGCAACGTCTTGTTGTACCTGTGCATCTATGATCTTCTGCTTCGAGTCTATAACCGCCTGCATCTTGGCATGATCTCTCTTCAGCTCCTCCTCCACTGCCATTAATCTGTTGTACCCAAGGCAGTATAGCACAGACAATAAGCAAATGTATGGACATGTTTGTTACATCCTAATAACTACTAACAAGTTAGAAATTAGGTCAATGGTACAAGATCACAAGAAATTGAACAATAATATGAGAACAAAACAAAAATATAGACGAAGCATATTATAATTTATAAAGCATGGATGTCAGGTGAGTAACATGACCTACTGTTACTACATAATTATATCAATAACAACTATTATTATTATTTTATTGTTATTATTATTATTAATATTTAATAAAATAATAATTATTATTATAAGTAGTAGTATTGGTAATAATAATATTGGCAGTATTTATACTATTGCTGCAACTACTACCACTACTACATATAATAGTAATAATTATTATACGAATAATCATCATCATCATCATCATCACCACCATCATCATAAATAACAATTGTTGGAGGTCCAATAATCGTAGTGTAATTGTTCTGATTTTTATTATTATTATTTTTCTTGGATAAAACAGGTTGCTTTGGCTAAACCATTCGAGGTAGGGCAGATTTGTATCTCACACACAAAAAGTTACACTTCAGCCTGCAGGTGGCGCTATAATTAAGGTGAACGTGTTTCGGCCTATAATGCCCAAACAGTATGTTGCACATTCAAAAACACTGTAGGAACTAAGCTGAATCATGCCCAGTAAATAAATGAAATATAGGCCACTCCCATTAGCCAAACAGAAAGATATGCTGCATAAACCTACGCTTACTACCGTGCAGTCAGCCTCCCTCCCAGAGAGCTCAACCAATTATCTCTCATGGGTGCATGGCCATGGATGGCTTTTTCCTTTAGTTTTACTTCACTATGATTATACTTGAATTACTGGGGAACTGTGCTAATGAGTACACAATCACTGCACATAATCATTGACTGGAAACAAAGTTTATTTCTGTTGCACATAATAGATGCAGAATACACATAATTATCACATGCATTAATAATAAGTTAAACTCTGAGTGTAAATAAATATGCCACAGCCCAGGCGGAAACAGATGCAATGGTTTAAAAGGGATTTGACATCCACTTTACACTTATACACACAAACCTGGAGATAATGCTCTTCATTTGGCTGTCCTTCTCTTCCTGTTGCCGTCGCAGGCGCTCCTCACTGTCCTCCAGACGAGATTTGTACTCCAGCAGCAGCCTCTGCATCTGCTGCTCTTGAGCCACAAGCCGCCGTTCGTATTCTTCTAAGCGGCGACCAGATACACGAAGCCGCTCCTTCAGCTTTGCTATTTCTTGCTCATACTAATAGTGACCATGTGGTAAGAGTAGTACGAATGGAAAACATAAGAAAAAAGAATTACATTGTCATACGCCTAATAGTGGATATGGTAGTGAGTGATGATTCACTGCACAGTCTGGTTAATGTCTTAATACTTAGTAAACAAACTTTTGTGAAAGTTATGCTTAGTTCGCATATCTAAAAAAAACCCTCATCTGTTGGTCTTTTATTGGAATAGTTTAGTCTAAGGATGATACCTTCTCCACATGCTTGCTTTCTTTCTTGCCCTGGCCTTCCTCCTCATCCTCCTCGTACTGGCCATTATTCAACACCCATGCTGCCGTCCGCTCAACGGGAGACATGGTGACAGATTCAACAGGGGACTGCACCTGCATATGAAACATACATAAACATAACGTTCACACACTTAGACATAAAAAAGTACATACACACACTTCTGTATGTGTAAATACAGACCCTGTGCCGATTTCTGAAACTTAAATTTTTGAAAAAAAATTGAAAAGCTAGCTGGGCTCCCAGTCCAGGGAGGTGCAAAGCCTAAGCATTGTAAGTGCTTCTTTGGCCAAAACTGTGATAAGTTGGATTTAAGAAAAGTCAAAATGTTTGGAAACATCATACTTAACTTTCCTATTAACAAAAATTGTGTTTATTATTAATTATTATTTTGATGTAATTATTATTTCAATATAGTTGTGCTTATTATTAATTATCATTTTCATATACTTATTATTTTTGATATAATTGTGTTTATTATTAATTATTATTTTGATATAATTGTGCTTATTATTAATTATTACCTTAACGAAAAATATTTTCTATGAAGCAGGGCTATAAAATTTATAGTGTGTTGACTGTTGATCTGTTCAGGGATCAGAGACTGGCAGGGAATGATGTACCCTGGAGAGGACTGAAGGAAAGTAAGTACAGTGCAATCCTTGATGAAAAATTATGACTTATGACTGGAATGGAGGGTCACCTTCCAGCAGCACAATGACCCTAAACATAGTCCTGTAGCTACGGTAGATGTTAAAGGGAAACACTGAAATGTCTTGGAATGGCCTAGCCCAGACCTCAATCCATTTAATAATGTGTTGCCTGATTTTAACGATTCATATTTTCATGGAGTGCATTTATCCTTGAACACAGCATGTAATCTCCATAGCATTGTTGCTCCAGTTGGTCCGGTCGAGGCTCAGCAACATTAATGTGCCAATAATATGAAGTCAGTTGATGACCTGAATGTACTGAATGAGCAGGCTATCAAATCAGTGGACTTTATCTTCTATGATCATTAACAAATAATGAAAGAGTGGTTCAGGGAGCATGAGTAATCATTTTCACACATGTATTGGCACCCCAGAGGTTTTTTTTTTTTTTTTTGTCCGGGCTGTGTATATAGATCTAAATGAACGTGCATACCTGTCTGTTTGCTTTGCTGCTTGGTATGGGGCTGTCTCGTGAGCAGATCGACTGATGTCTGGAACTGGCTTCACTTTGCTGCTGTGGATCTGTATTGACATTGCTGCTGTGTATTGAGGTGCTTTGTGGCAGTGAGCGTGAAACCCCTCCATTTGTCCTACTTTGCTGATCCACCTTTATAATATGTGCGGTTTCTGCACTCCGCCTAGCTACAGCCATTGCCTGTGGCCCAGATTGGACATCAACTAGGACTGTACGCCAGCATGGTGCATCCTCAAGACTGGTGGTAGAGGGCAACCTTTTCCTGGGTGTAGTGCTGGGGCTGGCACTGTGCGAGCTTGCTGTGCTCAGGTTGTCTGAGCTAGAGTGGACCTGAAGCTGTGTTTGAGTTGAGTGCCGTGCATGCATATTGCTAAGATGGTATACAGGGTTCTGAAAGCAGAGAGGCTGTAGACTACGCTGCTGGCTTAAAGATGGTTGCAGCGGCCGGCGGACTTGTGGTGCACTCTGAGGTATGTTTTCCCTTAGTGTGACCACTTTTGCCTGTTGTTGTTGTGGATGGTGATGATGGAGGTGAGGAAGAGGGGAGGGCAGTGGGCCAATGGACGCCTGGGAACCTATGCGGCTTATCCTCGCTGGTACTTCGTTTAGAAGGTGCGAGTCTTGTAGGTCCATCAGGGAGATGCTGCGACCATTAGGGAGGTGGCTTTCATGCTCCTTTTCAGAGAAACTCATGCTGTGGAGGGATGGCTGCTGGCAGAGTAAGGGGGGCTTGCCACGTGCTTGCACTTCTGTATTCTGTTCTTGTACTGGAGATTTGGTATTCGGAGTATCACTACGAAAAATAAAAACAATCCCATAAGGCTCACAGAACCTCAACTGTGGCAAAGTCTTACTAAAAGAAACAGTGAAGTATTTACAGGGGAATCCATGTACCTGCTATTTGGGTCCTCAAATATCCTCTGCAGTCCTGAAGAGACGCTGCCACTGATGTTGTGGGTGGAGCTGTGGTCTTGAAAACGCCTCAGTTGCTGCTGGATTGGTGTGGAACTGGACAGTGAGCGTGTGATATCACCCAGTATACGTGGCAGAGGCCCCAGTTTGGCCACTGTCGCCTGCAGGAAGGAATTGTCACCCTAGGGTTGATCGTGTTTTTTTTTTTTCAGCCCGAGCAGTTTATGGAAGGAGATGGCCAAGAGACACCATAATGCATTGGTGGTGGTACAGCAGAACCATGGAGACACATTGTGTCGGGTGAAAAAATGAAGAGAGCAAACAAAGTAAAGTGGAAAAGAGAGAGAAGAGAAGATGGGGACACAAAGAAATTAAAAAATTAAATTAAGAATAAATAGAAAAAAATAACATGCTTGCAAAAATTACGAGGCATTCCAAAGAAAGAAAACAAAAACAATTAAATGGTGGGATTGAATGGTAAAGTTCAGTGCATGCATCAAGGCCAAATCAAGGCTGTATATCTGTGATGTAGGAAGGGCTAATGACCAAAGGTATACATATCCCAGGAGGAATAATGAAGTCAATATATAATCAGGCTACAAGGTTGAGGCCTAGGAGCAGCAGGGGTTAGATTTGGGTTAGAGGAGTGGGAACCAGAACTGTACCACCCATTTTAATCCTGAGCACTTTAAACAACAAAATACTGCAGTCTGTGTTGTATAGAATTATACACAAATGTAAACATTAAATCCAAACACAAAAACAAGAAAATCCCAAATCATATGAAACATGAAAATTAACAAATCAAGTGTCAGTGTCATTGGGGGATTAAAAACCCAAACACGTGCATCCTTGTCTTAATGATAATATTCATCCCTTATACGATATGTTTAGCTGCAATCTGACGGATATGAAAAGAGGGAGGATGCGGAAAGGTGCTGTAGCGGTGAGCACATCCACTTTAAAATAAGAAGGTCCTGGGTTTGAGTTCCAGGCTCGACAAGAGCCTTTCTGTGTGGAGTTTGCATGTTTTCCTTGTGCTCCTTGTCGCAGGGTTACTCGAGTTTCCTTCCACAGTATACATGGATATTACGCTAATAGGCTATTCCAAATTGCCCCTAGGTGAGACTGTGTGTATGAAAAGATTGTGTGTGCTGGCCCTGTGAAAGACTGGTAAGCTGTTCAGGCTGCCTTTGTGCAGAATTGGCTGAGATAGGCTCCAGCCTCCCCATGACAACAGTAGGATAAAGTGGTTCAGTTCAAATGAATGAATGAAACGAGGTAGCGTGTATGTGTGTGGGCACGTGCACCTTGCATGCTGTGCGCAATACATGCAATGAGATTGTGCTCGCAGAGATGTGATTGGCTAGCTTATCTACTATCTCATGGGTTGAGATGTTAAAACACTGTTCAGATCTGCTATTCATTTGTTTGAGGACACCATGATTCGGTGGGGGTTAGATGTTATACACACAGGGTCAAAAGGTGCCTAAGAGCCTGTAACAGGAACAGACAACATTTAGTATATATATTTTATGTTGCACCTTTCTGTATTTCTCATTTCAAATCGGAACAAAGACGGAAAAATATGGAAAGTGCACAGGAATGAGAAAGCCTGGTAAGTTGTGCATTTGATAAACAAAAAAGACCTGACATAAATGCAGGTTCCAGATATACTGCTGTGGTGACTTCGCTACCAGTGTTGTACCTTATCTAGCTGAGACACCACCTCCCACAGCAGGGCGTGCAGTAGAGAGAGCTCACGGCCTAAGTCAATGTATCCCTCAAAGCCTGGCGTGTTAGAGATGGTTTCATGGTTGGAGATCTCCAGGACGAAGCGGGTCATGCTTGCCCACTCATGTTCCAGAAAATCGTTCATGAAGGCCATGTACTCTTCTTTGTTCCCAAACCTGAGGACATGATGAGATGGTAAAAATGGCCCTCATTTTCAAAACAAATGCATGACAGTAAAACTGTTTGTTCATTTACATGTAAAGTTCGGTCTTAATCAATGTGGATATGAGTGGAAGCTACAGTGAAATCTCATGTCAGGTCTCCCATTGTGTACACAGGTTTTCAAATTAGTGTGGAAGCACGGTGCAGTTTTTTTTTTGTCTTGTCCAGCATCATAGCAAGCAGAATGGCAGTCTGGTTGCAGTGTTGTGGCGTACAAATTTGCTTTTCCAAGGGGAGGTTTATGGGTATAAGGCTCCTCTTGATAATCTGGTTCATTTATTTAATTACTGTTGATTTGTGTTATGGAATCTATGTAATCTTGCTGGACTTGACTGGAGGGGACAGAAAAAGAAAGAAGACAGCAAACCGAAGCAAAAGGAAAACTAAAAAGAAAAAAGAGGAGATAGCGCGGTGATAGCACGGTGCAGTTTGAGAATTATTATTATTAGAAGCATACACGCTGAAAAAAATTTAACTCTGAAACAATATAAGAGGGCCACACTAAATATTTGACGTTGACTCAAGTGATAATTTATTCCGTTTTATTTTAAACGATAAGATATACAATATAATAAGGTTAATATAGATAGACCACATCATTAATCTAAGATGAATTTTTCTTCCATTTTGAGATAGGCTTATTGTTGGACTTAACTACCGGTGACAAATCCAAACATAAGAATTGAAAACCAAGCAATTAAATACAATGAGGAGGATAGACAATATGTAACGTGGTAAGTTAGATATTCATAAATGGAGCTTTCCCAGTCATCAGATCTTGGTAATTGCACATTAGGGCAGGTACTCCTTCCAACTGGTGGCTATATGGCTCTACAAGTGCTGACTCCAAGCTTGTTTTTAATGGCATGTTTGAGATCCAGAAAGGAGCTTAAAGGTGAACCAAACAACACCTGATTTCCATCACAAGCAGTTCAAAATTCACCAAAGCTAATAAAGCACTAAACCTATTTTCTCCTAAGCCGTGACGTAGTTAAGTGTATAAAGCAAACCGGTAAGCTGTTTAAGGTAAACTCTTCCACCCACCAAAGTATCCACCCAAACTACTACAAACAGCCTGCATTTTTTTTCACCTTGGACATGGATCAGAGGCATCATGAAAACCAGCTGAAAGTTCACCATGGATTGTTTCAATCACCCTGTGACTGGTGAAGAGCACTTTGAGAGTGAAAGAGAAAAACTAAACTCAGTTCTAAGCATCGTCTTAATGCCCTTCGGTTCTAAAATCCAGTTAAGGTTGTGAATTAAGTATTTAATGCACTTATACATCTAAATTATGTTAAAGTCATTTGATAGCTCTAGAGCAGGAGTGAGTTAGCCTACTTGGCTCGTAGCCTTGCACTGTAAGGTCTGATCAACATGCACGCAAGCCGACTTTATCCTCCACTGTGATGTTTTAAAAATGTAAAAATAAACTAAAAAAGTTAGATAAAATATTGTACTTTTTTGTTAAAATGGCCATGTAGTATATACAAAAACAATTATGCATCTCAGGCTTGGAGGATGTCGCAAAAATTCAGCTACATCTATCTCTCCTTCAGTGCAAAATTTTTAATTATCCAGAGTGGATAATGCTTGAATCAAAAAGATTGGACCTGGCATTCTCAAAATAATGGTTGCAACTCAACATCGGTAAAGTGTTTGAAGCTAGGTATTAAATAACTGGGATAAAAGACGCTGAATGACTTTTGGAACCCTGGCATTTCAACAACCTAAACAAATGCTTCTTTGTACAGTGAACGATTTAAACAGTAGTCCTTGTTTGTGTTCACAAGCTTGGCCCAAAAAACCCGATTCTGATTTTAATGGTATAAATCGATACCATGTCCTTACATAGGTATGTCGTTATAATATCCTTCCTTCATTGAGATTTCTTGTCATATAGGTCACCTCTGGCAAAAGACTGTCTATGGCATTTAATAAGTCTCAAACCTGGCATGAGCTCTCACCCTAACTCATGTGAACATTGCTTTTTACTTTGCACGAGCAATGTGTGATCAGTGCACGGCTCAAACAGGCTTGCTTGGCATCATCACTTTTGAAACTTGAGAATGACATCAGTTAACTTGCACCTTTTTGCTAAGGGTATGCGTACCTGAGACTTTGATTACTTCTAAATTAATGCCTCTTCCTGTTTTCAAGTTAAATTTATGTGCAGTGGGAAGCAAAGCTGGCTTGCAGGCAAGAACTCTGCTGTAGTACTGGCTCCCCTGTATTGCGGCAGTGTAACCAAGGTGATTCAGGGATAATAGATATGTATATATTTTTAACCATTTGTGGTATAAACAGTATAGCAAAATCTCCACTGGTGGACAATTTATATTGTCAGGAATTCTAGTGTGGTATGAAGTGGCTCATGAATCACATCTAAACCCAGTTGTACACCGATTTATGTGCCCGGATCTGTACTTTTTTCTGTTAGTTTGATAAATGAGGGTCATTATTATTTAGGGGAGTCATAAATATGACATTTTACACTTTTAAGAATTTCTGAAAGGTCTGTAGAAAGAATGTATTTCTAAAATAGATTTTAGAACACCATGAACACCAAGTGCTAGAATAATATGTGAGAACAACTGAACCTTAAAAACCTAATTAATTATTTAAATCAAGTGTTGCATACTTTGTAAAGTTGGCAAGGTTCTGGATGACTTTAGCGATGAGGGTGAGTGTGCGAGAGGTGCGGTCATCAGGATACTCCTGCATGAGGTTGAAAAGAGATGGAGACATGATGGCTGGACAGAGAAAGCGCAGAAACAGTGAGGCACTGATTAGTCGCTGGCTGATGTCCTGCTTCCCCCGTGCATGACACTGCTGCTTCCAAGAAGAAAACACCTCTTTCAGCTCGCGTGGAAAGACACTGAAAGTAAAAGCAGAGGAATGGGTTTTAATAATTTGTACAAATCCAGGCATCATCTGTTCAGTCTAAATGTGAAATTTGAACAAAAGGAAAACAAGAAATCGGGTTTTGAATTTAAAAAAAAAAACATTTCGTCTCCAGGAGGGGAAATATGAGGATCTGGGGAGGGAAGATGCAGGGAAATAGCATCATTGGAGCTATACATGCACACCATTCTCAAATGTACTGGTCATGGTACTGTCATTTCTATGAAGCTTTTTTCTACTCGTCCTTATTTCCTGGTCAAAACTAACAAACTGTTGATATCTGTCCAAAATTGAGTTTACAGAGCAATATAGAACACAACATGTACAGAGTCTCTAGTGCTGAGCTGAGTTTTACCAGTAGGAGTTGATGATTTTGCAGAAGGCTAGCTCACAGCACATTTTTAGATTGCTTTGGTGTTCAGGCAGCTCACTGTTGGGGCACTTCGATGGATCCACCTCACAGTTCTCTTCTGATTCATACAGAGCTTTGATAAATTCTCCTTTAAAGCAGGAAAATAGAATGAGTTATGTATCAATAGGAACTGTTATTGCTCAATAGGAACATATCTACTCAATGATCATTTATTTATTTTTGAGTAAATCGGCAGTCAAGTAATATTTTGATTTTACAATTACTGGCACCCCTGAATTTAATACTTTGTGCAACCTTTATTTAGTCAATAAAACAGCACAGAGTCTTTGATACAGAGCAGGGCACCTGACAGCATTCCTATTTACAGAATCTCTTCAGACCAGCCAGGGTTCTAAGCCCTCTTTATGCACTATAAACTGTTAGCCAATGCCATGGCCATCTTGATCCCCTGACATAATGACCATTATTGAGATGCTGCTGGATGAGTTGAAGAGGATTGAGATGGCATTGGCTAAGTATTTATAGTATATACTACATGGAAATGTGCCAATTATTTGAATGAAGTTTATTTCAAATACGTAAGAACACAGTAGACAAGAAACAATACTTATAAAAAGAAACAATGACAAAACAAATGACAGAAACAACAACAATGATGATGATGATGATAATCATAATATCAACAATAAGAAACATAAAAAAATAATAATAATAATGCTTAAAGTAAGGTGATGATGATCATATAATCATATAATAATAATAATAATAATAATAATAATAAACACTGAAAAGCATGAAGCAAATGAAATTTTTATTTGCAACATATTTAAAAAGGAATGGAAACAAGAATAATAAAAAAAAAAAGCAGATAATTTTAACACAGTTGTTTGGTGTATAGCCATTTTGCAACTGCCAGTTATAAGTTTCTAACTCGATTATCGAGTAATTTGAATTCTTTTTGTCCCAAGTAAAAATTTGGATCTAAAAAAAGATGAAAAATTAAGTCCCAGGTTAAAAAAAATCGAGTTCCATTAACCTCTGACAGCTTTTCTGTAAATAGTACTGCATCCGTTCATTGTACATGGCTGACATTAAAAAAACAAATTTCAACAGGACTATACATAAGCACCATATAGAATTTACAAATCTTTTCTGCTGCCATGTTCCTTACCTAGAGCATCATGCAAATACTTATGACCCACAAGCTTAAGGTATTCTTCTATGGCTTTGGTGGCCAGTGTGTTCTCCCGGAAGATCAATACATCATGATCTGCACACCGATCCACTTCAGACATGACCAAGTCTGTCAGAAAGTCCTGAGGCAAAGTAAAAAGGCATTATTAGCTAAAGACAAACAAACTTGATAAAAAAGAATGTTCAAGTCACTAATGTTGTCACTTGAAGATCAACTGATCAAAAATTAGAATTTCTGTACGGAAACAAGTGTTGAGAATGAAAGGCATGTACCTTTGCTCGGCCGGTGCTCTGCAGTATATGCACGAGTGCACTGGCCATCTCCTCCTTATTCCTCACACTGATTACAGGCTCGAGCACTGAACAAACCATAGTGTAGTTGTTTGTGATGAATTCCGCAAATTCCTTGTACAGCTCCATGGGCAGGATTGCAACGCTCTGAAAGCGGCATTTGATACGGATGGAGGGGCCTCCACCTTTCACCTTGCTACTGGTGGGTGTGCTCACTGGGTACCACTTCTCCACAAACTGCCGTCCACTCACGGCTTGCACTGGGATGTTCACTAGTCCAACATAGTTACTCTTATCTTTTTTCTTTTTTTTGTCAGCATCACGGTACACGTGTACAGTGATGCTGTTGATAGCAGGGAGACCACCAAACTCAAAGTGCTCACCCCAGAAGAGGCAATCTGAGCGCGTTTTGCTGGTGGTGCGCGCGTACAGTACATCATCTAGGCACAGCTCACAGAAGTATCTCTTTTTGGGCGTCAAGTCTTTGGCCTCGATGATCCACAGGCGCAGAACATTCTCTGCACGCCGGCAGTTGTCCTAAGGATGATCGGTGCACAATTTATCTTTCCAGAAGCTTTTTAAACAGAAAGTAGCTTGACATGTTTCCATTTGAGTCATATTTACCAACATCATGAGAAACCGGCACAATGCTCATTATTAGACTCGAACAGAAAGCAACTTGAACCCATGAACAGTTAAAGCGAGGTATGACGCTGACAAATCAAAATACAGAGATAAGAACTGTCTCAAAATAAAAAGAAAAATATACCTTATTTGGTTGCACAGTCCTCCTGATGTTCTCCATCCATTTGTCTCTCTCAGATGCTGAGGAGCAGCTGAAGCACTTGCTGCCTCCTGAGTATGACACCTACAGAAAGGAGGAAAAAGATAGACTCAAGTTTGAATATAACCCATTATAGCTTATATGAATCCCACATATATGTAAAAATTGAAAGAGTACACATAATAATATAAAATTCATGACAGGAATTCCCTGAGACTGTACCTCAAAACAGAACTCTTGTCCGAGCACACTGCTGTGAAGTGGTTTAATGTGCACTTCCTCCTCCATGCTGAGGTCTAGTGCTTCCACTGCACTGCTCGGACTGAGCAAAGACTCATGTGAACAGGACTCTTTCAGCTTGGGAAGGCCTCGTGACCTAGAGCCATCACAAATGTGTTTAAGTGATTTGTTTCAAATGAACCATATTCAGACGTTAGTGAACGAGCTAACAGGAATTATGTGACTACCAGATAGAAAAAGAGAGTCCTCCGATAATAAATATGCCAATCATTCCTAATCTTGAAACATTCTCAAATTCCTAAGCGTTTTCCTTACTTCATCAAGTATCAGTCACACAGCAGGAAACTCAGTAACATAGCAGGACCTTGCTGGTTTCCAAGAACAGAAAGCTAATACCTACGAAAAGCAACCAAAGATCCAGTTGAGGGAGTCTCCCCAGAGCATATCAGTGGCTCATATCACCGGTGAAATCCACAATCTTCTTCACAGAAATCAATGCATTTCTGCTGTTCGCTCCAGTGCAATAAAGGTGCGGCAGCAAGCGACTAGGCTTCACCATTCTGCAGAGAGCAGCTAATAAACAAGGGCGATGCTCCTGAAGCCCAGGAGAGAGTCGCTATGGGGATGCCCCTAAGAGAAGTGCTAGCCAAGGAGCCTGAAATGAGTTGTGTGTGGAAACATCTCAAATGCTGTCGTGCACAATGACACACACCGAAACAAACACAACCATACCTACACTGACGTCAGCTGTTGGTACACAACATAATCAAACCTCAACGATTATTATGAAGTTCCTTCACCCCAAAAAAGTCATACAATAATATTATGACCGTCAACATGAATGACCTCAGTAATCTCTCAGGGATCTCAGTGCTAAGCAACATGATGCTCATGAATACACAGAGGTGTGGCAAATTCTGCTGCTTTCACTCTGTCCCTTTAAATATGTCAACCTGAATTACCACTCTGGTATTTCCAGCATTCATGAATGAAAAGAATCCTAATAATGTTTATAAAAAAGTGCTAACTTATGATACCACATTTCAATAGAACTGCAAGTTCTTTTTTTTTTTTTATTTGTTCCATTTTTTTCCTCCCCTAATTTTAGTCTTATCCAATTCCCACCTGTCAAGTGTTGCCTCCCTTTCACATACAACCACCACCAACCAGGGAGGGACATAAGCATGCACATGCCCCCTCCATGACAAGTCTAGTATAGGGTGGCAAGGTGCTGTACTGGTTAGCACTTATTGCCTTATTGCAAGAAGGTCCTGGGTTTGAGCCCTGTGCCTGGCAAGGGCGTTTCTGTGTGGACCTTGCATTGGTTTCCTCTGGGTGGTCCAGTTTCCTCCCACAGTCCAAAGACATGCACATTAGGCCAACTGGGTATTTCTCATTGCCCCAGGTGTAAGTGTGAATAGTTGTTCATTCATGTTGCCCTGTGATGGTCTGGTGAGCTGTTCAGGGTGTACCCCTGCTTTTGCCTGGAGTCTTTGCCTGTGACCTTAATAAAAACTAAATGGGGGGTGGGGGGGTTGCCAAACAAACTCCAGTATATGGTGCTAGATGGACAAAAAAAAAATCCTGCCAAATTCTTAAGGGGAAACTTGCTGTCCTCTGCCAGAGAGTTGTCAGTGGGAAGAAGGTTGACCTTCCAAGATAACACTGACATGAGGTTGACCACACAGTGGCTAAAGAAAAAAAAAAAAAATCCTTGTGTGGCCTAGTCAGAACCCAGACTTAAACCCTACTGAATATCTGTGGAATAACTTTGAAGACTGCAGTTCACCATCAGTCACCATCCAATCTTATAGAGTTTGAAGAGTGCTGAAAAGAAGAGTGGGCAAATACTGCACAGTCTACAGGTGTCCCATTTTTTTCTCCCTAATTTAGTCATATCCAATTCCCACCCATCAACTTTTGCCTTCCCTATCACACGACCACCACCGACCAGGGAGGGGCGCAAGCAAGCACACAGTGACATGCGATGCTACTGCCCTCCTCTTTTCGAACTGCTGCGCATGCAAATTTGGGGGCGGCCTAACACACTCGGAGGGAAATCGCTATCCGCCCCCTCGTACGAATGAGCTCACAGACAGCGTATGCCATCCCTCCCTCCCATGAGAGCCCAGCCGATTAGCTCCCATGAACTCCCGGTCACGGATGGCTGTGGCATCAATCCGGATTCGAACTTGCGATCTCCGGATTGATAACCCTTTTCTATAGGTCTCGCTCCGCACACCTTCAGTGACAGCGGGAGCTAATTAATTCTGGAAAAACAGTAGAGTGATGAATTTTATCAACTGCTATTTCTAGAAGCAGAATCTTTTAATGATTCACAATGACATGCATAAAATATACGTAAAATAAAACAGTATTTGTTAATTCATTTATATGCCACTATATTCTACTAGGGTCACAGAGAGGCTTATTTGAACTCTGGGCAAAGGTGGAGTACAACCTAAATAATTAGTCAGTCTATCACAGGCCTAACACCCACACCACCATTCACACACCAAGGGGCAATTTGGAACAGCCAATTAACCTACTGTGCATGCTCTTGAACTGTAGGAGGAAACCAGATTATCCGGAGGAAACCCATGCAAGCACAGGAGAACATAAAAATGCCCTCGCTGAGCATGGGACGCAAACCCAGGACATTCTGATGCTGATTATTGGTCCACAAAATTACAAGGGTCATCTGATTCAAGCTCAAAAACTACAACAATGTCAAGATTTTAAGATCAACTCTACAGTAGACGTAGCCCGCTGAAGTGGTTTTCCATTTACAGTATCAACAGCAGGGGTGTCCAATCTTTTCCGCAAAGGGCCGGTGTGGGTGCAGGTTTTCTTTTCAACCAAGAAGTAGCCACA
>JAQMYF010000022.1:2624058-2666335 GCA_030014195.1 Neosilurus mollespiculum
ATCACTTTCTGAGATCAGTGGCTCACACAGGTGGAAGGTGTGGCTACTGGTTGGTTGAAGTGAAAACCTGCACCCACTCCGGCCCTTTGCGGATAAGTTTGGACACCCCTGATCTACAGGATCTCCTAAAGTATAACAAAAGACTGTATTGCTCTGAGTACCAACCAACCAAACCAGTAAAGCAGACCAGCTTCCATCCAGCAGCTCAAAACACGACCATGTTGCAACAAGTGACTGGTTATAAGCTCTGTAATTATAGTCCTTTTAATAAGGGAGTATACTGAAGCAATGTTTCAAAGACCAGCCACTTTATAGGACGAGGGTCAGAAATAGTTTTAATATGGATTATATGAAAGAGATTTGATATGGATTTAAACTAAGCTTTTCTTAAATGAAGAGCATGACCTAGAAGAGGAAAGATCGTAAACAAATCATCTCGTTGCACCTGTCATTTTCAGTAGGACGCAGGGACTGTAGCCTGAAGCTGGAGTTCCGATCCAGTTTGGTCTGGCTCTTTGTCCTTTTGATTGACCCTTTCAGTCGTTTACTGAAAAAACTCTGTGTGTGTGTGAGAGAGAGAGAGAGAGAGAGAGAGAGGGCATAAACAGAGCAGAGAAAAGGCTCCTATTACCAGACACAAGACACTTTCACACACTAAGGAATATTAGCCTTTTCAACGGTAATAAAATTAGTAATCTGATCTTTCTCTGAACCTTAAATCGCATATCAACTGGACTAAGCTCATTACCTAATGGAAAAATTAATAAATAAAAACATCATATATCAATCACAAGGTGATTTGCATTTATGGCTTTTAGCAGATGTTCATTATCTCATTAACACAACTAAGCATGTTTAAGGTCCCAACAATGGCAGCTTGATAGTACTGGAGCTTGAACCCCCAACCTTCTGATCAGTCAGAAGTCAGAGACTTAACCACTGAGTCACCAATGCCCACATATTTGACAAATAAGGATATTTGTGGGTATTTTTTATTTATTTATTTATTTTAAACAATTTTCAAACTTATTTTAAACAATTTTCTAACATCTAAACCATGCATCATAATCAGGGTAATTATAAAAATAATCACTGGGAATTGAAGCAAAATTTGGCATCCTGATGACTAAAGCAAACCTTGCCAGCCAAGAAATAAAGTAATTAGGAGTCTGCTTAAAAAAATTGACTGCTAAATTAATTTGCTATACACTTCTCCCTCGATTTCCCGTACCCCTATTTCCCGTACAAAATCCGGCGCCGGACATTATTTGGTATTGCCCGACAAATGCTCGGACAAGTCCGGGAATTGATGATGAAAGTCCAGGTCGGTCATGATTTTCAAACGTCCCCCCTGTCTGGTCCGTTCCCCGCTCTCCAGTCAGTGTCTGCAACTTCTGCTAAGTTGTAAAAGTCCGGGACTCTGACTGCTGAATATGGTGACTGCCGGCCTGATTATGGTAAATGTCCGGGAAAGGGTAGGGACTCCGGACATTTGCGATTGCCGGACTTTTGAGGTTCCCGGACAGCTTATCCACCCTAATAATCCGGGAAATTGAGGGTGAAATGTATAAAAATAACCCGAAAACAGTGCTCAAATAAAGTGCACATAGAAGACTGTTTTTTTATTCTTCACACATGATCCATGACTGCATATGTGCATAGTATCGGTTTACATCTTCACATGGCTACAGCTGAAGGAATAAAGATGATGTTTACTAGAAGACCTGTCAGAGCCTAAACATCCTTTTTCACCTGGTTTGTGAGCTGAAATGTGCCAAAACCAAACCCAGAAAAAAGAGGGAACGATATATTGAAATTATTTGTTAATAAGCATTTTAAACTTATTGTTTGTTGCAACAAATGCATAAAAGGTGGGACAGTAAAGCATTTACCACTTTATAATGTTTCCATTCCTTCTCACACAACATGTAAAGAGTGTCTTACTAAGGGCGTGATCGCGCTAGAGGTGTGATTGAGAAGTAACTAAAACTAAAGTAAAAAAAATCGCTTTTCATTCTCAAATTTGTCGTGTGAAATTCACGGCGTCACATTTTGGTCGCCTGGTTTGTGAACTCATCGCAAAAGATTTCAAACATGTTTAAAATTTCCTCGAATGTCGCACAACGAAGTTCTGACGCGGAATACTCTCAAACTCTTCTCAAACAGTCCGCACGTCGAGAGAAGGTCACAAAGTTGTCGTTTTGCTCGCAAATTATTCGTTTTCCGTTCACAAGGAAAAGAGTATTCCATATATTTTGTTATTATTCGTATTTTATTCGCCTTTTTTTCATGCTAATTCCGCGCAAATAAAAACTAATGGTTTGAGAACAAAAAGTGACCAAAACACGACTGATTTACGGCAGGATATTTGCTTTTTTCAGCAAACATCCCCAAATCAATCACAAATTATGCGCAAATCAGTCGCAAAAATTGTCACGCAGCCTGCTCACCGCAAAATATTCGCTTGCATGTGGAGTCACAAAAAATTCACTAAAACAATCAATTCCCATCAGTCTTAGTTGTGAAACATTTCATGGATTATTTTCAGTTCAAGTGGTTTTTATCATCATTTAAACTATAGGATCACACCAGCCGTGCAAAAACATTTCAATTACCAATTTCATCCACAGACACGAAGAACAAGATATAACCAGGATTACTCTGGACAGTTTTACGATCGATCCAAAATGAATCCTATTTGAACGTTTCAGGGAAGATACTCAAATCTATTTATTGCTAAAAGTCTCGTGTTTCCAGCAACATTCTAATCTCACACAAAGCTCCTCCTGAGAGCATAAGAAAGCTCATAACTCCACTTACACTCACTTTCTGTCTGACGGTATTTAAATAATAAACATAAAACCCATTATCAGCTTAAGATCATACATTTGGCAGCAGATGGCCTCTAAAGGTATGTGCATTCTCAGTATCCCAAGTAGAACCAGGATTTCCTGGTACAAGAAAAACCTTATTAGACAATGATTTGATGCAACATAATTAACATCAATTATAGACATTATTATTACAAACTTTTGGTATTTCCCCAAATAGTTCATGCTGTTTAATCAAGAGTACAGCAAAGATCTTGTGCTGTCCTATCATTGCATGTAGAAAACAGACTTCTTCAATGACAACTTTATGTTTCCTTTGTCTGTGGGTATGTCTGGAGGTTCTGTCAGTCCCATAATTACACCTTTACAAATGCAACAAAATAAGCTGATTATGTCTGATACTAGTTTTGAGCTCTTGGTAAGACAAATCCCCTGCCTTGAATCACCACCTTATCGTGGTGGAGGGCTTTGCCTGTCCTAATGATCCTGCGAGCTATGTTGTCAGGGACATTATGTCCCTGGTAGGGTCACCCAAGGCAAACAGGTCCTAGGTGAAGGTCCAGACTAAGCGCGGTTCAGAAGACCTTTATGAGCAGTATTACTTCAAGGACACAGTTTCCCTTGCCCAGATGTCTGTTACCAGGGTCCCCCCCTGGAGCCAGGCCTGGAGGGGGAATGCCTGGTGGTCGGGTTTCTGCTCATGGACCTCGGCTGGGCCAAACCCGACGAGAAGACATGGGTCCGCCCTCCCATGGACCCACCACTTGTAGGAGGGGCTATAGGGATCGGCTGCAGTGTGAGCCAGGTGGCAGCCGAAGGCATGAGTTCTGCCGGACCAATCCTCGGCTACTGACTCTGGCTCTATGTCACCTCTCTGGCGGGGAAGGAGCCTGAGCTGGTGTGAGAAGTGGTCGGGGGGGTGGGGGGGTGGGGGGGGGTGGGCAGGTCCTGACTATTGTTTGTGCTAATGCACCAAATAACAGTTCAAAATACCCACCCTTAATGGAATCACTAGGGGGTGTGCTAGAGGGCGCTCCCCCTGGGGACTCTCTCATTATCCTGGAAGACTTCAACGCCCATGTGGGCAATGACAGTGTGACCTGGAAGGGTGTGATTGGTACGGCTTCTCCGATCTATTCAATTCAATTCAGTTTTATTTGTATAGCGCTTTTTACAATTGACATTGTCACAAAGCAGCTTTACATAGTAAAATTCATTTAAGGAGAAATTTAAGAATTTTTCTACAACCCCCCACACAACCCCCTACACATCCCTAATGAGCAAGCCCGTGGCGACAGTGGCAAGGAAAAACTCCCTCAGTTGACACAACGAAGAAACCTTTAGAGGAACCAGGCTCAAAAGGAAACCCATCCTCATTTGGGTGAAACCATAGAATACAAATCATATAAGAAAATTTTCATTAAAATCCAACATGTAGTCCGGTTAGTTATAAGTCCTAAATAATTGCAGCAAGAGAGTCTATATCACCAGCAGTGAAAAGTCATCTTGATCTTGATATCTGAGTGCAGATATAAGTCCATATGGATTTTCATCAGCAGGAGCGAGGGGCTTCCGAGATGAGAACCCAAATGGTGTTTCATTGTTGGAACCCTGTGATCCTCACTATTTGTCCATCACGAACACCATGTTCGAACATAAGGGTGTCCATAAGTGTACTTGGCACCAGGACACCCTAGGCCACAGTTCGATGATCGACTTTGTAGTCGTGTCATCGGACTTGCAACCACATGTTCTGGACATTCAGGTGAGGAGAGGAGCTGAGATGTCAACCGATCACCACCGGGCGGTGAGCTGGCTGCCCTCCAGACCTGGGAGACCCAGGCATGTATTTAGGGTCTCCTGGGAACTTTTGGCGGAATCTCCTGTCAGAAGGGCCTTCAACTCCCACCTCCGGCAGAGCTACAACCACATCCCAATGGAGACTGGGCATAAGAGTCCGAATGGGCCATGTTCCGTGTCTCCATTATTGAGGCGGCAGCCCGGAGCTGTGGCCGGAAGGTCATCGGTGCCTCTTGTGGGGGCAACCCCCGAACCAGGTGGTGGACCTGCAGTGAGGGGGGCTGTTAAGCTGACGAAGGAAGCCTATCAGGCTGTAGCTGATGCAAAATCTCGGGTGTGGGAAGAGTTCTGTGAGGGTGTGGAAAAAGACTTATCGGTTGGCCTTGTAAAGGTTCTGGACCACCATCCGATGCCTCAGGAGGGGGAAGCAGTACTCCAGAACCATTGTTTACAGTGGCAGTGGGGAGCTGCTCACCTCTACTGGGGATGCTGTCGGGAGGTGGAAGGAATTCTTTGAGGACCTCGTCAGTCCCACCAACATGCCCTCTGTGGAAGAGGAAGAGCCTGAGTGTTCAGAGGGGGGTCTGTCCATCATTCAGGCTGAGGTCGCCTAGGTAGTTAAAAAGCTCCTCGGTGGCCAGGCTCCGGGGGTGGACGAGATCTGCCCTAAATACCTTAAGGCTCTGGATGTGGTAGGACTGTCTTGGTTGACACCAACCAAGACATACCGATAGGGGTATAGCCTGTGATAATATTCGAACTGCTTCAACCTACATCGACAGAATAGCCAATAAAAATGCAACTTGAAATGATCTATGTCTCAAGGAGGCATTGTGCAACACCCAAACAGCATGGAGGCAAAGTAAAGGACTACAGGGAGGTAAAATAGCAAAAAAGATGAGTATACGAATGTATCCTGAAAACAATGTGGGCTTGTTAAATGGAGTAGTTTTAAAGAGCAAATCTGGCCTGATAGAGCACATCTTTGGACCAATTAATCAGTGTCTAGACCAGGGAGTAGACAAACAGGCTAATCCGATCAACTGCTAGCTGCACAGAGTTGTCACTCAAGGTCAATTTAAATGCTACTGAGACCGTGTCTGTTTCCTGAACTAAACTAAAATTTAGAAACATTTACAAAGTTTGTTTTAGTAACCTAATTAAAATACATTTGAATCATACTAAATGTACAACCAGCACCTTTGATCTAAAGATAGGATTGTTGTAAAGGTTATCTTGCTTACAGCTAAAGCACTTATTGTTAATGATTACTGATCAGTAATTTAACGTAATTTATTTTATTAGTTTGTTTTTTGGATAGGAGCAGCCTAACACACTCAGAGGGAAACTGCTATCCGCCCCCCTGGTATGCATGTGCACACAGACTGCTTTGGGAAACATAGTAATTGTTAGCAAAATAGATCGACCCTAGTTTGAGCTTTCATGATAACATTGCAGGCATGGCATCAGGAGTGGCCCTAGATCATACCCATCAAGTTTCGTATAAATGGATGAACCAAGATTACATACTTGTCATATTTGCCGCACCCCCTAGTGGCTAACCTCAGTGAAATTTGATCCAGGTTTGGCATATTTTGCAAGTTTGTGCAAAAAAAAAATTAGGCAGAAATGGGTGTGGCCTGCATCAGTTGATTCTACTCAATTCAGGGAATGAGTCAGTATAGATTTTTTGAATAGGCAACGTACAGTTTGAGATTTATGGGCCAAAAAGGGTATACAACAATTATAGGGCCACCTGGTCGTTCACATCTGCCAATTTAGGTTTTTAAGTGTCTATGAAGTATTCTCTGCCTGCCTCTAAAATTTATACAAATCGGATAAGTCACCCTTGAGGTATAGAATTGTAGTGCCAACTAGTGGCCACTTCCTCCCAAATGCAGAGCATTAGAGAAAAATAAGGATAAAAAAGCAAAAGTAATTGGGTTCTCAGCCCTGCTAAGGCTTGGACTCCTAATAGTAAATGAAATTAAACTAGGGTTTCAGCCCTGTTATGGCTGGGGCCCCTAAAAATATAAACAAATACAACAAGGTTGCAGCCACCGTTAAGGCTTGGACCCCTAATAAAAATCTGGCTAAAAACAATAGGGTTCCAGCCCTATTAGGATTTGGTCCACTAAAAAAAAAACCCAGATATACTGATGAGAATGTAAATAAATAACTGAAGTACAAACAATTTTTTTTCCTTTTTTAAGAACCTGACATTTTTTATCATTTTAATCGAGACATCAGCATCACTGCCTATATGAAAATTTCCCACAATACAAGCCCAGAATTCTAGAAGCCTGAAAGTCATCTTTTTAGAGTGCCCTCCCAGACTACAAAAAAATACATGGAATACGGCGGAGACCAGCAAGTCTCAAACTTTTCGTGTGGAAGTCTACAATTTGTTGTACAAACTTTGCGAATGAAAAACAATAATGAGTTCATGAACCAGGCGACCAAAATGCGATGCGGCGAATCTCGCAAGAGAAATTTGAGAATAAAAAAAATTTGCAATTCGCGTCAGTCGCTTTTCCATCATGCCTCTAGTGTGCTCATCAAAGTCCTGTGAAGCGAATGCACAAAATTATTGCAAGCATGCAGCTTCTGCAATGTGAGTACAAAGCACTGAGGTAGACACCTCACTTTTCCTTAATCAAGTCAAATTTAGATTTGAGTATGGTTCATTCCAGTTCAAAAAAGGGAGATCAAAAACAGTTTAACTGAAACCATTACGAACATGAGTAATGTAACAGAGGTTGAGGAACAGTCAGTGCCCGAATTCCATGATGACATTCCCCATATTTTAATGTCTCTGGAATATTGTTGGGATTTGCTTTTAATTTAGAAAAAAAAAAAAAAATTTATCCCAAAATGTAGTGCCTCAGGCAACACGGCAGACTAAGCACTTGCAATCTTGCAGCTCGGCCCTTTATGCGTCAAGTTTCCATGATATCCCTGTATCTGGTGAGTTTCCTTTGGACATTGCGGTTGTTAATTAGCCACTTTAAATTACCCATATGAGTGAATGTAAACGTGAACAGTTGTTACCTTGGCAACCTGTTTTGGGTGTACCCCGCCTCTCCCCCGACAGATAAGTGGTACAGGTAATGGATGGCCAGATGGATGAATGGATGTTGCGTCTCCATTTTAGGGTAGTATATTTGACATGCACATTAGGCTCACTGGCTAACATTAATGTATAGTAGGGGGAGGCACGGTGGCGTAGTGGTTAACACGTTCGCTAACAGCAAGAAGGTCCTGGGTTCGAGTCCCAGGCTTGGGGACGTCTTTGCGACGTTTGCATGTTCGCCCTGTGCTTGTGTGGGTTTCTTCTGGGTACTCCGGTTTCCTCCCACAGTCCAAAGATATGCACATTAGACTCACTGGCTGTTCCAGATTGCCCTTAGGTGTGAGTGTTGCCCTATGATGGTCTGATGAGCTGTTTAGGGTGTACCCCGCCTTCGCACTGCGTTAGCTAAGATAAGCTCCAGTCTTCGCATAACCCTACAATAGTAAAATCAAGCAGTTTGGTAAATGAGTGAGTGAGTAGTACAGTAGGAAGCAGTTTGGAATTCTGCAGTGGAGAAAGGAAAGAAATCAAAATTGCTGCATCTTCTGTTTAAAGATTTACCAACTATTCCAACTCATTCAATTGTGAACTCTTCAGGTCTAGTTACTCACTGGCACTTTGAAGGGGGAGGAGTTGGGCCCATCCACTATGTTGTTCTTCTCAGAGCTGCCAAGGCCAGAGATGCTCCTCCGCCTGGGGGAGCGATCTGAGGATACTTCTGCAGACAGAATGAAGAAACAAGAAAGATTCGTCTCAGAAATATATATATATATATATTACATTTTTTCTTTTTTCTTTTGATATGCTGTAATAATCCCACAAATTTGGGAAATTTGGTGCTGCATTTAATCCATTCAAAGTGAGCACACACACAGTAGCAGTAGGCAGCCATGTTGTGGGGCACTTCAGCCATCAAGGTAGGGGATTAGACGTGTTGGTTCGGGAATCGAACCAGTGACCTTTCTGTCCCAAACTTGCATTTCCAACCATTAGGCCATGCCTGCCCCCAAATTATACACAGAGAAAAGCACTTATATAAACCTGTTTTAACCACATTACCTTTCTCCATACCCGCTATACTTCTGACCATACTTGATTACCAATGGCAGGAAAGCAGTGGCAGAGAATTTAAACAAATGAGAAGCAACACATACAAAACTCATCAGTTTAAAGTCCCAGGAGAAAAACAGATGCTAAGTCAGCACAGCCACAACCAAATCTAACAACTGCAAACAAGTACATATATCTAATTCACAGTCTTTCTGCACACCAATGAGCGCCTGGCTGGGTTGGTAAAAGAAAGCTGTGGCACCTGAAAGACTTTTGGTCTAGTAAGCAAACAGCAGTATCACGCTAACAAGCTTTTAAAAAAGTCAACGGTTTGTGGTGGTGGTGTTGCATGCAAGTTAAAGGAGGGCAATACCATCGTAACTGGTGTGTCATTTGCACAAAGATAATAACAGACATGCATCTGCGTCAAATATCTTGTGATTTTTAAAACATAACTTTTTAAAACATTTATAACATTTTTCTTTTCATTATTTATCACGGGGGCATAGTGGTTGACTTTCTGTGAGGTTCTCCCTGTGCTTGCGTGGGGTTTCCTGCGGGTACTCCGGTTTCCTCCCACAGACCAAAAACATGCAGAGTATGCTGATTGGCGGTTCCAGGTGTGAGTGTGAATGATTGTACATGTGTTGGCCCTGCAATGGACTGGCTAGGTGTTCGGGGTGAACCCAGCTTTCGCCTAGAGATGACTGAGATGGGTGCCAGCCTCCCCGCGACCCTAATTAGGATTAAGCAGCTTAGATTATAAATTTTTTAACACAAGTAAATCTTTTATGGAATTGCCATGTGTGTCATGATTTTTCCCAGAAGTCGTGTAAATATGCAATCAGTTTTTAAAATAAGCAGGTTTCCAGGTTTCTGAGAAGATAATAAAACATTTATTAAAAAAAAAAAAAAAGCCGAAAGTAACCCATGATCATCAGCGGGTCCTAAGATTGAGTTACCACTGTAAATACAGTTTTTGTCAGTCCTCACAGGTAAGCCAATAAGCTAAAGTTCCCTTTACCTCGCAGCCTTAATGAGGGGTTGATTACAAATTCCTGCCTCTGTAATAAAGTAGTGCATTAGATAGTGTATTTCAGCCATTCATTCATTACAGTGGGCACTTAAGCATGAAGTTATTCGGGATTTGCCAATCAAAACTCCCCTGTATCTAGGTATAATGCAACTTTAATGTTATTTTATCTGTCACCATAACAGTTTTACTTAAACTAAGTGTACAAATTTGACAATATAAAATATTTCTCCGATTTACAGCGATTTACACAGTGCGTGCACGTACAAACGTCAGGCACACGAGAGTATCAGTGACTAAGACTGAGTTATACTATCCACATGTTTGACAGAACTGGTCAATACAGGTGTTTTTTGTTTGTTTTCATTTTTGAAAATAGATACTTCAGATTTGCTTCTACATTCAGACATTCTCCATCCTGAGCTGATGGCAGCAGCATCAAAAGCTTCCCGGGGTCCAGTCACGTTTAATCCCACCCTCAGAGGCGAGGTGAAAGGGGAGGGAATTTCATTAGATAAGAATCTCTATTGTTCATGAAGAACATCATCGGGGTAAAAAAAACAGATTTATATTCTCTCTGAATCTGATCAGTGTCCAAATGTGCAGCTGTTCCGACTTTTTCCCTACAGTTCAATATCTACTGGAGAATGTATTGTGAACAGGCAGTGTTTATAAGGATAAACCCAGAGCTAACCAAGAATATAACCTGCTCCGACCAGAGTTGTGTGGTGTAAATGGCAACACACCTCAGGGAAACCCTAGTAATCTTTTGTAGCACCGGTTAATCCGGAAGTTACTCCCGACATCACCAAGTTACTCCTGAACCTGCCTGGAAAACGCAGTAGTCCCACTTCACCACACAGGCCTCTGGCAGTAGATTTTCCCTATGAGGTCAGTGATGCACTTGCTGGCGATGATGATCCGCATGAAGTGCAACTCAAAAACTGCCCTCCTGTTCCCTTTGAAGACTAACTCCAGTCTCCACTTTAATACCAGGCCTATCCTGATTCTTTTTTATGCAGCAATTCCCACCACTTTTCATACACTTCAATCTATTTTCAATATTAACCCTCTTGAGACCCCACTGTCCTTATTAGAGGACCTCATACTTTATTTTCTCACAATTACATTGCATGTATATCCTTATAAGATCCTCATATGAGGGCCATTGGGGATTTCTCCAGCTCTTCCGGCGGGACACAGAGGCGTTTCCAGACCAGCCGAGAGACATAGTTCCTCCCGTGTTGTTCCTCCAGTGTGTTCTGGGTCAACTCCAGCGACCCGACCCCGGACCAAGCGGAAGATGATGATGATGATGGGCATTACTCTTTTCTCCAAACTTCTTCCCGTTGTTGATCAAGTTCAATAGGTGGTATCAGAACTACAGAGAAGTGCAGAGAAGTGGCAACACATAGCTACAAAATTCACTGAAATCCCATTGTGGCTTAATGGGGACTTATGGCTTCAACCAAAAAGCATGGTACTGCAACCTTCCCTCTTTTTACCAACTCCAATTGCTATAGCTTTTCAGTAGGTTGACTGACTACCAACAGCTACTTGCAGCACTGATCACTCATTTCAACTAAAGAGGACTGTGTTATATACTTCATGAAAACATGCAAGTCGAGCTAAACACTGCTAACACTGACGCCAAACTGTCCTGAATCTGACTGTGACTAGTACGTCTTGATATCTTAATTTTAGCCACACCTTTAAAGAGGTTAGTGCCAGTACATTCTTTTTTTGGAAACAGATATCCACAGTATGTGTGTCAAGGATGCACAGGGACACAATCTACATCTGCACTATTTTCCTTGCAGCAGCTCCACATCCAGATCAGTGTCTAATTCCTGATCAGTTCAGATTTAAAGCCCAAGTGAGGATCCCAATAAATGTACTATTTACAGCTACTGTGCTAGAGGTACATTTCCTAAATTTGGAATTCATACATGGCCTGTTTTTGTATTAAGTGATCAGAAGCTGCAATGGACCGTGTTTGTTCAGAATGCTAAAAAGAAGCCGCCTTGAGCCCACGGGACGACTGGAGTTTCAGCCTCCATGACCCAGTGATCCTACAAAGATGTTTTAGAGCTCAGCCAAGTAGACTGCTCTGTTCATTCACCGCCACATGTGTACACTGGTCTAAAGCCAAAATACAATCAAACTTTACTAATTTTGTGCTGCTGAGACTTAACTGATGTTTAAAATTGTTGATTGGCTCTAGTTTTTAAGATATGATACTGCGTCAGCATATATATGTCCCTGACTTAGGAATCATGAAGGATGGGATTCCTACTGAGGGAAGGGATTTTTAGAATCACAAGCCACTAAATAAATCTTGGACTGAGTCTAGGAATAAACCTTCGGTAAATAGGGTCAATGCTGGAACATTTGGCAGGTGCAGTAGGTGGGTTTAAAACCTAGACTTGAGTAATATATACCTGTTCTGTTTATTTTTAAAGTGTTACATAAAGAAAACAGGTGGAATATTATTATATAAATAATCAGAGAAACATAAAAATAATACGTTTGCGATTTATCATGAAAAGCTACCAACACAGTACAATTTTTTAGACTTTACAGTTTAAAGGGTACATATGGTGAATTAGTGTTACTAGCTCTTTAAAACAATAACATTAGCGGTTCCTTCCGGCAACATCAGTCCATGC
This sequence comes from Neosilurus mollespiculum, assembly GCA_030014195.1. Lineage (NCBI taxonomy): Eukaryota > Metazoa > Chordata > Actinopteri > Siluriformes > Plotosidae > Neosilurus > Neosilurus mollespiculum. Next base: position 2,636,515 of record JAQMYF010000022.1, read on the forward strand.
CCCTTGTGAAAGTACGTGCGAGTGCTGCGACACTATGCATAATTAGAAACATGTTGCCTTTCTTTCCTTTTTTTTTTTATTTAATTTTTTTTAAATTAAAAAAAAAAAACCCAAAAAAACCCCCCAAAAAAAAACATGCCTTTCTGATTGGCTGTTCCAGCTTGTTAGTGACGTGAACTCATTGGATTGGCTGGGCCGCGTCACTGACCCTGTGCATCATAACACATTATCCACCAGTGCTGAGCTGCACAAACAAGCGCAGAAATCACGGAAAACATTTCTTTTGTGTTCTTATACCAACTGACGACAGGAAAGCAGAGTTGGCAAAACATTAGTTGCATAAACCATTTCGGTTTTACTGTCACGCTCATCTATGGTAGCATTCTCGTCCTCAGAGTCACCAGATTGTAACGTCTCACTGTCTCCACAAGACTCCTTCTTTGGTTCAAATAAGTACACCTATTTCCTCCAAATTCTAGCCACAAACATGTTTTTTATCACCTAAAATGTCGCTCGCTGAATAGATCTGCTTGTTTAATTGCGCTGGACAACCCTGCCCAAAGTGTTCATGTCACTTCCAGGAAAAACGACTGCTAACCACTGGTTTAGCCTCCGCTAATAATCCACGGGATACAGTGCCCTGGTTTTGTGCTTTTTATGGTTATTTGTGTTAAAATAAGCTCTGTATCGCTTAAACGTATTACATACATAAACACAAATTACGCTGTAAGGATGACCAAAACCGGTGCACTTGAATCTTAGAAACAGTCACCAATCAGCGATTTTAAGACATATTTGTTTTCAGCATGCCAAAATCCATAATAAATTGCAAATTGTGTTTCTGAAAATTTGCATACCAGTGTACCACCTGCACAGCTGCAAAGCATGTATACAACGTACTTCTCATGCCCATATACACCCATTAAACAGAGATTATCAATCATCCTTCTTATACCTGGTGAACCTGTTACTTTATGACATTACCTGTTACTTTTCAGGTATGACAATGTATATTATGCCGTCATTCCAAGCAGTAAAAACGGAAAGCTTCCATCCTTTCTTCCCTGGGGAAATTCAGAAATCACATTTAAATTCAGAGTAACGAGGGGACAGAGAGAGGAATGCAGCACTCAATGCTACTGAGAGGCTTTTTTTTTTTTTTTGCAAGAAGTTAACTGTCCATATTCTCGCTCTTTCTCAGTCTTACTTCAGACCCTGCCTACTGTACCATTTACAGTGTCTCCACACTCTACAGGGATAACTCCCACTCAGTAGACTGTGTGTGTGTGTGTGTGTGTCCGTCCATGCACGTGACTACACTCTGAGCTATGCATAACCTGAGTAAGGAGAAAAGCAATATGACTCAGCATAAAACAAGCCTTATATTTGCAGTGTGTGTGTGCTGGGTTTGAAAAAAAGGACGTCATTAAAGTCAAGGGTCAGTGGCATAAATGCAAAGTTCAATTTCCACAGCATGACCCACAGAACTTAAGAAGCAGCTAACACTGAACAGACAAGTATGTACCTTTATCTCATGGAGCACTAACAGAAATTTAATAATTATGAAAAGTAGAGGTAGAGAGAGAGAGAGAAAGAGAGAGAGAGAGAGAGATACCTCTATCGCAGCTGTTGCCCATCACCTGCTCAGTAAATGGACCAGGGCAGCATCACACTGGCCAGAACTGAAATGAGCTGTAGTACATTCTTCCTACTTGTCCATTATTGCACCACACTCTTAATGAGCAGACTCTTCACAGAGCCTCTGCCTTCTGTCTCTCCTTTCTGGCATGTCCTATCTCCTCTCCTGCTCTCTCTAGGTCTCCATATCTTTGCTTTCCCCCCAAAAAATCAAGTCTTACTTTTGCAAAGACCCCTGCTGTGTCTCTCTCAGCTGGAGTTCCAGGATTTAGTCCACTGGCCTTTCCTAATTCTGCTTTTTGGGCCACCAGCAGAAAAGATTTTACCGCATTTATTTAATCAATCACTGTAACCTCACTCCTCTGTTCCTTTCAACAGCACTGCGCGCACTTCCTTTCTCTCTGCTCCTCGATCAGCCTACCTCACACAAGCTCTCTCCCACCCACTCGTTCTCCCTATGCATCAGGATCTTGTTGCAGTAGCCCTTCTCTCTCTCTCTCTCTCTCTCACACACACACACACACACACAGACACACTGCCAAAGCAAAAAAAAAAAAAGGAACAGGACACATCTCTAGGGCTCAACATGTTGGATACAGAAAAGTTAATGAGTGAAAAAAATTATGTAGGACTAGTTCAGTCTTAAGAATTTTGCTCCTCAAAATTATACATTCTATGATTAGTTCTGTATATAGCAGGCTGTATTACTCCACATTTTATGCCAGCTAACATTCGATGCGCAGTTAGACTGAGCATTAGCAGAGTGACTGATCAAATTTGATTTCAATTATGATTTTGGCTTCCATCGTTTATGAAAACCAGATAATAGACATAAAGCAATTATTATGCTGCATTCTTTTTGTAACACTGACTCGTTTTGTCTTGTTTTAAATCCAGTGTACTCCTTTTTCCTTTACAGAGGTACATTTGCCCCTGTCTATAAGCCCTATGTGGCGTGTTTAGTTTATTGAGACAGGTAATCTGCAAGGCACTTCCAGAGGCACTTTCACTTCCCTTGAACCCCAAACTAATCAATGATAAACCTAATACAAGGTCACTGCTGACTTTTACTCCGCATTGGCTGTGTGTGTGTGTGTGTGTGTGTATTTGACATTTGTTTGGCTGATCACCTTTTCAGCTATAGACCCATTTACTGGTCATCACAGGTCAGCTGATTTAGCGAACCTGATTCTTCAGCTGGGAAAAGTCTCTATTGTGCTCAGTTCACGCGTGAATTACCAAATAATATTCTTTGTTATTTTAACACGAGGGCGGCACTGTGGTGCAGTGGTTAGCACGTTCACCTCACAGCAAGAAGGCCTGGTTTGGTTCCTGGGCTCGGGGCTTTTCTGTGTGGAGTCTGCATGTTCTCATCGTGCTTGCGTGGGTTTCATCCGGGTAGTCCGGTTTCCTCCTACAGTCCAAAAACATGCACAGTAGGCTACATGGCTGCTCCAAATCGCCCCTCAGTGTGAATGGTTGTGTCTGTGTTGGCCCTGCGATGGCCTGGCAAGCTGTACCCCATCCTCACCCAGCGTCTGCTGAGATGGGCACCTGTCTACCCGCAACCCTAATTAGGAACTAGAGAATGCAATTTCTGAAGAAATTGCCTTGTGAATGCTGAAAGCTGAAAGGCGTACGCCAAACTGGATAGCTGAAGCTGAATGAAGCCTGAAATGTTTGAAGTATGTGGAATATTTTTAGACATACTGAATAAAGGGCTTACGTGCCCTTTCCTTCTGACAGTTGATTTCACTGAGATTCAACTGAGGTGCACCTCACAAACTCCTGCCTCCTGTGGCCTATCCTCAAAATGATACCATCAGACAGATAAGAGTCTTGTGAACACAGTGATGTACATTTTATGTGTGTGTGACTAAAACTGTGGTTAGTTGAGCAGTTTGAAAAAGTGGTACTTTGTCCTTTCCTCAAACTGTGCAGGTCAGATTTACAATGTGAGTAGATGGGGCATTGGTTGGTGCTCCTCTCGCTTGGAGGGGTAAAATGATCTATGTTGAGTAAACCTTGTGGGAATGAGAGCGAGTTGAAAAGAGACTTTTCACAAGATTTTCACAGCTCCTCTCCACTCTACCTGATGATGTCACACACTTTAGTTTTGAGCATTTTGCCAAAACGTGACCTCAAACAAAGTTGAATATTTTGAAAAGTTTGAATGGGATTTGAAATGTTGAATGGTATCCTAAATCAGAACATTTTGATGTTTGAATGGTCTTAATAGCTGAAAGTATGAATAAATGGTGAAGAGTTGAAAATGTGTGAAAAAGTGTGAAAATTTTGAACATTCCCTCAATGCATTTTAATGGGAAAAATATTTTTGAAAAAGGTTGAATATTTCGGAAAGTTTGAATGTTAGGAATGAGGAAAAATAGACGCCTATGTCCTAATTGAGCTGAAAGTTTTGATGTTTGAATGACGTTTCTATGATGAAAAATGTGGAAGGAGATAGATGCTAAAAAACACGACGGAATAATAATAATAATAATAATAATAATAATAAAGAATTTGTCCGTAGAACATAGGTTTGAATGCTTTCAGCATTCACACCAATAAGCGGTTTATGATTTGAGCATCTGCAAAAAACTTTTTTAAAAGGTTCAAGCATCCATTTTTACAAATTTTTTGAAGGAGAGCAACAGAAAATTAAACTGGCAAAGAACTCTTAATGACCGGCCCTGAATGAGCCTTAAATTTCACTACTTGCTAACTTGTTCTTTTCAAATGATTTTTTTTTTAAACAGCTACCATATCCATACAAAACCTGATGAACTTTATTAATTTTAGTTTTTCCCAGAGATTAAAGCCTACTAGTGATTCATACATCCCAGAAGGTGCGTCTGCTCTTTTTATTTGTATTTTCCAATTTAAACCCTTAAGTGATAGTCTGGTAACAGCAGTCTACATGGATTTTTAACATTTCAGTCATTAAACTCGATTCAACTTACCCCACCTTGCTTAGGCAGTGAGCACTTATCACATATCCTCACTTGTTGTATGGTGAGGTTGGTTTAAAGTTCATTAAACAGGGATAATAATTTTTGTGAATTCCCATGATATAAAACCTCCTGAACGCGGCCAGACTGATAATAATTATATCCATTCAAAGATTTGCAGACTTTCAGGGATCCATGTGTGTAAAGTCCAGGTTAGTTGATCAGATAAGGTAGGTATAAAAATATCTGGAGAGTTCACGTTTGGTCACTTAACCTACAAACATTATGCAGAATAGATCAAGAAGATTCTCTCCAGCAACAACCAGTTTGTCATGATATGGTCCCAATGCAACCTTACCCAAGTTTGTGATTTGCTTTGAGTTTGTTTTTCCACAAGACTCCACCATCGTGCTCCTCTGCCTTCTCCTTTGTCTTATGCCAACCCAAATCCAAAACCCGAACCCAATCAAAACTACAACAAGAAATGGACCTAAAAGGCCTTCTGGTAATAGATGGTCAAGTTCCACAGCAAAATATTGCACACAAGCTTAACTATAATTAAACTAATAATAATATAGGGCCAATAACAACATAGTGATCTCAGTACTGACAAAAATATTGGTGATTCTGATATTTGACATAATCGAGCAGCCTTCCACTTAGTCCCATATTTATGCTATAGAATGCATGCAAGTGACTTCATCTCAATCCTCTCAATTCATACTCAACTGCATAAGCAGCTCTTGAACGTTCTGAAGTAAATCAAAATGAGTAAACTCTCTAATTATCACTCAAAGTTAAGCACCCATAATGTTAAGCAAAGAGTCTAAACTCTGAAAAGCCTCTTACTAATTGATCATTGTCTAAGAGATCAATATAGAACCGGAGAAGACTTGAGGGGTCCAAAGGCTCTCTGCCATATGGGTTGAAAAAGGATGGAGAGAGAGAGAGAGAGAGAGAGGGCGAGGGTTTCAGAAATGTTCAACTCTTAATGTGATGTTTAAAAAGACATGATTCCAAAGGCCAACATTCTCCATTCATTATGATGAGAATTAATTATTCATCTCACTGAATGGCTGCTAACGATTAAATTCAGCAACATTCACTGAGCCTTAGACAAATCATTGTTTTGGCTTATAATTATATTTTAAGGCAACATAAAAAGCAACCCCAAGCATGCGATTTATTTTTTAATCATGATATTTAAACCAGCATGTATTAACCATGACACAGGTAGGTGAGTTTTGTGTGCTCTCTACAATGGCATATTTTTATTCCATGTTTTAGTATCAACTACATGGTAATGTAAAGAAAACTAAAAATACAACTGCAAGCAGCTATTAAAAAAAAAAAAATAATAACAATGTGCTCACATCTTGTGTTGAATTTTTAATTCCAGATGGTGGAACTATTCCAGATTAATGTTAAATATACACACATCTTTATAACAATCATAAAAACCTACAGCAAATCCATAAATATGACAAACTGTTTAATATTATTATTATGATTGTTATTATTATTATTATTATTTATATTATTATTATTCATATAAAAAGCTTCTTTAAAAAAAAAAAATTAATGGGGGCCAAATTTTGTAACATCTATGCACAAATCCCCCATAACACATACATTTTTGTCTGATGCATCTTAAATATTTATAAATATAGTTTATAAAAAGGTGAATACTTCCAAATGATGATAATTAACTGCTTCTCGGTGACGGGCTCTAATAAGACTCAGATTTTACATATCTTAACCATGAAATCAGGTAGGTGAACACCACGCACTCAGCAAAAAAAAAGCAGAAGTGCTGTGTAAAAGTGTCTTTTTATACACTTTCAGAATTTTTGTATATATTATGTGAAAACATGAAAAAGTAAACTAAAATCAGATGACAATGATGACTGGCCCAAGTGACCGTGACAAACCGTGAGTGTCTGTCGCAAATCATTTAATTAATATATTCATCCATTAACATTACCGAAACATCAGCTGAGGGAATAGTGAACCACCACCCAAGCTGAGGTTTCTGCCTAGCACAGCATCCATTTATCTCTCTGGAGCTACTTACAGGAAAGCCTCATACTGCAGCCCTCATTGAATTTTGCTGTACAGAATCTTGTCCTTCTACGCCTTGCTAATTATTTCATCAAACATTTAGTAAAATTTTTTATAAGCAAATCTGATCTGATTCCATTCACAAGTCGTCGCTTATATTTACTGTGTTTACTTTCTGGATTGTATGTTTGGTTTTAATGACATATAGGCAATTTGATGTCAGACAATAATAATGTCTTTAGACTTCAATCGGTACAGCTTTCTACTGCCTTTTTTTAATTTATTTTTTGATACAGACAGTCAAAGAATACAAACCATGGTACCTCATGTACATAAAAAAATTAGTTAGAAGGGTTACTTAAATTATCTGAAATAAATAAACCATCAAATAAACTTTAAAAATTCAATTCTATGAATGGCTGAATGTATGTAATTGGCAGCACATGAAAGAGAAATTTTTGGGGGGACTGAATCAATCCCATGTCAGGGTACATAAACATACTCAAAGAGCTATGAATGGCTTTAGGTAGCCAGATCATTCTGAAAATTGTAGATAGCAACACAATTATATTAAAAATAAATAACAGATGGTCATCAACTCACATCATTAATTAAACGATGACTAATGATGATAATTAAAAACATCTGGTGTTGTACATTTTGGTAATTTACTAAAATACTTCTTCTTTTTTTTTTTTTTTTAATTTCAAAAGGAAAAAAAATAAAAAAGAAGACAGTTTACGTATAACCTTGCAGTGGTTAAGAAGACAGCTGAAAGTTGCAATTTGAAAACTCACCAAAATACTCCATGTTTGTGTCAATACTCCAACATGACGCTTATATATAAACCCAGTAACTGAGTAATTAACAGAGTGACATTGTTGTTCTAGTGCTGTTCCGTCTTTCACCCTACACTGGAATGTAGAAAAGCCGGCATACCGGAACAGTCAAACCCACCGGGCTTTCTGTCAGACTACTAAAATGAGACAAACAAAAGCAGCTTTTACGCATGAACCAGCAAAACAGAGCACTTTGTTAAACATGCACATGCAAGCTGCAGCTCAGAAAAGCAGTGCAGCGCAATCAAGCTGGAAAAACAATAGGCTGTCTCAAACAGATACCTAATACCCAAAACAGTGCACAGCAGCAGGCGCCACTGGAAATTCAGGACGAGTTTTGAATGGGAGCGAGAGAAATAGTGATATTTTCCTTCATGTTCCAAGTATTCATGCCTGAAATAATTTATAGTGGATATAGTGTTTGTTTATTTTATACATATATATACATATATATACACACACACACACACACACACACACACACATACACATATATATATATATATATATATATATATATATATAAAATAAACAAACAAACAGAAAAAAACACCCCTTTAAAATCTGGTTGCTTTGTAGCCCAAAATTAAAAAAAAATAATAATAATGTAAAAATGTGTCAAGAGCCAAGTAAAAAAGTGCCACAGTTCAGGAGAAAAGAACAAAAAAACAAACAAACAAACAAACAAACAAAAAAACGCTGAAATGGTTAAAGGATCACCTCCTGAATAAAAATACTCAAACGAAATAAGGTGTGACTAATCACCTTCTCCATTGCAAACCAAGCTAACTGGCTTGCACCTGTAATCAATCTCCCTATTTCAGTATAAAAAGAGCTATTGCTAGAGCATTCCAGTGCTTGAAAGGGTAACTGAAAGCAGATAATCAACTATGGGTGGCAAAGCACTGTCAAAGGATCTCAGGACTAAAGTTGTGGACGGGCACATGTCAGGAGACTGACACAATTCAAAGGATTTATTCATCTCAAGGAACACAGTAAAGTGTTAAATGAACAAATGAAAAGTATTTAGTACCTCGAAATCCAAATTTCTACCTCTACCTCTAATTTGGTAACCCTTCTAGGATCAGACCGTCCCTCCAAACTGAATGGAAGATTAAGAAAGAAACTGCTCAGAGAGGCTACCGAGAGGCCAATGGCAACTTTGAAGCAGTTACAGGAAATCTTGGCAAAGAGTTGTCATTGTGTGCATATCACATCACAAATGGTCCACAAATGTGGCTTGTATTGGAGAGCTGGAAGGAAACAAGCCCCTCCTCAAAAAGAGGCCACATCAAATCTCAGCTGAAGATTTTGATGCCAGATGGGAAAAGGTGTTGAAAGTCACAAGACCATTTTGGGCTCAACACGATGGAAAGCCAACAGCTTGCCTTGCAAAGAACACCATACATTAAGTAAAGCAACGGAGTGATTCTCTGCAGCAGGGACTGGGCCAATTGCCAAGGGGGCTAAACATTGCTAAATTATTGAGGAACACCTGCTGCCCTCTGCCAGAAAGTGGTCAATGGAAAGAAGGTTCACCTTCCACCATGACAATGACCTGAAGCAAAAAGCAAAGTTGACCACATAGTGGCTAAAGGAGAAAAAAAAAAAATGTGGTCATCCTTGCAGGGCTTATTCCGAGCCCAGACTTAAACCCTACTGAAAATCTGTAGAATGACTGGAAGATTGCAGCCGACCAAGGGTCACCATCCAATCTGACTGAGCATGAACAGTTCTGTAAAGAAGGGTGGGTCAATACTGCACAGTCGAGATGTGCAAATTTGGTCAAGAAGTGTCCCAACAAGTGCCAATATGAGGGGTTTAACCATCTGCTTTTATAGCTTCACTTGGCTGTTATAAGAAGCAAGTCTGTGCCTTGTGCCTTGTCGAATGGATTTAGGTGTTTTGGGCAGTGTAAAGTCAAAATCGGGTTGTTTCTTCTGTAAATGCCATCCTGACTGACAAAGGTCGTGTTTCAGCTGAACACCTCTAAGGGCTGCAGTAAATTGAGCTCCCTGACATGAAAGCACCAAACTGCATTTTTAGTCCGCAGTCCACATTGCATATACATTATGTCTTCATTCAAGAGCAAAGTTTCATTTTAAACTCATTGTTACACAGTAAATGCATTAACAGCTAAATAACCCTCTCTGCTCAGTTCTGACCTCAAAAGGTCAAGGAAAATTAATTCGGAGGCGTTTTTGCAGCTGCTGCCCTTGTCCACATTGTGCATTGTGCCTTGCTCAGTCTGTGTTGCACCCACAGGGTCAGTGGTCACAGTGAGGCAAGCATGCACACTTCATAGTGGCGGACAGAAGGAGGGAGGGAGAAGGAGAGAGGGACAGAGACTGATATTATGCCTGACACAGACTACAATTTTCTTTTCCAAATTCCAAAGCCGCCCCCTGCTTGCAAGTATCTAGCAGCCCACGTCCTATTGAGAACGTATAGGACTTCATCCAGTTTAGAGGACAACATATAGTCAAGTTTAACCATTTTACAGGCTTAGACTTTCAGCTAGCATTATAGAAACAAAAGAAAGGTAGCGCACTGCCCTGCTACGTTCAATCCAGGTTACAATGTGGATAGGCACAGAACTTTGATTGGATAATTACTGCACTGATTAATGTTTCAGATGGCAGGATGTTATTTAACCCTAACTGATGCAGTGAGTACCTTCTCGTTTCTTGGGAGACATATTATGTGGTTGTAGAAAAGATGTTACTATGTTTCAAAAGGGATCAAATTACTGACCCACACCATGCATGCATGCATGCATAAACAAACAAACAAACAATCAAACAACTAAGGAGATTGTTGAAATTACTAAAGTTAGGTTAAGAAGTGTTCGATTCAGTATTAAACCTGGAAGGACAGCGGAAAAATCCTGACTGACTCTGATCGTAGATCAGATCATTAGTGAAGTTAAATCGTTTAATATATAAAAATGCCCCCCCCCAAAAAATAAATTTAAAAAAATTAATAAATAAATAAAGAACAGTAGAATTCCCTGCTATGATTTACTACAGCTATGAGTAAATTCACCCCCCACCTGCAACATAACAGAAATATCTCCTACTATGGAAAAAATAACCCTGAAGATCCATTAAGTAGTTTTCTGGGATTAGCAAGCTGCTACATGGATTGGAATAGATGGACGATGGACCATGGAAAAAAGGAGTGATTTGATGCTAGGCTAAAAATAGGCAATAAATTGCCACCACATAGTCCTGACCATATCCCCAGTGAAAGGTGCATTTATGCTGTAATAAAAGCTAAAGATGGTCCATCAAAATATAGTGTGCGACTTTTTTTTGGCAAGGCAGTGTGCATTAATGGAAAAAAAAAAAACAGCCAAAAAAAAAGAAAACACTGCAGTGTTGCACCACCTGATTTTCTTATGCCGTGGTCTTATTTTCAAAAATACTTGGTGGTTGCATAATCATTTAAAAATGTTGTCTCCTCATAACTTTGAGGGCTCATTCGTTAAGACGCCGGGGTACTGATTACAAGGTCTGGGCTTCAAGCACTGGTACCACCAAGTTTCCACTGTTGAGCCCTTGAGCAAGGCACTTAACCCTTAATTGCTCAGTTGTATAAATAAGATAAAAATCCAAATCCATCTGGATCAAGGCATCTGCCAAATGTTATAAATGAAATTAACTCAAAGTTCTGCCAGTATATGAAAACTGAGTAGAAATGTCTATGACTGTGTCATGTGATACACCAGGGGGAAAGAGACAAAGAGATAGAGATGCAAAGATGCAGAAGGAAAGAGGGACAACCCCCAGCAGAGCATCACTACATGATCTGCCTATTTCATGGGATATCCCACAAAAAAAACAAAAAAAAAAAAAACAAAGTTGTGTCTCACCCAAGACAGATGCTCCCTCTGCTGGAAATTCTGGGAATTGTCCTTCAGAAGGCACGCTGACTGTTCTCCTCAAGCTTCGGCTCTTGGACGATGAAGCCGTGGGGCTTTCACGCACCTCTGCTGGCATCTGGGAAAAGGTCAGAGGTCTTTTAATAGAGGTCGCTTAGGGTGCATGCTTTCACAGTATAGCAGAAAAAGTCAATCAAGCGACGGCTAACAATGAACCAACTTTACATTCAGATCCCTTAGCTAGCCGACTAACAGTTACTATGGCAGCATTCCAACTTAACACAGTGTTCTGCACAGAATGATTTCAAGTGGGGTTCTCTGGCTCCTTAGACTCCAAAAAGTCTACGGAGCAAGAGAAAAAGATCCATGTGCAATATTAGGAAACGAGACCAAATTGAAATTACTTCTGAAAGTAGCAGGTGAGTACGTAATTTTTTTAAGGTTTCATATAAAGAGGTGTATTGTAAAATCTATACAAATTAAATGACACAAATAAAAACGTAAATAAACAAGATGCTTCAAATACACCTAATAAAAATTCTAAATCATTTTGGGAACAGCAATGTAGCATTTAAAAAAAAATAGGTATTAATAATGGCGTGATCTGACTAGTCCACTATCTCAGGATTAAAAACACCATATGTAGTGGACAGCACTTGAATCAAAACGATGGACCCTCATGGACAGTCTGTCAAGGGCATTTGAAAATCTTCCCCCTTGTCAAGATTAAAAAAAAAAAAAAAAAACATTAACCATAAAAATATTGTTTTAGTTTGTTTCCTTGCGTTTCTTCATAAGCGCGGTTCACTTATGTACTAAACTCTGAATGAGTTACACCAAAGGTCTCCAGCCTTCCTGAAAACTTTGGCTCCAACCCTACCTATACACACCCGACCATCGATAATCGACTTAAGAAGTTCTCAAGCAGTTAGGTGATAGGTTCTTGAGGCGTGTTAGATTTTGGTTGGAGCTAAAACCTGCAGGAAGGTAGATCTCCAGGAACAGGGTTGGAGACCCCTGTAAGACCCAATTTTTTTAAAGGCCAACTTTGTTTTGTTTGCTGTTATACACCTCCTGTCCATTGGGCGGCAGTATACTTCCACGGAACTGTATTTAGGTATGCAAGGTAATGCTAGGTGCTGCATGCCAGGTTGCATACAGTTCTATGTCCGCAATGGCATACTAGCGTGATGGCAACAGATGGGTAGCAATAATGCCGTTAGGCTAAATAACAGAATGAAACGTGTCGAACCTGGTTGCCTAATTTCAATAGTTTCTGTGAGTAATAAACAAGAAAACGCAAGGTGGCTGAGTATTTTGTTCAGACAAATTTGACAGATAGGATGCCGGCATTGTGTCAAGAACTTCAACTAATAAATCAACATAAATATATATACACAAATAAATAAACTACATTTTTTTATGTTTTTGTGTAGTATATACTACAACTCTTAAGGAGACGCCATTCTCACAGCTCTTGTGCACCAGCTCCCGCATGTGCTCGAAGCTGGCATGCTTGTCCTGATCTAAAAAAAATGTTAGGAATAAACTATAAACAATTTTGTTTTATTTTGTATTTTTTGCCTATGTTGTGCTAAATTAATTAAGTGCCTCAACCTCAATGTTCTGTCTTGAGGTCTTTTAAGCCACATCCACCTTGCGATCGGTGCATAATTGTTACCTGATATAGGTGTACATGCAAATATTGATAAGGATGTTGATAACCATAGTAAAATCATCAGCATTAAAAAAAAAAACAGATCGTTATCAAAAACAGGTTTGGATCCAAACTAATGATACTAATAATTAAAGTCCTTATTTCACATAGGCGTCCATGTCTTACTTATATTATTAATTAAATTAAATCAGCCTCTAAACCCCTAACTCACTGCTCCTGGTGTGTGTGTGCGTCAGGTGGACTGTACAATACACACACACACACACACACACACATATATAAACACATACATACACACATACATGCATATATACACATATATATAAACCCATATACATATTTATATACATACACACATATACATACACACGTACATACACACATACATACATATACATACACACACACACACACACACACACATACGTATATACATATATAAAATCTTAAGCTAATAACTAGGTCCATGCTAACGAGGCTGTAACCATAATCTACCATGTCTATCTGTCAGGTTTGCGAAGGAAGTTGGAACAGCAGGAGGCCGTGTACACTCTGGACAAATCAGCAGCAACTAACATAGCACCTAGCAACCAGTCATTCTGCACATCAGTGGCAGTCGCGCAGCAGCATCCCAAATAAACCTTCCAATAACGGAAGATGTTGCTGTAAAGAGTGTGATTTCTCACACAGTACAATAAAAGATAAGAAAAGCAGAGAACGAAAAGATAAATGTTTTTTAATTGTCATACAATTGATATCATCCTATCACATAGCCCGAGGTATGGCTACATGGCTATGGTCTGGAACAGCTGGCCAGACCATCACAGTGCAACAAACACACACAACTATTCACAATCACACTCACAGCTAGGGGCGATCTGGGACGGCCAGTTAGCCTAATGTGCATGTCTCTGGACTGTGTGAGGAAACCAGAGTACCCAGAAGGAACCCACTTAACCATGCAGAGAACATGCAAACCCCAGACAGAAACGCACAAGCCCGGGACTCAAACTCATGACCTACTTTCCCAAAAGACGGATGTGCTACCCACTACGCCACCAAGCCGCCCTTTAAGTTTTTATTAGTTCACGTTACTTAATGTTCAGGGTATACCCCGCCTTCGGCCTGAGTCAGCTGAGATATGTTCCAGCATCCTTGCGACCCCTAATAGGATAAAATAGTTTTAATACTATTAAAACTAACATGTAGCAGTCTTCTAGATGAATGTTACTGTTTCACCCAACACCAGACTGGGAAGTTCAATCAGTAAAGGACAAACCAAAGCACTGCCTTAAAGGAAATGGCCCTAATCAACTGCTTCCTGAGAAAGAGCACCACCTCACCTTTTTGAAAGGAAACCTGTAATAAAAACTCAGTGCCCCAAGTCCCCTTCCTCTCCATACTCCGTATCCTCCCTCTCAGTGGGGAAGAATGAAGGTACAAACAAAGGAGTACAGAAAAAGCTCGTACCTCTTCCTCCCGGTTGACCAGGATGAGTTGGTTGTCAGTTAGGATGCAGTACTTCTTCTCCCAGACACTGGGCTCAGAGAAGGGTGACTGGCCACAGGAGAAACGGTGGCTCGGTGGCCCTTTCACATCTGCACACAGGACAAAGAACAGACTCCTTTGTAAACAGAAACACAGCACTAAGCATTGTGGGATACCAAAATACTGGAAAACGGAATGTGCACTCCGAATACGTAACATGACTTAATTGGATTTAAAATCTTGCAAAAAGGGTGCGATTATAAAACATCTTTCAGATTGTACGATCATGTATAGGGGCATTTTATTACTCACGGTATATTTCTAAAGCAATTGGACTATTTGAACACCAGAGGTCCCAATACGCACAAGCCATTAAATAGGGAACACACTGATTGATGGCTCCGGTCTGCATCGCAAAGAGAAAGCCGTCTGAACACAGCAACTTCACTGACTTTTAAAGGACATAAGTATAATTTTATTTAAAATTTATATTCTTAAATCAATACAGGTATAACTTTTTCTATTCATGTAGTATGATATTTTTTTTATTTTTATTTTTTATAAATAAAATTAAGTCCTACTCAAGTCACTCTAATGCAGCAAAAAGATACAATTTGAGCTGCAGGGGGCAGTATTGGACAATTCATTGAAACCATTTCTATTTAACTACAATCGCAGGACCACAAAGGGAGGAAAGAGGCACAAAAAGGAAGACAGGAGATATTTTAAGAAAATGCCCAAGACTGACCCACAACAAAGAGTAGTACGCCATAAATCACATCGAGTGCCACTCAGAAAACTGGGATGTGCTCCTGAAGTTTATAAATACACAGCTCAGGAGGTTGAGCTCGGAGCCGAGCTTTCCACTGTCACCTCTGATTAGGAAAGTGGCCTATTAACCAAAGAGCCTAATCATGAATGGGGCAATTAAATTAGTGCATCTGTCGAGTGTGAATAAGACTCAAGCATGTTGGAGTCACTGCTCTTCGCCAGTTCATACTTATAGGTCTAATGTAATACAAGGCTACCACGTCACCAAGTGAAGTAAGTAGCGTATGATAGAAGACCAGTCTGAGTCAGAAGTATACATGTAGTTTTTTGGTATCACCTCTGCTGACGGGTGATACCAAAAGGTACCGTTAAAAACACTGAGTAGTTAGAGTGGCTACTGATTGTGTTACTCTTTGTGTTGTCACTGTGCAAGAGGAACATCTTGAACAAAAACGTAATAAGTAAGAAACGTATTGATGTGGGTCATTCCAGGTCAAATCATCAGACGGTGCGTAGCCTGAAAATTTCAGCAAGATCGGACAATTATCCACGATTTGACAGCTATATGAATTTTAAAAAACATAGCCGTTTTCAGGTGACTTTTGTTGAAGAGCTAAAGTGGCAATTTTTAATGCTCTAAAAATCTACTTATTAAAGAATCATGAAACTTACATATAACATAATTAGAACAACATACAGACAGACCATTTCTGTCATATTCAGCGTGAGATGATACATTACTATGCTTTAGCTTCCTAATTTTTTCCCTCCATTTTGAACCCCTTTTGAGGCTAATAAAATACAGGTTGGTTTAGTTTCTATTTCTATAAAAATGTGCTCTCCAACTCTATTAGTGTGCACCATACAAATGAACATCTTACTTTTACACAATTTCATCAAATTTCGCTAGGAGTTTTGGTTACGCATAGAACTTCACACAAACATTCTTCGTACACCAGGCTGCAAGGGACACAAACATGTGAGATACGATCTGCTCAATTTCCATGCCACGACCTTTTAAAAATTTAAGTTTTTCAAAATTCAAATAGATGTCAAATTGTCAGTAATTGTCCAGTCCTGCTGAAATTTTCAGGTTAAGCTTCCTTTCATGATGAAGATTCAAATACGTTTTTTTTTCTTTTTGAGACCAGAAGGTGGAAAGTTTTCTAAAAAAAAAAAAAAAAAAAAAACCTGATGAGTTTAAACGGAAAGACCCATGTATATTATGTGTGGTATGGAAAGCCAAAGTTGCCACAATTAATCACGCTGCTCACGTTTGATTAAAACAAAGTGTCACTTAAATGGTCAGTAAGGTAGTGTTTACACTTCTCATTATGTAGTTGGTTTACAAGCATCAGGATGCTGCCCAGTAAAAATACAAAAGATGCAGGTGCAATATTTATTCCTATGTAAAATGCAGACACAGGATGGATAAAAAAAAAAAAAAAAAAAAAAAAGTATAAACGTATAAGATTAAGGTGCTGGTACAGTGTTACGTCCTCCAGTATATATAATGTAAAGTGCGTTTGCATAGTCCAGTATGAGTTGTGTAGGGTGTTGCTCCGGTGTCAAGTCCTCCTTATTACACATATTATTTGGGGAAAGTCTGTAATGATATTTTGCCTAAAAAATTCCAAAAAGGTTTTCAGTTTGCCAGCTTAGGTTTATGATAGGTACAACCACTATTATTACTATTACTAATAAAGGAGATGCATGTGTTACAACAAAACTGATGTCACGGCAGTTTGACTGCTATTATAACCAGCTACATGGAAAGGCTACAGTGGAAAACTAGGTCCCTAATACAGAAATGACTCAGGTTGAGTCCAGCTGGTGAGGTAAGGGAATATTTAGGAAGTGGAAATGCTCAGTAGGTGAGACAAGGATACCAAGAAAGCCTTTGCTCCAGCGTGGCAATCGTACAAGACGTTTTTGCTGTCATTTGCTTTTAACATGTTCTGCTACACAAACCTAAAAGTAATTACCACATAAACAGACATTTTTATAGGCACTCTGATAGAGCGGGAGGAAAGGGAAAGATGGAAATAGGTCTGGGAGGCTGAGCTGCTCCTCTTCTTTGCATGCTTATGTTGGGGACAGCTTCATGCCAGAGAAGCATATGGCACTATAAGATAAAGAGCCTTCCCGAGACAGATCATGTGCCAATCACAGACGTGTGAAATGATTAGGGAAGCAGTCGAGTGCCAAAGCCCTCCCGGAGTGATGTCACATGTTTGTCCTTAATCAGCTTGGAAACAAGACAAGTGAGCTCCGGAAATTTTATCAGATAGTCCAACAGCTGGTAGCTCTGGCACTTTCCTTTTGAATGCTAAAAACAAACCTGGAGTTTTGTCCATAAAAAAATTCTCTTATTAATACTAATTCGTTTTTAAGTGTTGGTTCAGCAAAGCAGAAAAGAGTTGCTTGAAAATATAATATAATTATGTTGGAAAGGTTTGTGGCTACCAATCCACAAGAGGATAACGTGTATGGCACCTTCTATCCCTGATAAACTAAAGTACAGAACGTTGACCCTTCCTCGGGCTAGAGAAGAATGATAATTATTTATCAGAAGATCCAATATGGGATCTGCTAGGCAGGGGTGGCCTAGTGGTTAAGGCGATGGGTTGCTGATCCGAAGGTCAGTGGTTCAATCCCCACTATCACCACTGTTGGGCCCTTGAGCAAGGCCCTTAACGATCAGTTGTATAAAAATGATAATTGATGAATGATTGAGTGTCTGCCAAATGCTGTAAATGTAAATGCAATATACCAAAACCCCTTCATCTACCAGACAAAAACAACAGGGGTACAAAGATTTTTATAATCAATTTAACACACAATGCCTGACCTTTTCAAATACACTATATGGCAAAGTCGAGAGGTCTAGCACCAATGTTGTTGGGTGGGGATGCCTGGGATGCAGTGTTTTGGTTCATCCCAAAGATGTTCTGTGGGGTTTAGGTCAGGTGCACATGACTGAAGGTGTACAGTGGAGTTGAGGTCGGGGCACTGTATGAGTACTTCCACACCAACTTTAGTAAACCATGTCTTCATGCTCCTCTCTTTGTGCACAGGGGCATTGTCTTGCCGGAACAGATTTTGGATTCCAGGGAAGGGAAACTGTAAAGCTGTACAGACTGTACAAAACATGTCATAAAAAGGCAGCCGCTGAACTGAAATCTATATAGCACTTTGCAGCCAGATCTGACATCCGATCAAGTAGGACAATGGAGCCATACTTAGCCTTGAGGTGGCATATTTTCTAGTTGATAACAAGTGATTGCCCAGAGCCTGGAAAAAAAGCTTTGAAGAGAATCTTCTGGCCATTACAACAGATATTGGAACTAACGGTGTCTAAGCTGCAGAACTCAATGTATAGACATGGAATTTCAGGGGGTTTTCAGTTCAGGAGGAAATATTATTACAGGCCTCAGATCCTGCCTGAAAACTGAAAAATTAAACACGTTAGTATTTCTTAGTAGGGACATTCTCATGAAAGTGTAAACTTCTCATTGCACCTTCCCAAGAAATAATTTTCACAGAAATACTTGCAAAATATCTACAAATAAACACTATGGTACAGAGTATATTTCTGGAAAGTTTTGAAGCTCCATCGTTTTTGAATCATAAATTACAGCATTATTAATACAGGATTTTAACAGAGTTGACGTAACAGAGTTGACATAGTCCTTGGGGACAAAACTTCATACGCTCAAAACGCCAAAATGTATTAATTTTTTGTCTTTGTACATATACAGCTTACATTGTCAACACATGAAGGTACTTTTATATCAGAACAGAGCTGGGCAAATCCATTTTAATAACTGGAGAACTGATGCTAAAGTAGTGACAACGGTATTGGGGACACGGCACATTATTAATTCTTTTTTAAAAAATAATTGGGTATATAAAAAGTGGGACAAAAAAAATATGCATTTCTATGAGAATGACCCAGTAAGGACCCAAATTACTTCCTAGTGGATACAGTAGAGTGACAGGACAAGATCGCTGAGAGAAGAATCAGAGGCAGGGGGTACCCTGTCCAAGCCCCTCTCTTGCTCTTAATCAATAATGTTCTGCTGACATTTTTGCACATGGCAGAATTTAAAATATTCGTTCACAAGAGATTCAAATTGCTTATTTCAAATTGAATTATTTAAAATAATGTTTATTTATAAAAATTTAAGTAAAGGCAATGGCAATATTTAAAACAATTGATTTTTTTTGGCACGAAATGCAAGGTATTTATTTTCTACTTTCTGAGGAAACTTGCTTTTTTACATTAAGGTACTGTAAGATAAAGTCTGTTGGGTTTTAACACCCGAGCATAGCGGCTCATCATGGCCAGAGCTTATCCCGGTTTCTGTAACATGAAGCAACTTCCTCCTGGATGGAACAATAGTCCATCGCAGGTTAGTTTCCCAATATTTAAATGGTACCCATTTATACTACTAAGTAGTCAGAGGCACACTTGTGTTTGAGACCTTGCCCAGGGGTCTTAGCACGACCTCTGTGAACCCACGACCTCTTGTTCATGAGCCCAGCACCCTAACCACTACACCAACAGCCCCAATGCTTTTTGACATTACAGCTAAAAAAATTTCACAAGATGCTTAATTTTAAGTGATGTGTGCTCTGATTTCTCACTCACTCCTATTAGGATCACGGGGAGTCTAGAGCCTATCTCAGCTGACACCGGGCGAAGGCAAGGTACGCCATGAACAGCTCACCAGATCATCTGCAGGACCAACACACGCGCATACAAACATTCACACTTACACCAAGGGGCAATCTAAAACAGCCAATTAACCTAATGTGTATGTCTATTGGAGTACCCGGAGGAAACCCATGCAAGCACGGAGAGAACATGCAAGATCCACACAGAGAAGCCCGAGCCCAGGACTCTAATCCAGGACCTTTATGCTGTGAGGTGGACGTGCTAATGTCAACGTCACTGTGACTCACTTTGATTCAGTTATTTGAAATATTGAATAAATAACAATAAGAAGTTCAAGTTTTGTGTGTTTTCTTCAATTATTTAAAGAAATACGCAGTCTTTCATTAGAAAACATATCCCAGCTGTAAGGGTTGGGCATATTTATCTTGAGATATCTTGACCTGTTTGCATTTTTCTTGATTTCGTGAAGTCGTGCCGTTGTAGTGTGTGATGCTTCAATGCTGACAGTAATGGTGCAGCGAGAATGTGCTGAGTTCTGGCATGCTTTATGATTGTTTAGCTCACCTGAAGTTCTAAACAACTACAGGGGTGTCCTAAAGAGTGCTATATGCTGCATTGTATATTTAACTGACTGTGCTTCCTGGGGTGTGTGCCGGCTCAACACAAGAGCCACCAGACTGTGACTTGGGGGTGGGGATGAAATCCACAAATAGATTGTGCAAGGAGGGCAGGAAAGGGTTTGTCAGAAATGCAAAATGCTGTGTGTCAGGGGTAATGGCTTCATTCTGAGCTGAATAACTAATGTACAGACTAGATTATCATGCACATAACTATATATGCTGGCTCCCAGTGTGTCATGGTAGTGTAACCATGGTGATTCAACTACACTGGGGAGCCAACACCACTGCAAGGGAGATGAGTCAAGCAAATGTGGCTCAAAACTTGCATGAGCACTTGCTCCACACATGTATACCTTCACTCACACAGGCACTTTATTTCACACGAGCATTTTTATTCTCCACACAGAAATTAAAGTGCTTCTGTGAGTGAGGGTTTGCCCATGCTCGTGTGCTCATTCCAGTTTTAACACTAATATTAATGCCATAAACAGTCTTTTGCCAGAGGAAATCCATACGGCAGGAAATCTTGACAATGGACAGAAATTATACACGCTACAACGACACACATATGTAAGGACATGGTCCTGATTCAAACCGTTAAAAAGCTAGGGTTCAGAGTGTTCTACGAGTCAACACACATTACAGGTATGTAATGCCTAGCCTCAAACATTTCACCGTTTATTTGCCACGTTTATGGTGTATGGGGAACGCCAGGTCATAATTTAGAAGGAACTTCATAATGTACTTTATATTGCAACAACTACAGACATGTGGTCAAGTTGCACCACACAGCCTTACATGAGCCTTAGTTGTAAGACTTTAAAATTGTGTTTTGTGTTAAACTTGAAGGTAGAGTACCAGGTATTAGCACACTAGTTTATTTTGACAGCTTTATGAAAATAAACCAGAGGGGGAGGGGGATCAAGTCTTTTTTATTATACAAATTTAGGTGACGTATTTTTTAAATTGCACTGACTGACTGAAGCCAGAGTAACCTGGTTTTTCAATATAGGCTTTGATAACATAACCCTTTCTTGTGATACATTGAGGTTTATGTATCGAAAGTGACTTACTAACAAGACAAAAGCTATTTTTAAGGAATTAAAAACCTCAGTCATTGCTATGCTTTTATCACAACTTCCACTCCAAAGCCTTATCTGCTGATCAACTTCCCCTTAGAGACTGCACGTGTACATGTAGAGAATGCATGTGTATGACCCTGAAAGACACCCTTGTGCATCTCAATGCTTTCGCGGAGCCCAGACCAGTCCCTATGTTTATCTGTATGTATATCCACATCTTGTCCCACATGGAATGCGTCTTACTTGAGGAGAGACTATGCCATCTGTTCAGGATGGGGTTTCACAGGGCAGAATGCGTCGGCCTGCTAAACACCACCAAAACAGCAAGTGCTCAATGATATCCCCTTACACACACATGCACATACACACGCACACACCAAACCAAAAAAAAAAAAGGAAAAAAAAAAATCTTGTTCTTGTTCATCATCTTCTTTTTTTTTTTTTTTTAAATAATAAAGCAAAGCAATCCTTTGTGTAACTGAAGCCTTTGTAAATAACGTAAACACCAGAGCATGAACCCGAATAGTGGCGTTTTACAGAGTAGTCAGATTTATGGTACACGTGAAAAATTTCACCAATTTTCTGTAAAAAAATTAAGCAGAAACATTGTTACCAAGGGTTGCGTGATAACTAATGAAAGAAGAAGCATCACGTAATCAGACAACAGGGAAGAGCAGCTGTTAGGGAACTTAAAATATGAATGTTGTTGCTGGTCAAATAACCTATTTACAACCTGATGGCTACACGGAAGGATTGTGTATGGTGCTCTTCTGCTTATTTCAGCACATATTAAAGCCAAAATTAAAATACCAAACAATTATTTGCCAAAGGTGAGGTGAATGTTGCTGACTTGTCCGCAAAATGGTACGTCAAATTGATTAAGCACCATCCACCAAGTCTGAGGTTAATAATTGTTTTTTATATACTACACAGAAACATACACAGGAAAATAAACTAAAATGAGATTTTTAAAAAAATATTACATAGTTTAAACATGACAGAAGCATGACTGTGAGTGTCCATCACTTTGATTCAAGCATTAGCTACTCAGAATAATATTTTTAACCCCTAGAGAACCAATCTCATTGTGCCACTGCTGTGTAGTGTATGCTAACAACCATTAGTATATACTATATAGGAAGAGTCCAATCTCTTTGGTCTGCTATTAATGCTAGAGGAGGCAAAGTGCACAAGTATTGAGGCAACGTTAATACAAAATCAACTCTTCTTCCGTGTCCCAAAGCAAGTCCTCTATGGTGAACTTGGCTCGGGTGCAAGATCTCAAGGGAGCAGAGAAAGCGTTTTAAGGACAACCTAAAGGCATGCAACATCAGCGTAGACAGCTAGGAGGGGCTTGCTCGTAACAGAACAGGCTGGCGAATGGTGAAAGACAGTGTGGGTGTTGCACACTTTGAGGTTGAGAGGCGCTGATATACTGAAGAGAAGCGGAAACGTCGCAAGGAGCACGGATGCTCTGCTTCGTCAGCTAATTCCAATTATACATGTGCGGTGTGCATCCCACATCGGACTTATCAGTCACCAAAGGGTGCACTGTGGTTTAGTTTCTGTTTGATACGTACAACACTCTAAATGAGTAGGCTAAACAAACACCGTCAGGTGAGCTCAAATCGCAGAGCTCACCTGACCTGCCTTTGTCATGGTTAAAATGTTTAAATATTAACCATAAAAATCGTGTTTAAGTTTGCTTTTATGTTTCCATATAGTGTGAACGCGTGTGTACACTCAAAACCCCCTTAC
Organism: Neosilurus mollespiculum; assembly: GCA_030014195.1. NCBI lineage: Eukaryota > Metazoa > Chordata > Actinopteri > Siluriformes > Plotosidae > Neosilurus > Neosilurus mollespiculum. The sequence goes on from JAQMYF010000022.1 coordinate 2,659,965, forward strand.
ATGGAGCCTATCTCAGCTGACATACGTACAAACAGACAATTAGCCTGATGTACTTGTTTTTGTACCATGGAAGGAAACTGAAGTACTCTGAGGAAACCCATGCAAGCACACAACATGCAAATTCCACACCGAAATGCCAAAGCGGACTCGAATCCAGGACCTTTTTGCTGTAAAGTGATGCGCTAACCACTATGCCACGATGCTGCCCATTAAAAATCTTGTATTAATGTGCTATTTTTTTGCTGTTGTTCCTATTAGGTGCATATAAAAACAGTCATGCATCTCAAGCTTGGTAGATATTGTGTAAATAATAATAAAATAATAATAAAAATAAAATTACATATACACACACGTTTTTCAATTTCTAAACATAAAATCTAAAAATAGTAACAATTTCATAATTAGTCCCAAAATTTCTCCTACTGAGTTAACCCTTTTTGGATTCACCACCTTCCTATGCCAAATTCCCACAGTATTTGCCAGGTCTGAGCACACACACACACACACACACACACGGGAAAACAGAGGATGCTTTGTCCTGTATGCAACGGACTGGTCGTCACGACAACTCATAAACAAAAACAGCTCATCCAATGATAACCCACTTACATCATCAGAGTGGAGTGAGCTGGGGGGTGGGGGAATCACAAAGTAAACACCGAGGTGAGTGGATTGGTTCATTGCATAGAGTGTGTGTGAGTAAGAGAGAGAGAGAGAGAGAGAGAGAGAGAGAGAGAGAGAGAGAGAGAGAGAGAGAGAGAAGGTGTGGTACTGATACTGCCTTTATCACAGCCTGCTGCTCTCAGTACTCTTATCCCATACAAACATACACAATAACGCTACACAATTATTCAATAATGATTTCATTTAAATATTTTACTGAACATGGTGGTGAGGCATGATTATCTCTGAAATCTTTCGCCAAATATATCGGCCATTTAATTAATTGACTGATAAATAAAAAGCAAAAATTTATTCATTGTGCCAACAGTGATTTATTTTTTTTCCCCCACAGACATCGGACACATTTTTCTATTTTCATATTTTCACAAGGGCGCTGATGGAATAGTTAGTGGACACATGAATACTGTTGCCTTGGCTGGAAAGCACAAATGCTCTGAAATCACAACCTGGCTGAAACAAATAGCATAGAGCAAGCATCTGACAAAGCGTTTGTGATCCATGCTCATGAACGAACAGGAGACGCACGCAGTGTCCATAAAACCTTCCAAATATCTCAAACGAGTCACATCACATTAAGAAATTAGTTGCAGAGAGTCTCATCCTTTATAGGTGGTGAAGGATGTGATTAAAGGTGGCTGGGGTAGCTCTTAATTACACTGATTCTGACAACAGAGCTGCAGATCATCATCATCCCACTTAGAGACAGCTATTTATCAGTGCTGAATGTTTGCAGCTTGGATTGTTGTCTGGAGATTGTCTACACAGTAAGCAAATAGCTGTAATTAACTGATCGCTACAGCTTTGGGAGAAGTAATAGTACTAATGGAAGGGGGGGGGGGTGTATAGAGAATGCTGCACATTGCAGACTATCCTGCATCCATGCTTGCAAGCAAACAAAGCAACAGATAACCATCCATATTACATGGAGCGGTGCAAATCAGTTTTAATTACATTTTACCTGTACAGAACATTTCACAGCAGACGTCGTCATAAAGCAGCTTTAGACATAGAATACAATGGCAAGGAAAGTGCCGAAGACATCAAATGGTGACCATTTTTAAACCTCTGGGAATACACACAGAATGTCTTCCCCCCTCCCCATTACTGTACAAACCACAATCTGGAGATAGAAACATTCAACAAACTGAACTGAGTCAGTGTTTATCTTATCTTAACTGGTAAGTGTGTTTCCTTGTTGTAGTGTCTGGGTCAGATTACGCAATACTGGAAGTAGGGCAGTGCGATATGATGATTTATACTGGATTGTTTATTTCGTCGTGTCGTAAATCATGCTCTGTATGGCATCAACTTACATCAATTAGACGGTTTATTTGGGATTCGTGAGGACGACTGCACTCATATCTATGGACTGTTTGGCTGCCAGGATAGACTGACCTGCCCAGGGTCTACAACACCTGTCGCCACTGATTAAAATGCCTCTCGAACACCTCACTGGTGTGGTGTTTCGGGCATGTCCAACCGGGAAGAGACCCCTGGGGTCAACCCAAGGACTGTGTCTCCTGGCTGGTCTTGGAACGCCTCGGTGTCCCCCTGGAAGGGCTGGGAGGAAACGGGCGGGGAGAGGGCTAACCCAAGCGGAAAAAGATGACTGACTCTTTGACCATAAAACCGCCACAGGTGCTGATTTGAAATTAATTAAATTAATTGACTAATATTTACCTACCTACTCACCTGCTGCATTCCTGATTTTTTTTTTTTTTTTTATAAAAAAAAATTTTTATTTGCTTTATTTCTTTATTCATCTATTCTTTGAATTTACAAAGAATGTGCGATGGATCTACTGAATGTTATCGTCTTGATTCGCAATTTCCGCGCATGTGCAGTCGGCAGGTTGGCAAAAGACAAGAAAAGACAACAGAATAAAACAGTGAAGTCTTGTAGAAAATGACAACTCAAAAAAAAAAAAAAAAAAAAAAAAAAAAAAAAAAAAAAAAAAAAAAAAAAAAAACTTGGATAGATATGATAAACTGATTGCTAGCAGAGAGAAGGTTCCCGATCCATACGGCATTGCCGATAAAAAGTGGGAACGTTAGCAGGCTAAGAAACTGTATGTAAACTTCCTGGAAATTTACTAGCCTATCTATACAGATCTGCTATAATTATCACCATTCCGGCCACGTTCAGGTGGTTTTATATCATAAAATATTCCACAAGAGTCCCCCCGCCCCCCAATAATCATTTTCAACCCATGCAGCATTAGCAAGTAGTGAAATTCAAGACTCATTCAAGGCTGTCCTTTTGAAAGTTTTATACCAGTTTAATTTTCTATTTCTATCAGAAATCAGTAAAATAGATGCCTCATTCTTAATTTAAATGCTTTGTGCACTCTGTAGCACAAGAGCTAACTGGCACTCTGTTTATCATTTTAAAACTGAAAAGAACATCATTCAGTAACTCACGCATGAAGTGAACACAATAGAGACTTTGCTTTGTATTTCCAGCCTGAAGAAACCGGTTTGCTTGTTCATGATGCGGTGACCTCATCGTTTAATGGGTCTACGTTGTGATATGAAAGTTTGGTCACATTGCCCAGCCCTAACTGAAAGTGTATGTTAAAAAGCCTTTAATTCTCTTTAAGTATATACAACAAAGAGACAATAAAAAATAAAACTAAAATGAGGCGATTTAAAGATCAGGAGGGCTCCGTGCTTCAAACTGGGTGATAGCACTGTGCATTTAACTGCGGCTGTTCCAGTCTACTCAGTGTACTCATTCAAAAACTACAGGAAACACACACACACACACACACACACAAAAACAAACCCTGAGATGTTTATGGTTTATTTTTCTATTTTAAAGCGCTAAATGATTGCACTGCTTGCTCCAAGTGACCGTGACAAACTTGGTGTATGTCATTTTGATTACTGCATTATCCACTTGGAATAATGATTTGTAATCCTGAGATGTGGCAAGACATATAAATGAATCATCTCACCGTTTCAACACCTTGCAGGATATAAAAACAAATGCCTTACTTGATGTTGGATGCGGCTAATACAAAATAAGTGTCACAAGAAAAAGATGTGTACTATGGAGGCGATGGGCCGCACTGTGGAACCGTACAAGAACCTTTGCTTTCAGAGCCCCTTGGTCATAACTGCGACTAAACCTGTTGTGGTAACTGGTGACCAGTCCTGCACATCAACTTGAAGGCATTTTAGTCCATTCCTTCTTACAGAACAACTTCGACTTTGGGATGCTGGTGGGTTTTTTTCAGAGGAACTGCTGACACAGCAAAAATCAGAACTTAGCCATTCCAAATAATTGCGTTTATTCTTCTTTAACCATTCTTTGGTAGAACGATAGATAGTAGAATGCCTTCGTCCTGTTGCATGACCGTTCAAGACCCCCTCTCCAGTAGTCAATTAAAGATCACTCCAAGAGCAAGACATGTAATAGTACACAAGGTCTTAAAGCAACCTAGTGTAACTTCTAAATAAAGGCCTGTCTCACAGTGGCTAATGGTAATGTACATGAGTCCACCATCAACAGAACACCGAACAACTATTGTGTATGTTGCAGGGTTGCAAAGAGAAACCTGCTGCTCTCCAAAAAGAACATAGTTATTAAAGGTCCTGCTGACAAGCCAGAAGACTACTGAAAAAATGCTGTGGATGGATAGGATCTCGTCAAACTCTTGACCCTTAAGCCAACAGAAATGTGTTAGCAGTTCATGTCGGTAAACCCCCCAACAACCCAAAGTTGAAGCTGTACAGAGAAATGGACTTAATTAGTCTCAAAACCTTGGTGAGCAGAAAACCACACTCGTGAGGGGTCACTTCTGCTCCATTCACACTCAGGGGCAATTTGGAACAGCCAATTAGCTTACTGTGCATGTTTTTGGACTGTGGGAGGAAACCGGAGTACCTGGAGGAAACCCACGCAAGCACAGGGAGAACATGCAAACTCCACACAGAAACACCCGAGCCCCGGAATCTTGCTCTGAGGCATCAAAGATGGAATTCAAGAGTTGCAGAAAAATGAGACTCAAAGTCCACTGGAAGCAGTTTTCAAAATGTTCCAATTATAGTTTCTAGTTGCTGGTATTCATACCCTCCAGCAGCTTTGGGAACGCACCAATATGCAGTGGTCAATACCTTCTGGCATTTCAGCACTACTGTATTACCAATCCTACCTTATCATTCCTTAGTCCAACTCTTTATGTTGTATAACAGGGGCTTCACCACTATTATTTTTTAAAGTTCAATACATACATCATAAAAAATGACAGTCTAGCTAATCGGTATGAGATGTTACAAATTCAGTGAGGGCATAATTTACAATTACATTTATGGCATTTGGCAGATGCTCTCATCCAAAGCGACTTACATTTTCATCTCATCTATACAACTGAGCTGATCCGAGTTAAAGGCCTTGCTCAGGGGCCCAAGGCAGATTGTTGGAACTGGGGCTTGAACCCCAGCCCAACGATCATGTAATCCAAAGCCTTACCCAGTGACCCACTACTATTAATCCCGTTAGTTCCCATTAATCCCAGTCCAGTACTTATCCCAGTGTATAAGCATGGACAGAAATTGATTTATTGGATGAAGTATGTCCAACCCTACTACAGTAGTGGGTGATATGCCCCCTTTCAGCTTGTTAGTCTTGGGCTTTTTCTTCATGACCTATTACACCACAGACCAAAACAACTGATTGGTTGGAAATTGGTACCATGTCGAGCTGTGACTTGGACCAACCTACAACTCCGTACATTTCGTACGTGCTGTAGGTGTTCCTTTTTTAAAGACATGCACAGAGATGGTCTGTGATATGAGCTCTTTAGCACCCAGGGCTTTTCCGTACATGTATTGGCGATATCTCTTTGTATATACTGTGAAACAAAATCATAACATTACAGTCTCCACTTCTTACAGCTTTTTTGTGTGATTGACATGGATGGATAAGCAACGTTACAAGAGCCCTCTGTGTGCACTGCGGGACGGTCATGTTGGAACAGGTTTGAGCCTCTTAGTTCCCAGTGAAGGAAGAATGAAGAATTGTAACCCAACAGCAGGCGAAGACTTTCTACACAATTGTGTGCTTTCAACATTGTGGTACCAACTTTGGGAAGAAACTGCATATGGGTCTGATGGTCAAGAGTCCATAAGCTTTTGTCTATAAAGTGTAAGTGGACAATGATTAAATTTAACTCAACTTTTTTCATTTAAGAAGGTTGAGACGGTTATCAACTGGAATAAGGCCTCTAATGAATGCCAATAAATTAGTGAATCAATTTCATCTTAGCTGTATAAATATTCACATAAAGGGCCACCTGAAGGTAACACAGTGGCTTTAGAATCACTACGTTAGTAAATAAATGTCTGAGTAAGGTGGATAGTCATGTCCTTGTCAGCTTCACTGGTGATACAGCAGCTCAGCAGACTGTTCATGTGTGTGACTTTCGAATACTCTGCCTCTGTGCCATCTGAAATACAGGAAAGCACGGCATCATTTATAATTAAGTTTGCCGTCACATGCTGCTGTAGTCGAGGTGTGTCATAAAAAGACATCCATGTATCTCAAGACAACACAGGAAGGGAAAAGTCAGCCAGCTCAAATTTCTTCATATAGGGACAAGCTTAACATCACACACACAATTAACATAAAATGATACTGTACAACTTCTGAAGGTTGGGTGCGATATACACATACACACACACACA
>JAQMYF010000022.1:2683385-2706478 GCA_030014195.1 Neosilurus mollespiculum
ATTGGCAACTATTGGAAAAGGAAATCCCCCCCCCCCCCCCCCCCCCGAATGTATGCCATCCACCTCAGACAGCGCCAGTGCTCTCCTGGCCACAGTTGAGCTAGTGATTAATTTGACCGGAATTCTAAACTTAGATTTACTAACTTACTGGAAATTGTATTTGAGTTGTAGTCACATTTATGTGAGAACCACTTTTTTTTTTTTTTTTTTTTTTTTTTTTAAATGGTGAGAACATTTTTTTTGTTATTCTTGTTGATATTTCCTTTGTTTTAGTCATAGGGCCAGTCAATGTCTCATGATACTTGTAAAATGTTCTGTGTAGCTTTGAGGTCATGGGGCAAACTGTGCTGTTGCGAAACGGAATTTATGTGGCATTAACCACGATTCTGTTACCGCGTCACCATTTTAAAATAGTTTCATCTTTATGACAGAAAAAAAAATAAATAAATAACACTGAGGGAAGGGCCTTCGCTTTTCCGGCAAGTGGCTGATGAGCCCGTGTGTGTTGTTTTGCCTCTCCGTTCATGGCGTCGGAATGCAGTAGGTAAAGTATGTGCAGGAAAAGAGCGCATGTATGCGTGATTGCTTCTGCAGAGCTCGATTCTAAATCTGTTAACTGCACGCCCCTGATAACAGACAAGAGGGCACCAGAAGCCCAGCAAGATATGTGACCTTCATTTCACCACAACAGTGAGATGTTTCCTGTTTGAGCACACACTGGGACTCTCACAATTAGAAAATTATACACTGAAATGATTTCACAACATGGATACCCATTGGAAAACAGTGTACACAGCCTCTAGATGACCAACTATTTCATTCTTTTTTGTATGTTTATAATCACTAAGCATATTCTACTGGTGCCAGCAATCGCCTCCAACAAGGATATACATTTTTAAAAATAAATAAATAAAAAAATTAAAGCACTACAAAGGAGGCAATCGCTTGTCCCCATAAAGCACCCAATCAAGTAACTGAACTATGCTGCCAGATATAATTTGTACAACATTGCTTTTTAAAGTATTAGACAAGCAGAGACAACCCTGCCAACAAATTTCTCTCCTAAACCAAATCCAAACCCTGACCCACGCAAGCTCCGCATCACTTGGAACCACACACGACAAGTCTATAGGGCAATCCACAGTATTTCGTCTGTGGGTCATAAAAAAAACTAACTAAAAACACATTCCACATTTCCAATATGAACAAAACCTGGTTATGATAGAAATATCAGCAATCTCTATTGTGTGAACATCATATCAAATTCTGAAAAGCACTTAAACTAAATTAATAAATAAATTCTCCTAGTAGGCAACGACGACTACGTCCTGTGTGAGACGCAGCATTTTGCTAGGTCCTTCAAAAAGATTACGCTTAAAAATTATAAAACATTCTTAGACACCAAGAGAAATTAGCTACCGATTAACCTGCCTTCATTTTTTTCATAGGTGGTTGAGAAATTTTAAGAAATGTTCGCTTAGAAATAGTTTAGAACAGAACGTTGTCCTGTCCGTGACGCACTTATTTTATAAGCTCTACCTACAAGTGTAATTCATATAACCAAAATAAAACTGTTTGCAAACCTACAGGTAAACATTAACTCCATAATGAGTAGTTTCATTGTCATATACCGGTAACAATGGAGCATCATTACCAGCAATGAAATTCTTACACTCAGTGCCCCCTAAATATCATAACTTTCTGTCTTGAAAATACATTTTTAAAAATCCTATTGAAAAGAGAGACAAAATATTTTACTTAGTTATTTATTTTTTGAGGAAATCTTCAAAAATTCCATATGCCTGGATAGAAAAAAAAATGAAAAAGTGAAATCTGAGTCGACTGTTTTCATTCATTTGCAGACAAAATTTCCTCCGGAATTAATAGCGTACTCTGATCCTGAGGGTCAGCTGTGAGTGAGCACCCTGCTTTATTTAAGGAACAGGAATCTATTAAATTCTGACCTTGTTGTTGATGCTCATCATCTGTAAAAGGTTAGAAAACCATCTCTAAAGAGTTCGGATCCCACCAATCCACAGTCAGACAGATAAACAAAATTCAGGAACATAGTTATCCTCTCCATGAGTGGTCGACCAACAAAGATCAGTCAAAGAGCAAGGTGTTTTTTTTTTTTTTTTTTTCCAGGAGGTCTATAAGGAACCCTGGGTAACTTTAAAGCAACAACAGGCCTATCTATTGAGTCTACCATCAGTAGAATACTGAACAAAAGTAGGGTGCACGGCAGAGTTGCAAGAAAGAAGCCACTACTTTCAACCCAAAAAAAAAAAAAATAATGTATTAAAAACATTGCTGTCCTTTTACAGTTTATCACATGGACAAGCCGGAAGACTAGAAATATTTAGTGGATGCATGAACCCAAAACATGACTTTTTCAGTTTAAATCAGAAGTTTTATATTTAGAGAAGGAAAACACTGCATTCCAGCATAAGAACCTTATTCCATCTGTAAAACATGGCGGACGAAGTATCATGGTTTGGGTCTTTTTTTCAGCATTTGGGCCAGGGTCGTCTGTAAAGGAAAACATTTACCAAAGTAGGGTTAAAGAAGACACTTTGGAATGGCCAAGACAAAGTCCTGACCTAGTTGTGAGAGATGTTCATTTCAGAAAACCCAACATTACCTTCCCCAAAGTGAAAGCTGTTCTGTACAGAAGAATGGACAGATAGCACAAACATTTAGGTACAGTTATTACTGCACAAGTAGGTTTGAAAGCAAAGGTTCATATACTTTTTTTTTTTTTTTTTGCTTCTCATAGATATGCAATATTGGATCATTTTCCCAAGTGTTTCCTAAAACTAAGTGTAATATCTTCGCCTCATTTGTTTAAACGGGTTCCCTTTATCATCTTTCAGGACTTGTGTGAAAATCCAATGTTTGAATAATATTCATACAAAAACTTCACAAACTTTCATGCGCCGCTTCACGTGTTTAACTTAAAAGTGATGTAACACAACGGTAAACGTGCCTTTGTCCCAACTTCTGTGGAGTGTCTGTGGTTAAAAAAATATATATATATATATTTATATATTTAACTTAGTAAAAATATGGAAAAATCTTTTCTTAGTACCTTTGTCAGTTGAATAAAGGTTTGTACTATTGCATGAGGTTATTGCATTTTGGAAAATATCCCATCTTTTCTGGAAATGGGGTTGTATTTCACCGTGCAAGCTGCACGTGCTACAAGCTGAGAGACTGTAGAGAGTGTAATTTAATTGCTAGAATCACATTTACAGAGATTCATGAATGCAAATCCCAGGGACTTCATTGATAAACCAACTAAGTCAAGCAATCTAGCATCGCTCAGTGTATAAGCATTGGTCTTTCTGGGGTCGTGAAATAAAGGGTAGCTTGGTCGTTAGACTGCAGGTCGGAAGCGTGCAGTGTGCTCACTGGATTGGTAAAATAAGCTAATCAACAGCAAACAGAAACAGGATGTTTATGCAGAGACCTCCCCCGTCAATGTCCAGATGACAAAGGGGGCAGCAGCAGACCTTCCCCAGCTCCCCCCCCTAGCAACGCCAAGCTCCGTCTTTCTATTTACTGTTTCACCGTCCCACACAGAGACACTCTCTCTCATATTCCTTTCAGTGGTGCCATTTCTGTCTCATGCCAAATGCTTCTACTGTATCCAAGCGATAGGCTTCAACTATGACAATTACCTGTGTGTGGAACCTGCTGCACGCTTTAATCCATCGTATATACTTATCTGGGTTTTTGCCTTTGGAAAAACAATAAAACAACCTACCTGTAGCCTTTCAGAATACCTTTTGTCCGAACATTTCTATGCGTGATTGACAGAGGGGAAGATCCATTTGTTGAGGTCTTGTATGAGTTGCCAGAGTTGTCTCATGTAAGGTCACCCCGAGCAGAACAAATGTTTAAGGAATCTAATCTGAAAGCCAATAAATTGGTATCCATTCCGTTGTACATTCCAAAAGCAAGGTCTACGTCCATTTTCAATGGGGTGAAATAAATTCTACACAGATGCATTTACTAAAATATCAAAATAAACCATAAGGTAATCACTGTAGTCTGACAGATGTGTTATCCATTTTCCTATTGTATGTAAAGTAGACAGACAAAGCTACATAGAAGATCTAGTATTGAGATTTAAAAGAAGAACGACTTCTTTCGTACCCAGGTAACGTCGGAAAACTTGGGAGAGGTAGGCGGTAGGACGTGACTGTGATTAGCCACTGTGGCTAAGTGGTCTGAAAACTTTTTAGCCACGGTGGAGCTGTATCGGCCATACGATGTTCTGTTACTGATGAGAGGTCACAAGGTGTTCAATTAAAAATACGGAGGCAGGTCTGTTTACAAGAGTCCTACAACGGAAGACAAATTGATAACCACAAGGTGTTTACAACTCCAGGACTGTTAACAACCCCTTTCAGTGAGCAAATGACTAATTGATGGAGAAAAGTTTCATTTTTACTCACGTGATGAATATCAGCATTTTAAGCAGCTAAAACATACCAGATCAACCATTCGAATTCATCACTAGCTGGAGGTCAATACAAGGAAATTAAAGACAGAGGCTTTGCTTAAATAATAGAGCGTTAATGAGGTCATTGGATCAAGGCTGAGGTCTGGAATTTCCCTGTACTGACCAAACTAATGAGGTTAATAAGCTATTTATACAGTTGTATTTTTGTAACACTTCCTGAAAACAAAAGAAAACCGGGGGGAAGAAACCAGAGGTTGATGCTTATTTCCAGTATTAATCGAATCTGCAAAATTTGGTATTGACAGGAAACGCTTGAGGAAAATCCGAAATGGAAATCAGGCAGAAAAATTACAATCAGTGCATCTCGAAGTAAAAAAAATAAATAATAAATAATAAAAAAAAAAAAAAAAAAAAAAATTGTATGAGCATTATTTAATGAATGAATATTATTTGATGAATGAATAATGAAAATAACGCACATTTGTATAGATTCATATTGAGGATAAGGATCGTCAATACATTTTTACTTAAGCACTACAAGTAGCATATTAAACACACACGTGACTTCTAATGTTCAAATCACTGATTAAACCAGCAGATGTAGTAATATGTGTAACATCATTTAAGAGTTGAATATCTAGATTTTCTTTATTTTAAATTACATGTTATTTTATATACGTCTTATTGGTTATATAGTAAACATATGAGCTGCTTGAACAGAAAAATGGGTGACATGCCCGAACGATATGACTGGTCATAGCTTCGAGGGAACACCCTACTTGGATCACTGTTAGTAGGACAAATGCATGATTTAATTGAACGGCGTTTGCAGTAGGCAACAGCGTTAACATAAAAAGTAATCTAGGCTACATCTCAACACAGTCTTTTGTTGGTTATAGAATGAAGCAAAGGCATGTTTGAGACTGAGAAGCATTTCATGTGAGAAGCAGCAGGTCTAAACTTGATTTGAGACCATGTGAGGTTCTTTTGATTATAATCAGGCAAACTTCAAGCGATGGACTTGATGCTCAAGGCGATTTCACCAATAAGCCTTTGTAAAAGATCAGATGACCTTAAATCATCCAAGGCCAAAATGAATATGACCTTTGAGTTTCATTCGTAAACTGAATTTAGTACTCAGTGGTAAGAGATTACGGATAATCTGTGTCACAGTCCCATAATTCTATAGTCACGTGTATAAAGCAGAAAAACACAACAGACAAAACTTTGACTTGGGCTTTTCTTCAATTATGTTTTACTAACAGCTTAGTACTTAACCCTGGTTGGAGTCATAGTGAATCTGATGCCAACCATAAAACCATTCACACACATGACCCTCCAGGACCAAACCTGACAAAGATTAGTCAAAATTAATACTAAGATTTAGGCACTGCCTAAAGGCAGAGCTCCTGATCATCGATAGGTGTCCAAGCCTGGTGTCATAACAAAAGTGCAGTTCCTTTAAGGGGAAAATAAATAAATAATTCTCCCCTGCGTTTCCCGAATTCAGTCCGGAACAAAAGAAGCAAAGTTTGACACTTTTTACTGCCTTTTACTAGCTGATTTCTGCATTTATTTGCGTCAACTGTCTTGTTAGCTTAATTAACCGTTTAACAAGTTCATGTTCCGTGTTGCCACAAAGATTGTGTACGTGCCAGGGGTGGGGTAATGACGAGCACAAAGGACTGATTACTTGATCACAAAGAGAACCAATCAGAACACCGTGTCACCAATCAGCTCTCAAATGTCCATACTTTGTACATGCACCTTCGCATTCCAACCCAAAATAAAAACCTTTCAAATGTAAGTGTTAATGGTTACGCAGAAGAAAAATATATGACATCTCTACTGTATATAATCTGTAAAACATTGCGTCAGACCGCAAAATTGAATGTGAGCCTTCCATCTTCAGGTTTGTGCTTGTTTTCAGTTTTGTTATTGCACGAGCTATGCGCAGCAGCTAATCACGCACGAGCTATGCTTAACAGCCAAGCCGCATCAAGTCAGCAGCATGGCATGGACATGGGACAGCCATCAAATTCATGAATCGCTATAAATTTTCAAATTTTGCATTTTTTTAATTCCTACCATATACACATCAAAACCTGCCTTTCGTGAAAGAATATATGACCTACTGTCCTAAAAATATCCCCAAAATAGTTACATGACGCACACGGAACCCCCGTCATATCCGGTAACAATTCTTAGCTTGGGATCCCTGCTCATTCCACTCATTTGATATAAAAAAAAAAAAAACTCCTTTGATGTAAAAAGAATATAAAAAATTAAAATGTAAAAAAATATATGTACACTTTTCCTTATCCTTAGCATTGCCATGAAAGCCAAAACATACACAATTTATTAGATCTTTTTGGTGATATTTTGCTGTGGCGAGAAAGCCATTTCTCTTGCGAGCCAATATGACTTCATGAGTCATGTTGACAAGATGAGCCAAGAGGAGGTCCATACCATGCATGGAAAGGCGATAAAGCTGCAGTACGGGCCTTACTGAGTTTTTCCAACTCTGGAATGCAGTGACGAGCCCATTTGGTGCCTCCCCACTGAGATCATTCACAGAATGGGCTGCTTGCATCACAGCCTTCAATCCTGGATTATGACACACCCACTGAACAGAGGGGCTGACGGAGTGTAGAGTGTGGAGGAAGGGATGATGGGAAGAGGGTGGGAGGAAACAGCAGGCACACACATCTTGAGAGATGGCAGGGCAGAAGTTTTACACAATCACACTATTCACAGTAGTACCGAAACCAGCCTTCCTCCCCCGGTGCTCTCTTAAGACCAATATATCTGAGCAGTGATGATGTAAATACAGCACTAAGGCTCCTGTAGCTTTGGGCAGACAGAGGTATTCACCCACCCCAATAAAAGACCACTAGCCTATGCTTGGAAATCAACTCGCACTGAGAATGCGAAAATGCTAGAAATAAAAAATTTTTTAAAAATCATACCCTGGACAGCATTCTTTTCGAGCACATTTGTGAGTGTCATTCACGTCACCTTCTGCTTTCCCCTGATAAATCCAGCGCAACGTAAAGGGCTATGTTCAACACAGCTCTCCTTTTGCAATCAGCAGCCCTCAGAAACAACACTTGCGCCACCAAATCATCTTTCATATATTTAGTAATGTACATTTATGTACATTTTCTCTTTTATGAACTTTTTCCATGGGTCCTCTTAGTCAAAAGAATTCATAGTAACTAAAGCTAAACTGAACATGGGAGAGGCTTTAATCATTGCTGTGATTTGCCCGTGATTCATCCTTGTCCCACTGCTACACTAGTTTCAACCAGCACTTGTGGAGTGACAAGAACGTTTGATAAGTCCATTGTCGCACACAATCACAATAGATCGGAAAGGACAGACAGAAATATTATGAGATATGAGGAAGCAAATTTTTCCCAATAGTTTTCCATAAAAAAAAAAAAAATGTAATTAAAATCTGTTATTGCTGAAATGTGGGTAGAATGTCAACCTAATATTAAGAGCATAGTTTTTCCTGATGATACCTTAAAACCTGCCTTCCTTCCTCCCGTTTGTAGGTTTAGGCGATGAAACAATAAGGAGCTTTATATGTGCACAGAGCTTGAGGTGACACCACTTTTACCAGATTTAACATGGACAGGATTTTAAGGTCAGCGTGAGGACGTCAGTACTGGCTGAGTGTCAGATACCAGCTGATACTCAGGGCTTTGATTTAAGGATCAGTTTGAAAACAGTGGGGGGGGGGAGGAAAAAAAAAAGTGTCACTGGTGCATGGGTACAATAAAGCCTGGCATTTTCCCAGCAAGGATTATCCAACATGTGATAAGATAAATCGCATCTAAAGACACTGACGGATTTAAAATAGAAAAAAATATTTATCTCCAGATATGAATACTCAAGCTCACTGGTGGCCACATCTCCTTCATCTAACTCCAACCAGGCTCACAGGGAGGCTGAAGCCTATCCCAGCCAACAGTGGGTGAAGAAGGGGTACACCCTGTACAGTTCACCAGACCATCACAGGGACAACAACTCCCACTCACATCTAGGGGGCAATATAGAGCAGCCAATTAACCTAATGCGCATGCCTTTGGACTGTGGGAGGAAACCCACTGGCTTTCTTAATCACATTACACTCATGATTGTCCAGACAAGCTCATCACTAACTTGTGATCTGTAAGCAGAGATCAGATGCTAAGCACTACAGATGAAATGAACCCACAGGCAGCATGATTTTTACCGTAATGATTCTTGACAGAGATCCTTCTAAAACGTATACGCACACAGAACACAATATGCATCAATCTTTTAAATGGTTAAACTTTAAAACGCCATAACATGTGTTTGAAAGCTCTTTCTAAAGAGGAAAAGCGTCACGCTAACATGTTGCTCGGTGTATTCTTCACTGTGGAGACTCGCCAGGTAGCGTTTATTACAGTAAATACGGTTCATCGTGTTAAGACTTACTAATAATATTGTTTGGGTTTAGCTCGCGCAGAAATCATACCCGCCTTCACGAAAGGCTTCATGGGAAGTGAGGTGAGGAGGTCAATAATAAATCAGGGGATTGTTAGAAAACACGAAGAGAGGTTGTAACGGTGAGGAAGCCGTGTCGATAAACTTACCGTACACACGCATCCATCCTTGTTGCTGGCAAAACGAGTCCATCAAAATGCCGTCAAGCAGCGGGTCAATCGAAAAAGACACCCCGTGAACAGAGTCCACGTCTCCGGTCACTGAGTCCGTCTCCATACCGGACACACCGGATACACCCCCACGGTAAACTCCCGTCAGAGACTCCATCCACTGGTACAAGCTGGGTTTAAAAGTGGTTTCCTCAGGAATAAACCAACGCCGACTTCACTATCGTCAGCACCGGGTCGAGTTTATTTACCATGGATAGCTAAGTCCAGCGGCTAGCGGTTAGCTTAACTGTATAACCATCCGGTTGATAGGTATCTCTCTCTCTCACACACACACACACACACACACACACACACGTTAACAAGGTCTGGAAGTTAACAGGAACATCCCCACATGTATTTGGACTTGTTTTCACACTATCCGAAAGGAATTTATACATAAAATATATATAAATAAGCAAAAAAAAAAAAAACCTAAAGGAAAGTCGGTTTGTACGGTGAACACGTACACAGAGCTACATTAGGACTGGAACTGAACCCAGTTACCAATCATCACTTTTCGTCTAAAAATCCCCACCCCTGTTTCCAGATGTTTTAATCCGACCTCAGATTGACTCAAAGCAAAACGTCAAAAGTTGTTCCACCCAAGTTTTCCCCTCCAGAGGAACAGTGTCGAGCGACTCGGGACTCTTTCCTCGCCCTCGCCGCCTCCCTGTTCTTCCCACGAGGTTAATTCCAAAGCATCAGGTTGTCCTCGTTCATTTTCCAACTATCAACTCCGCTGGAAGTCTCTCATTCACCTCCGGGACTCAGAACACTCCTGTTTAAAAGCCAGTCCGCTTTCCCAGCTGGGTCACATGGTTCCAGGGGAGATTAGAGGATGTCCGAACCAGTCGATCAGCATGGACATGCCTTAGGACCCGGAGGGACATCAAACCTTTCTGGAGTAATAAACAGATCAGACATTGACTAAATCTCTAATTACGCTTGATCATTTCATAGTTTATGAAGTGTGCAGCTGGCTTGCTTGTGTGTGTGTGTGTGTGTGTGTAAGGATTTGATTTTCCTTATGGACACAAAGGAAGCAGATTTCCGAGATCAAGCTCACCTGGTTGAAAGCACGTTGTCGCCATCTTGTGTTAATTCTAGTGGCGACCCCTTTTTCAAAACAGCACTCACTCATTCACTCACTCATTCACTCCCTCACTCACTCATTCACTCCCTCACTCACTCATTCACTCACTCATTCACTCATTCACTCTCATTCACTCCCTCACTCATTCACTCTCATTCACTCCCTCACTTCTCACTCATTCACACACTCATTCACTCATTCACTCTCATTCATTCCCTCACTCATTCACTCTCATTCACTCCCTCACTCATTCCCTCATTAACTCACTCATTTACTTACTCATTCACTCCCTCACTCATTCACTCTCATTCACTCTCTCACTCATTTACTCTCATTCACTCCCTCACTCATTCCCTCATTAACTCACTCATTCACTCACTCATTCACTCTCATTCACTCCCTCACTCATTCACTCACTCACTCATTCACTCTCATTCACTCCCTCACTCATTCCCTCATTAACTCACTCACTCATTCACTCACTCATTCACTCTCATTCACTCTCATTCACTCACTCATTCATTCACTCACTCTCTCATTCACTCCCTCACTCACTCAATTACTCTCATTCACTCACTCACTCATTTACTCTCATTCACTCACTCATTCACTCACTCATTCACTTCCTCACTCATTCACTCCCTCACTCACTCCCTCACTCATTCACTCCCTCACTCATTCACTCCCTCACTCATTCACTCTCATTCACTCCCTCACTCATTCACTCACTCCCTCACTCATTCACTCTCATTCACTCCCCACTCATTTACTCCCTCATTTACTCACTCACTCATTCACTCCCTCACTCATTCATTCACTCACTCACTCATTCACTCTCATTCACTCCCTCACTCATTCACTCACTCATTCATTCACTCTCATTCACTCACTCATTCACTCTCATTCACTCATTCACTCCCTCATTCATTCACTCACTCATTCACTCTCATTCACTCATTCACTCCCTCACTCATTCACTCACTCATTCACTCACTCACTCTCATTCACTCACTCTCTCATTCATTCCCTTACTCATTCACTCACTCATTCACTCCCTCACTCATTCACTCCCTCACTCATTCACTTCCTCACTCATTCACTCACTCACTCTCATTCACTCATTCACTCCCTCACTCATTCATTCCTTACTCATTCACTCACTCATTCACTCACTCATTCACTTACTCACTCTCTCACTCATTCACTCACTCTCATTCACTCAGTCATTCACTCACTCACTCACTCACTCTCTCATTCACTCACTCTCATTCACTCACTCACTCTCATTCACTCACTCATTCACTCACTAATTCTCTCATTCACTCACTCACTCTCATTCACCCACTCTCATTCACTCATTCACTTACTCATTTACTCACTCATTCACTCACTCACTCATTCACTCACTCTCATTCACTCACTCTCATTCACTCACTCGCTCATTCACTCGCTCATTCACTCGCTCATTCACTCGCTCATTCACTCGCTCCCATTTACTCACTCCCATTTACTCACTTACTCATTCACTCACTCATTCACTCACTCATTCACTCACTTCCATTCACTCACTCATTCACTCACTCATTCAATAACTCGTGAAGGCATGCTGTGAGAAGATCGCAGCGTTGTGCTTTTGCTTGCCAATGGTCCATTTCCCTTTCGCAAGGAAAAGCAGCAAGTCGGACGCAGAATGTGTCCGTTGTCATCGTTGGTATTTTATTCGCGTTTTGTTCGCGCTAGTAACGCGCAAATAAAAAGCAAATGGTTTGAAAACAAAAAGCGGACAAAATACGCGACTGATTTGTGACAGGGGATTCGCAAGAGAACAAATAACACAAAACAAACCAATAACCTCATCAAAGAAAATTTACAATGGGTATCCAATAAGAACATTCATTCTTTTGCCAATCCTACTTGGGTTGCCGGAAGACTGAGCCTATCTCAGCCGACTGTGGGCAAATTCAGGGTACACCCTGACCAGCTCAGTCCTAGGTGTAAACCGCCCTCGCCTTGGTCAGCTGAGATAGGAAGGTGCATGTAGTTACTCAGGCTTGGTGGATGACGCTAAAATAAATGGTCTCCTCAATGTTCCATCTCAGGGAATATTCAACGACATCCACCTCGCCTTCGGTGTAAAACTGTTACCTCCACCAGGAAGTTAAGATTTCACCTGTGTTGGTTTTGTTTTTGTTGATCTGTTTGGTTGTGTGCGATATAGCTCAAAAAGTTATGCACAGATTTCGATGCCAATTTTTTGTGGTATGAGTAACAACCTCATGATCTGTGCATGGTATCATGTTGAGGGGGTAAAAATCCAGAAAAATCCCTATTCTTTAAGATGGTAAAATATTCATCAAATACCCACTAGGGGAGACATTTCATGCTTGGTAAAAAACAAAACTGCAGTCTTAGGCAGGTATGAGATGGGTGCCAGCCTTCCTGCGACACTAATTAGGATTAAGCAGTTCAGAAAATGAATGAATGAAAAAGGCCCTCAATTGAATCAATTATTGCTAGTAATGTTAAACTGCTTGATCTGAATCTGTACTGATTGTCAGAAAGTCATTTATATTTATCTAAGAATTTTCCATTTATTGAACAGTTTTACTAGAGTTTAGGAGAATTGTGGCGCTTGAGAAACAGGCCTGTAATTTATAAAGTGGTGTCTGTCCCCAGTATTTTATACAGCAACAGAACTGAAGCTATTTTTTTTGTTTTTGTTTTTGTTTTTTTCAAAATTTTTCTAAATACATACATACATTTTTTTAAATTTACTTCTTTGAAATATTAAATTACGGATGTATTTTAGTGGTTCCCTCAGTGACCCTTTCACAACTTTTCTAATCTTTCTACTGGCGTAGTAGTTAGGGTGCTGGGCTCATGATTGCGAAGTCACAGGTTCAAATCCCCTTTAGACCCCCACTGTACTAAGACCCCTGAGCAAGGTGTTAACCGCAAGTGTGCCTTAAAATACTGAGAAGGAAACCTGCGATGGTCTAGCATCCCTTCCAGGAGGATTAGAACTCCTAGTTGCTTCACGCTAAGGAAACCAGGGATAAGCTCCGGTCTGATGAGTCAGGAGGCTTGGGTGACAAAACCCAACAGACTTTACCTTATTTTTCCCCTCTTAGTGATATAACAAAGGAATTATTAAATAAAACACCTATTACAATATAATACAAAAGTACAAAAGAGATAACTAGGATGTACAGTAAATGTGGCACACGCAAGCTTTCTTAATAAAAACTGCACGATATACGTAGCACTACATGCATGGTCTTATAATTAATGGTAATTAAAGAAAGGTGTTGTCAGTGCAATTATGAAGCTCATCAACAGACAACAGTGCTGGTTTTTTCAATCAATAAAATAATATTTATTGAAAAAAAAGATTGTAAGATCAGCTACCAGTATTTAAAAAAATGTTACCTCTTGAGTGAAAAAAAATCAGTGGGGATCTCTGCACTTAAATGAGCAGAAGTATCCAGTTAACCTAGCTAAAGGACTCAATAAATATTCTACTACCTTGTTTTTGGTATTCGCTTCGTTATTTACATAAGTCATCAACTTATTCATTCATTCATAATTAGGGTTGCAGGGAAGCTGGTGCCCATCTCAGCCGACTCTGGGTGAAGACAGGGTACCTCCTTGACGGCGGCTCGTCAGGCCGTTGCAGGGCCAACACACATACAATCATTCGCACTCACTCTCACACCTATGGTCAATATGGAACCTCCAATCAGCCTACGGTGCATGTTTTTGGACTGTGGGAGGAAACTGGAGTACCTGGAGGAAACCCAAGCAAGCAGGGGCGGGAACATGCAAACTCCACACAGAAACGCCCCGCGCCCGGGACTCAAACCCGGGACCTTCTTGCTGTGACGCAGGCGTGCTAACCATTGTGCCACCATCATCAACTTATATTTTTACCAATTCTGTTCTTGTTACTAGGTGAAATTTATCAGTTCTGATATTTTTTATTTGTATAGTGCTTTGTATAAAATTTATTTGTATAAAAGTAATTTGTATAAAGCAAACTTTATACAAACTTTATTAAAAACCCCAGAATTATGACGTCCTTTATGAATGCCCCCTAACTGCTTATGTCCTTTCAAGGTCTGCAGCGAAACCCCACTACCGAAATATGAGCAATATTTATGTTCTGTTGTTCTTTGGGTAAAAGGCTACTTGCTTATTCGGATGATATGCTGTGGATAATTGGTAAAATCATTTACAAATGTTGCATGTCACTGCCTTCCCATCTAAAATTCCTCTGTCAGTGATAAACCACACAGAAATCCCCATACAAGCCCAGATATTTTTAACAAATACACCCCAGCAGTCCCTAATTTAGAATGATTGACTGACATCAGAGATCTTGATTTTGGATTTTCTTTTATAAATGTATAGTACCTTCACTGCTACTCTTCTGGATCATTCTTTCCTGCTCAGTATTTAGAGAAAGGTTTGGCTCTTCCAGCTGGGGGCAACATTGTGCTGTAAAAGTGGCCCATGAACAGATGAGTCATTCTTTAAGGCAAGTCCTCCAAGCCTTCATGCTGTCATGCTGTTCCAGATGTACCGGAAGAGGATAGGCTCCTTTTTGTGGTTCGTCACAAGGGTTTTTTTTTTTTTCCTCTTGTCATTTCAGGGATTTTTTTTCTTCCCACTGTTCAGAATCTAAATCTGCATTGTCACAATGTCTATTGTCAGATGTACTACACAGTAATAAAATTGAAGTGAATTGAATTGAAGTGTACCAGTGTTATATACTGCTAAACAGATAAGGGTATAAACATATATATTTTACTATGCTTTTCACAAGCCTTCATTGCTAACATAGGACCAGATACAACTAATAAAATCCTCATTTAAAGGATAGTAGATAATCTGAATGTAATATAAAGATTGTGAACTTCCTAACTTTCATAATCCAGAATACCCAACATACAAAGAAACCAAATCAAAATAAAAGACGCTCCCACCGAAAGGACCATTTCATAATATGCCAATATAGAACAAGCATAGCAAGTTTGAAAGCCCCAGCTTCAGCGCACGGCAAGTAAATGTCCGGACACCTAATATACAGTTTTGCCTCTGTGACCTTGAAAACTCGATCAAGGTCATTCACACACAAACTCATCCTAGCACTCATAGTAGTGAGCCAGCATACCAAGTTTGAAAGCCCCAGCTTCACCATGCGGTAAGTAAATGTCCGTAAACGTAATATACAGTTTTGCCTCTGCGACCATGAAAAGTATGTCAAGGTCAATCACACACATACTCATCACAGCACTTATAGTAGTGAGCCAGCATATCAAGTTTGAAAGCTCCAGCTTCAGCATACGGCAAGTAAATGTCCGTAAACGTAATACACAGTTTTGCCTTTGCGACCATGAAAAGTATGTCAAGGTCAATCACACACTAACTCATCCTAGCACTCATAGTAGTGAGCCAGCATACCAAGTTTGAAAGCTCCAGCTTCAGCGTGTGGCAAGTAAATGTCCAGAAACTAAAGTGTGTCGGACAGACGGACCCCATTCCTATAGCTCCCGAGCCACTTTGTGGGCGGGAGCTAAACATTGCCTACAACCACAATCTAGATGAAGGATTTTCTCCTGCCTTAATTCAAGCAGTTAATAATGAAGTTAAGCTGTTCAACGTGAATGTTACACAGTGAGTGGTTTAAAATGAAAATATGCAGGTGTAGATGAGATACAGAAGCATGAAGTCTCTCAGCACATCTGTCAGCTCATAGCCATTTCCACACAGTTAGTCAGTCCATTTTCTAGCATCAGAGTTAAACATTAGATGCAAATGAGTTTCAAATTGCAGGCTCTTTGATAGCAAGATAGCAGAGGATCTGAAGCTGCAGGGCTGTAATTAATGTAAATTAATGTGTAGGCAGTGAAAAAGAAAAAGTGGTTTAAATACAGGGAAAGCATGTAACAGCCACATGGGTCTGGGCATCCCCCAATCCTTCAAGTAAACAATCACAGATGTTTCTTTACAATAGATTAATATAAACCAGCATCCAAATCCTTTAATGATTCATCCAGTCATTAATCACTGACAAGTTAAGACACATCCTTTGTACGTCATTGTCATTTAGAAGCAGCAACTGTATCTTCTGCTGTTTA
This sequence comes from Neosilurus mollespiculum, assembly GCA_030014195.1. Taxonomy (NCBI): domain Eukaryota; kingdom Metazoa; phylum Chordata; class Actinopteri; order Siluriformes; family Plotosidae; genus Neosilurus; species Neosilurus mollespiculum. The sequence goes on from JAQMYF010000022.1 coordinate 2,699,775, forward strand.
TAGTATGCAGGTTCAAAATCAAAAATCAAACACAAATTGATTCACCGGTTGATTCACCTGTCAAATCCCTGATTCATCATACTGTATTCCGTCTATAGACAGTACATTCACTGAGACTCTAGAACATTACTCACAACCCTTGTAAATATATTTGGCACAAAGACAGCATAAAAGCCCTGCGATGGCCTGGTGAGCTGTCCAGGGTGTACTCTGCCCTCGCCCAGAGTCGGCTGAGATGGGCGCCAGCCTCCCCGTGACCCTAATTAAGGTTAATCGGTTGAGGAAAATGAACAGTGAATGCAGAATAAAAGTCACCAGGGTCTCTGGAGGGGAAACCTGAGCAGTCTGGAAGTAGAACAGCTCAAACAGTGTTTCCCCACATCAAGGGCTCTCAGGCAACCTTCTGCTTTTTGATTACTTTTTAATCCAGGGATGACGTCACACACACTTCCTCTGATTCCCCTTTTGTTCCTCTTTTGTAATTACTGACATCATTGCATTGAAAGCTTACACGCCATTCTGAATATGTTTGAGGATCAGAACCAATAAAGTGATAAAGGATTTCATTCCTAATTAAGTCATTTTAATCTCTTTAAAATGAGATCTCAGAATGTCCACCTCACAGCAAGGAGGTCCTGTACTGAAGTCCTGAGCTCAGCGAGCTTTGCTCATTACGGATGTGTAGGGGGTTGTAGAGAAAAATTTTTAGATTCCTCCCTAATTTAATTTTACTATGTAAAGCTGCTTTTTGACAATGTCAGTTGTAAAAAGCGCTATACAAATAAAACTGACTTGACTTTGTAGCATTCTCCCCGTGCTTGCATGCGTTTTCTCCAGGTGCTCAAGTTTCCTTCCACAATCCAAAGATATGCACATTAGGCTACTTGTTCCAAATTGCCCCTAGGCGTGAGTGTGAATGGCTGTGTGTGTATTGGCCCTGCGATGGGCTGGCGAGCTGTTCAGGGTGTTCTGATCTAAAAATAACTACATTAAGCACTCTGCCTTATTAACTGCCATATTACTAGTCTCAAAACGTTAAGCTGTGTGTATACAATATTGCTTACAACCATGTCTATATACTAGGAAAAGTGGTCAAGATGGGTCTTTTTAATAAATACTTGATAATTGAATTATGTAATATTTTACTGTCTTGCTTCTTATGAGAAATTTTAAGCTGTAAGAAGTAATTAACTATTATAATGAGGGACAAAATGTCACATTTATAGCACTGTATTAAAAGTTTTATATACTGAGAATATCTTGCAAAACCATTCTTAACCACAACACGTCTAACGTAGTTTAAAAATATATTACCAAAGAAAAATCGAACATAGTTTAAGCCTATAATAATAATAAAAAAAAAAAAAACCAGTTTAAGTTAAATCGGTAGATAATCGATGTATAATAATACGCGTAAACTTATTTTAGTTCATTTTAGATAAACTGTAATTTTTAGTTTCATTATTTGCCCTTAGACGGCTTCACTGTCACTCAAGACCTATTCCAATATTTTATTAGGACTGATATACTGACTTCACACAACTATAGAACTATTATATGAATAGCTGCACTTGTACAAAAGACAGCAAGAAACTCCTATACATAAGATCAAACATAAATAAGAGCAATTAAGCAATAAATACTTCAGAAGACATTTAAATTGCATTTTATTTAGACAATTGCTTCATTTATAGCCCTCTTTATACTTTCTGGTGCTAAATAATTATCATGTGATACTGTTAATATGACAGCTGAAATACACCATTTATTATTTACTGGCATTAAAATATTAGTATAAGGTCATATATCCAGGAAGGTTTTCAGAGAAAAATGCTAATAATAAACCTGTACACTATAACTTCAGGCCAACTTTTACTGAAAAATGTGCACCACTTGACTATGCAGCAAAAACACTGCAATAGCTCAAGATTTATATCTTCAGACAGGCAAATACCCTAATCTACCACTTATAAATTAAAATACTTGCTCTATAAACAATTTGGTGTGTTGTCAATGGGGGCCAAACAACAACAGCCATATTGCACAATGCTTACATCTAACCAGTATGCAAAAGGTTACAGATTTCCAATACAAATGCACTTTTAAACATGTAATGCCAATAGTTTTGCATTTCCTGTTTTCTGAAAATAAATTAATCAAATAGTAATTCACACAACTAGGTACTCAACTGAAGGACATATAACATACACTGATCAGCTATAACAATATCAGTGTTTGGAAAAGAACGGAAAAGCTGTTTAACTTCTTGACAGTAAATAGGTTATCAACATTTAAAATTGGTTTTCTGTAATTGCGTAATTTACATCATTATTATTTCACTCACTGTGCATAGGCCTTCAAAAACAAAAATAACATTAATGCTACAAACTGTTAATCAGAGATATATATATATATATATATATATACATTTTTTCTAATCTAAAGTAATCAGTTAAGTACATTTTCCTGTTTTCTTTTCTTATATAAAACTGAATTGCCCCAGTCCCACTGATGCAACTTGACCCTCGGAAGTTCACGGAAATGCTTCCGCAGAACACCACAGAGCAACATGTGATTATCGATGTGTGTATCACAAGAGAGAACCGTCAGCACCGCAGCCTTCTGCAGGTACTCGCGGTAAATTCTATCATGCTCGGTTTTTCTGCTGCATTTCTGCACCACCACTGCCAGCATCGTATGACCACCATGAACAACGCGTGAATATCGACAAGCACCGGTGGTAACATACGATGCTCACGGTGATCATACGTTTTATTCACGGTATAAAAGGCTGTGAATCTTCACCTCAGCTACTGTTGCAGAATCATGCCTTCGAAGGGAAGAGGACGAGGAAAAAAAACCAAACTGTTTTCCGCACCTTCACTGCAGGGGGTTTCGCCTCGAGGTACCACAGGTACTAGATCCAGAGAAAAAGAAAGTGTTATGTCCCTGTCGTCTCTGCCCTGCTTCCACTTATCCTAAAGTTTAGGCTTGCACACCTCGACTGGTACTTTTCAATTTTCGCAGTAGTATATTTTTTGTTTGTTTATGCAAGAATCTAAGCAGTGCTCTGTGAGCCTTTTCTTTTGTCTTTCAGTTTGGTTCCTAATGACCTCAGTTCTGTTTTATTCTTGTATACGTGTGTGAGCTGCTTCCAAAAACACAAAGACAGACTTTTAAGTTGATTTATTTGCAGTCATAAACTCTCCATGTCTATGCTTGCAATCAAGCATTGTTAGTTGCTAACTAGGTGTGACTGTGTGCTAGGTAGGTGAATAAACAGAATAAATTATTTTTATTTGATTAATATTTTATATTGTCATATTTGTACACCTAGTTTAAGTAAAACAGTTATGAAGACAGATTCAATACCATTATATTTGTATTAAAACTTGATACATAGTTTTGAAGGCCAAATCCCAAATGAGCCCTTGCTTCCCATAGAAGTGAACTCTGTAAAGTACTCAATGATGTTATGCATTAGGTAGTGCACTACTGTATTACAGAGGTGGGTATTTGTAATCAAGCTCACATTAACTCTTTGAGGTAAAGGTAACCTTAGTTTATTGGCTTCTGTGCCAGGACTGACTCAAAAACAGAAGACAGGAAAGTGTAATTACTGAAGCAACCCAATCTTAGAGTTGATTAACAATCACAGGTTATTTTCGAGGTCAACATTTTTATACATTTAAACTTAATATGTCAATCATTGGTTAATCGGCAGACAATCATTTTATTAACTTCAGCTTGTCTGGCTAGGCTTCTGCTAGCCATTTGCCACGGTCCCATTAGCTAATACAACACTGATTTGCCGATTTGTAATTAAGTTCGCCTCATTGGCAGTGCATAAAAATCACTCATTCTGAGCTTTTTATTTATTATTTTTAATACATAAAAATACCCAAACTCTATGCTCATAATTGACCAAGTGTTTTTATCGCTGATGGTGTTTGTGTACACATGAGCGGACTTCATCATCACTTGTGTATAGTGAAGGCATGAAAAGGACTTCCCGATTGGTCACTTTCATTTGATCTCACAATGTCCTCAGCGAAAATAATAAACAGCTCTGGCAAAATATTAATAATAAAAAATAATAATGCATTATGCATCCACCAGCCATCGGAAACCAAAGAATGGTGAGTGCATTAATAATGTATCGTCATGTACAAGTATGTTGCTCAAAAAATGTATCTTTAAATTTGTGAAAAATGTAGCTTTCCAGTGGCTAGAGGATTTTTAGAACAGAGGAAGCTAGAGGAACCCTAGTCTGGTGTGGATACAGGTTGTCTCGGAAACCTGGAAACCAGCTTATTTCGGAAACTGAATTTGTATATATGTATTGTATGCTGTTCAACTGAGTTTATGTCACTAAATCCAGACCTTGGCTTGGTTCGGTGTCTGTGATCAAACCACAGTCAGATATTCAATCATAAGCAAATATAATATAATTCAATATAATGAAGTATTCCTATCAGAATGGGCTTCAAGTAGAGCCCTTTTAGGAAGTTCTGAACCCTTAACTCTTAACAGATAAAATAATCTTGTAGGATACAAGAGTTGACTGGCATACATAATATCCATGGCCAGGCTATGGGTTAAAAAAAAAAAAAAAAAAAAAAATGAGACAGTAATTGAACCATGTGCTATCTTTCATATCATGTGTCACGAAACAGAACATGGAACGAGATACTTATCAAAGGGTAGGAAATTCTAATGGGCGACAGGTTTTTGATTTATCTCATGTCTTATTTAGGTGATGTTTAAACCACTCATAATGCAGGTTGCTTCTTAGCCTCTTCATTCCTGTAGAGAGCTTTGAAGTCCTACTCAGAGAATGGCACTATTACCATTACACTATCGTTTGCAGTGTGTGTTCCTGTAAGCTGACAGCTCACACTTTCAAATCTTTCATTTTGTTGGTAAAATGGACTCATAGGTCGTGAGGTCTAAAGAATCTCATTCATCCCTTGCTTCTGGTTTATCTTCAACTGATGTAAAAATATATATATATATATATTTTTGGCTTTATTATGGTCAGTTAATACTGTGTGAATAAAAATGGTATGTACTGTTCTTATTTACAGATAAATGGCAGGCATGGATGGATATAAAGATCAAATTTTTCACAGTCCAATGTCAAGTTGTCTACCTCTCATCATCTCACACTACGCTGATTAATATTCATGGAACTGCTAGTGGTTGGAAAAATATAACATTGCTATTTTAATTATGCTGCTTCAGTGTTGATCACACTTCATAACCACAAAAGTCAACAGGAAGCTGACTACCCAGAAAGAAAAGTGCACCGGTAAAAACTCTTACGTGGGCGGGCAATGGTACACAGACAACTTTTATATCAAGTAGGCTGTAAATAAATCTGCTCATGGATGTTCGTTTTCAGTTTCCAGTGGAATTCTTTAGAAATGAGGTCAAGCTGCAACTATCTCTCATAAAGCTTTAACAAATGAACCACATTCACTTTCAGTGCAACCTCAAAACGTAAACTTCCCCAGTGCATGCTCTAGACCACATAGCTGAACACATCTGTTCCATTTATAGTTCTGTTTATAGTCACAGTATCTACTATAATGGCTGCACTTTGATCACTTCAATTAATATGTTGATCTGCAGATACAACATGGTGAGCAATTACAAACATACTGTATAAACTATATGGCCAAGAGTTTGTGAACACCTGAATATAACAATCAATTGTACTTTTAGAATGCTCCATTTCGGATTTAGTCGACCTTTGCTGTAATATTCATCTGGGGCTTTTTCCACCCAAGCCTACTGGCTCATCAAGTCAGAGCTTTCCGTAACGTGAAGCGACTATGAGTTCAACTCATCCTGGATGGGATACTAGTACATCGCAGGTTACCGTCCCAGTATTTTTTTACTGGTACCCATTTATACTGCTATGTGGACAGAGGCACAGTTATGGTTAAGACCTTGCCCAGGGGTCTTAGCACGGTGGGGGTCTAGTGGGGATACAAACCCACGACCTCTTGAAATCAAGAATCTTAATGTTCCTCGCTTTGTGCACAGGTGCACTGTTATTCTCCAACATGTTTAGGCTTCTTAGTTCCAGTGAACTGAACAGACAGTTCTATATACTATATACAATTGTGTGCTTACAACTTTGTGGCAGCAGCTTGGGGTGAATGACGTATGGGTGTGATCAGGTGTCCACACACACACACACACACACACACACACACACACACAATTTTGCCATATGCTAAAGTATATAAAGTTAGGGCTATATTACTGCACACAGCTGCTATAAACATGTTTTTTTTTTTACACATGACCCACCTTATCACAAACAAACTTAGCAGACCAGCAAAAACCCAGGGTCTGTCATGGTATGGGGTTGTGTCGGTGAGCTTTAGTGCCTAATTCTTAATTATATCCATTATATTATATTACATGACATTACATTACATTATATTATAGAACATTGTACAAGAGAAGGGAAAAACAGCCACATTGTGAACACAACATCCAAAATCATAGAAGTTGTCAGCAGAACATTTCAACCCTTGGGGTCTGTATGTCTTCGGTATTTTCCGAATGAGTTTTGTTGCCCTCTCAGATCACTGGCATTTATCATATACATCATGTTAGAGCCCGCCGGGGGAGATGAATCATGTCCTGTCTCATGTTTGTTTCTGGCTTTTTCTCTATTCAGGTATCCT